>JAPPVO010000002.1:61521367-62121367 GCA_030407325.1 Camellia japonica
CCTCATTACATATGTAACATAATCATTTAAACAGAATCCCCTTACCAGATAAAGATAGTAAAGATGAAAGGACAAGTATGTCCTTCTAACGAAATGCAACATTTTAAGTATAATATGAATTTGAGTTATGTATATATACCAGCTAAAATAAAAGAATATATGGTCACGAAAAATAAATCATTTTATTTTGCCACATTAGCTAGAGAACAAATTAACAAAATTTAGGAAAATAATATATCTAAACTAATAACCATTAAAATTGGCAGGCAACTCTAGCTTTTGCTAAAGGGATGTACAAGCATCTTACTTGATTGTGTATTGTTTAGTTGAATACCAAAATTACATTGACATTAAAAACCCAATTAATGTATTGCATGTAAAATTGTGAGGCAGAAAAAAATTTATTGCATGTTTTCTACTTGTTTTTTATCACAATATATAACAAAGATTTTAGAACATTACATGACACTTCTCATCTAGGAAGAAATGTAAGGCCATCATTGTCAGAATTGAGCATCAATATTGCTCTCAATGTACAAATTGATTCATGTGCTAAAAAAGATCAAATTGGCTTGATCTTTTAGCATGTTAAGACAATTTGGTACATTACCTTGTTAAAAATACTCCCAAAAAGAAGGTATTATTCTTTGCAAGGAAATGAGAGGAATGAAAAAATTGGAGCAAATATTACTAATTACTACATTTATAGCAGAATGAGTGCATTGATGATAACATTTATTTATAGGCATTTAAATTTGGTTTCCTTTCAAACCATTGAAAATTGAGTTGATGAGTAGTCCTAGAGATATATGGAATCTTACTACCGTCTTTGTTTGAAGTTAACTAAGCAATGCCAGCTTTCGTTCTTCAACTTTTAAATTATCGTGATTATGGTGCCATGCGAAAAGGGTGAAAAAAGACCTAGAGGATGACTCTCTTGTGCTTATTGTAGAGTGTTTGGAGAAAGCAAAATAGGCGAATTTTTGACAATGTACATAAGATTGCTCATAGGCTTAAGCTTAATTAGTTGAGATCTATTCATTTTTGTTCAATTGAAAGGGGATCTTTGTGATTCCTCAATTTTTGTTGGTAAATTTTATTGGAGAGATATATTTTGGGAGAGGTTATAGTTTTTTACCATTTTTGTATCGATTTTCTTGTGCTTCTTTGATGTAAGGGTAACACCCTCTTGGCGTCTATCTAATATAGTTCTATATTACTTATCAAAAAAATAGAGTATCTTCAATGTGTACACTAACTGTTTTAAAGAAATATTAGAGTACATATGAAGTTTAAATATTAAAAGTACAATCAAAGCAAACAAAAAAATTGGCACATAGGGAGATAAGGCAGTAGTGGAAGAAATCTCCTCATGGTGAATCACATTATGCTCCCCCATTTGTGCTTTGTTGCCTTACGCTTTGAATAAGTTGAAGGGGATATGGTGTGTGCAAGCGCGTCTTAGCCATTGAAGCGCTTGGGTGACTTCGGTGTTTCGATACATGATACCAAAGTCACGTGTCATATGATGATTCTCTAATTGAGATCACCTTGAATTAATGATTTAGATGTATTCACAAATTGTTAAAAGTAAATTTGTCTACCAATTCGCTCCTAATTCATGCATTCATAAATTTAAGTGTCATAGGCTTGTTACTGAATCACTATACATAAGCCACGTGTTGTATCATTTATTGTACCTTTCTCTAGTCGTAAGTATTTTACCATAAAACAATTGGCTAATCTATATATAGGGAGACAATACATCTACTAAGGCCTCGTTTGGCAAGTGGCTTTTTTAGTCAAAAAGCCAAAAAGTCAAAAAGTTACTAAAAATGCCAAAAAGTCAACAACTTATACCAAAAAGTCAAAGATACCATTTTCTCTCTACTTTTTGCACATCTTTTCGTAACAAGTCAAAAAGTCATCTCAAACATACTAGTTTTTTTATTATCATATTTTAGCCAAAAAACCAAAAGTTACTAAAAAAGCATGTTCCCAAACGAAGCCTAAGTGTTGTCCAAATCAAACGATATGCCACATGTATCATATCATGAGCATTTAGATATAAAAAAAAAAACTTAATGTATCGATCAATAATATGAATCATCCAATACAAAATTGTGCTCAATTCGTATATTATGCCTCAAACTTGTTGATCCTCATCCTGCAGCACATGACAAAACAACTCTATTATGCCTTAGTTATCAATGACTTGGCTGCAACAAGAGCAAGACATATTAGTTCTGCACATAGTTTAATTTTTAATTCTTACAACATATTTGTATTTTTATTAGGATGTCTAATTTTTTTCAATTTATATTCACTTTCATTAAGTCTAATTTTTTTCAATTTATATTCACTTTCATTAATGCATCTTACGAAACTTGATACTTAAAATTGGTGTGATGATGCACGATACATATCATGATTCCACAACACTATTAAGGAGGCTTTTCCCAATAAAAAAAGTTCAGATTTGATTTTTCTTGTCTTCGTGGTCCTCTGCATTTTAGGACTAGGTTTTGAGCTCAATAACTGCATATTTTATGCCTTCAATTCTGGAAATTGCAAAATCAGCCGTAAAACTTGACTTTCTCAAATTTCGGGCCTTGATCCAAGTGTGATTCCAATCCACATTTGATTTTTGTCGTTGAAGCCTCCAATTTATTACATCATCGACTCTTCAATGTTTATTAAGAAATACTGCCAAATCGTTACATGAAAATTAAAATAAAAGAATAAAATGAGGAGTCACATGCGCATTTGAGGAGCAAATCAGTAAATTAAGCCAAATTTTGTTATCTATCCACAAATTGGGGCCTTTTTTTTGGAGGGGGGGGGGGGGGTGTCACCCAAATTATGTTAATAGCCTGTAAAATCTCTCTACAAAATGTGATTCAACATTTATAACCTAATATATTTGTAAAAGTTATGACTTCTCTCTTGGACCCTTTATTTCCAGCTGCTTATTATGTTCTTCTCATGTATGTAAATCATATATAGCACTAATTGTTACATAAGTCAACAATTAAAGTGTTCCATTCATGTGAAATCCTTAGAAGCTTCATTACTTTCTCCACATATATGGCGTGGTCATAAAAGTTTTCTCTAAAACAAATTACTAACTACTCTCTCTTCCAATAATACATTTTGACAATTGAAGACCTAAATATCTAACATTACATCAAAGAGAAATAAAACATCAGTTGTTTTGAGTTTCAATTCTATAATGAAATCCAAAATTCTTAAAATTTTCCAAATCAATAATTGAAACCATTGAAATTGAATTCAAGAATAAATCTAATCCACAAAATCGATGTTTTATTGCATTCTTAACATGCATTACAAATAGACGGAAGAAAATCTCTGAGGTGCACAAAAGCAAGAGAAATAATAAAGGTAATAACAATAATGATATCCCACCCAAGACCAATTCCTGTTGCTATGAGAACTATGATTTCAGCAAGTCAACTCCACACCAATGGCTCTAGGCAGATGGGATGTCTCGATGGCAACTTCACCTAGAGTTTCACTTAATACCAATGCCCACACAAAGCTACAATACATCATTGGTCATTCATTGTCTCCCTACGAAGTGGTCTAAACTCTTAAGGATTTCCAAACACTAGAAACCATCACTGAAAAAAATTAAAATAAATAACAACCAACAAAAAAAAGGTGCTTGTAATGGCCAAAAAAGTATTCTAAGTCAGTAACAGATTCAAATAGGGACACATGCTTACAATAAATGTTCAAAATTTATCACAAATTTTGCAAAGTTAAGAAGGTGACTAGAACTCATTATAAATGCACCGGATCTAACAGAGGCATAAATTATTCCAATACAATACCTAAAATAGTAGATGAAGTCTCACCCAATTCAAAAGCTATGCTTTTTTTTGGCGTCAGCTTTGGCATAGCAAAACAAAACTTTGTTTGTAAAGAGTTGCAACAAACAGTAGTTTGATTTCCTTTTCGTGTTTTTTTACGAATACCTTATGCATTCTAATAAGACAACATATTTTTCTACAATAACATTGATTGATGCATGTAAATGGAAATAATGCAGGCTGTAGAGCATAAATTCAAGGAAAAATAATGAAATGCTGATAACTTGATTGTTAACCTAGCTGTGCATAAAATTAAACAAATGATGAAGAAATATCGAAAGACATACCCTTCATTATCCTGTGGACGAGACCTAAAACGGGCCTCACGGTTTGCTATTTGAGGGCTGCCTCTTGGCCGAAGCATCCGCTTCCGCTGCTGAACTCCATAATTGAAAACTTCCCTTTCCTTTTCTGTGCCCCCTTCGATGTCTGCACACCCATCATCTGATTCTTTGTCATAGCACTTATTGCGCTTTTCAGGTCTGTCTCCTTCAACATCAGCATCTCTTTCTTTTCTCCTCTCTCTAGCTTCCCTATCAACGTTTTTCCAACCATCGTGATCCTTTTGTTTCTTGTGCTCTAATGCTACACTTTCCTGCTCTGCTCTGCCAGATATGTCCATTGGCTCCTTCTCGTTGTGCAAACCATCTTTCTCAGCTCCATTCCATGATTCTCTCTTAACATGGTCCTTTTCCCTCTCTTTGGGTTTTTCCTTATCTTTGGAAACATCCTTCCTCTCCCGCTCCCACCTCTCAGTTTCTCTTTCTTCCCTAGCAGTCTCTTTGCCCTCACCACCACTACTTCCTAGTTGCGAGTTGTTCCGCCGTTCATTTCTGTCTTTATCCCTATCTCCCCAATCCCTGTGCTTCAAATCTTTCCTTTTCCTATCCTTGTCTTTGAATCTATCGTCACCCTTCAAATCAACTTTATTCTCCCCCCAGCCTCATGCGCCTCAATATAATCCCTCTCTTCAGTGGCTGATCCTTCCTTCACAACCTCCTTCTCAACTGGGCCATGCAAATTCGGGCGCGAACCATGCCATGGATCAACATTCCCAACCAAGGTATCAGGATACCTCTTTCCCTTGTGATGTTCTTTCGATTCTTTCCAATTCAAGTGACTATTTCCCGACCCATATCCTTCCTTTTCTGACTTCAAGTTCTCGACTTTATAATCCGGATGATAAGCATCCCTATCCCTATCCCTATCTCTATCCCTATCATATTTTCCTTCTTTATTATCATCCCCTCTGCTATCTTTCCCACTCTGATACAAGTCCCTAATGTCACGATTCTCACCCTTTAGATCCCTAGTATTGTCCTTTAAATCTCTAGACTCCGACCTGTTTTCTGAAGCAATTGGATGATCAGAATGCGAATCATTGGAAGAAGAAGACACTCGATGATGATACATCGGAAGCAATGGGGACCTCCTATCAGTAGGCTCGTTCCGGGGGATCTTCGGGGGACCCATGTGATCAAAAGGTTGCGTATGGTGGTGGTACTCAGTCGCTCCGGCGGAGGACGACGGTGGAGCGATCTTAGGGCCAATATTAGGGTACCCAGAGGTAGAATCGTCATGTGGGTATTTCGAATTATGACCGCCACCGGTACCTCCACCGACCTCGTCATGCAACCGCTTATTAGGAGTACCACTCATAGTGCTGTGCTGTGCTGTGCTCTTTGTTGTTGTTGATGTCTAAAACCAACGATAGAAATCAGTTTTTTCTTTTTGTTTTTTTTTTTTACAACAATATGATGATAAATTGGGAGATAGAGAGGAATGAAGAGAGAATAATTGAACAATTACGAATTGGAAACATAATTATTGACATGTAAGATTGATAGGAGAGAAAACTTACCAGGAAAATTTGTCAATGTAGATCACCGATTGAGAGAGAGAGAAGGGTGAATTCTGTTTTGGGTTGAGCTTTACTTGACACACGAGAGAAGAGAGAGAGAGAGAGTGACAGCTTTAGGGTTTTAAATTTTTTGCAGAATGTAACGCCTAGGCGTAGGGGAGTTACCTTAATTTGAGGATTGCAATAAAAATATACCCGGGTTTTTTTGTCCCTGCCCCGACACGGTTCCGGGCCTTTAATCGGGTAAGGCGGGATGGTGATGGAAAACATTAAAAAAAAATTACAGTATCAAGTTTATTAGAATACCATCGGGATGGTAAAATGCTGGGTAATTCTAGTGATTCTTTGTAAAAATTTTGTTTTGTATTTTGTTTGTCTATATCATATAGTTGAGTTCTGTCGGTGTTTTGATAATGGATTCTTTTCTATGAATTAAGTTGAATTAAGTTGACGATCGATTATCCTAGAGCTTGGACCCACTACCTCATAGTATCTTTCTTTCTAAATCCAAAAAAAAAAAAAAGTTTATTAGAATACAAATTGGGTGATTATACTTACATATTAGGTGATTCTAGTGATGTATCGGAATTTATTTTTAAAATAGAAAAACTTGATTTTAAGTCTTAATATTTTATGTATAAAAAAATTTGATAATTAAAAGTCAAATATTATAAATAAATTTGTTAATGGTTAATGAAAATTTTTGTCACTATGTGTGATTTTATGTAAAAGTCTCATAAAAACAATTTCCTTCGAAATTATAAAAAATAAAAATAAAAAAAGTGTATTCTCAATCTGAAATCAAATTCTCATTTGTGTTGATCAAAATTACCAAAAATCATGAATTTCACTTTTATCAAAATATTTTTTCAAAAAAAATAAATAAAATAACAGAAAATTTTATAATATACAAATTATTACTTGGTTATAACTCATGGTATATTATATTATGATGTGTGTTACAAAATAATAATATTAAGTTTAATTTAAATTAAATTATTTATTTTAATAATCTTAGCCTTATTGTTCTATAAAAGTGTTACTTGAATCCTTATATATAATAAATTTAGTTAAATTATTTATTTATTTTGATAATTTTAATTTTATTGTGCTATAAAAAGTGCAATTATCATATAATGATTTTAGATGATATATATTAAATTATAAGATAGTAAAATAACCACTCATTTTGATATTAAAATAATAGTTAAATTAGAAAGAAAATTAAAACAAAAAGTGATTCTAATTATTTAATGTTAATTTTATTTTTATATTTATTTGGAAAATAAAAATATGTGGGATTAAAACTACACAAAATTTATTAAAATATTGAATATAAATATGTTGTGATTGGATTAAGAAGAAAATAAATAAATTAATTATGTAGAGTGTTGATTTTTTCTTTAATATTCTTTTTGAATTATTCATTCATATTGTATATATGTATATAAAATTTAAATTAAATATAAATATTTTGTAATAAATAATTTCATGTTAAATAAGAAAAATTAAATATAACTTAATATTAAGACATCAATAATAGATAAAAAAAAATATAAAATATAAAATCAAATTAATTTGATCAGTGCGATGCACATAATTAAGCACATTATGTCTTATTTATTTATTTATTTATTTATTTATTTATTTATTTATTTGTATATCAAGATAATTTTTTTCCAAATATCATAACAATTAAATTAAATATCAACTATATAAAAAAACAATAAGACTAAATACAGTTAAAATAAAATAAATTAAATATCAACTATATTAAATTCAGTATTTCTCAAATATAATTCATATAAAATTGGTTATTATAATTGAAATTGAGTTATGTAAAATTTTATATGTAAATACAAAATGCATGTTGATATGACTTTTTAGAAAAAGTAATCATCTAGAATATGCCACATAAGAAAAAATAAAAACACTAATCTATATTTATTCTATTCGTAAAGGGGAACAACTTTTTTGGAGTCTTGAAGCCACTGCCTTAGAAACTTTTTTTCATGTTTCCTAAAATGATATTAACTTCGTAAATAATTATACTATTTTTACACTTATATGAGTTTGTAATTAAGGGTAACATGATAAATTAAAACCAATCAATTCCACTATCCTACCGCTCACGTTTCCAAACTGCTGTGCAATTCTAAATCAGTTTCAATATCTTCACTAAAGCTAAAACTACTTCACTGTGCATAATAGAATAGACTTTTTTTTACCATCTTCAACGAGCCCACCCTGGTCTTCTCTATAACTTCAATCCAACTCTTATTTATATAGCCATTGAGTAAGAGAGACATAATTGTGTTCGAAGTTTTGCTTCAAACTCTGTTTTTGACTTCTTCGATTTGATGCTGAAAATTTTCTAAGGCTTATTTTGAGATGTAATAATGGCTAATACAGGTGCTTCGGTAGGTCTCAACACCATCGGCTCCTTTAGTGGTGGCTTTGCCAAGGTCGATGTTGCAGGTCTCTCTCTTCTCTTGCCACTTTGATTGGTTCGTAATTGTGATGGAATATATTCAATTGGCTTTTGAATTTGGCTTTAAGTTGTAGTTATATCACATAGTTGGTTTTTTTGGTATTGTAGAGATTTCTCATGTTTGATTATCAATTTGTTGTGTGCGCGTGGATTATTTATTCAGTTGCTATCCCTTGTTTCACTTTGTTAACCTTTTGTTTGTTTTCTATTTTGTATGTTTCTTTCCATGTTTCACTTTTTTTGTTTCCTCTGTTTTCTAAAGTCATTTTTTTTTATTATTATACTTTTCATTTTTTTATATATATAAGTGCATTTAATTACTATTATTTTATTTTTAATTGTTAATTGTATATTAATGGATTGTTTGGGGTGTCCTAAATAAGTGCACTTTTTGACTTTTTAAACTAAAAAGTTGAGGAAAAAAAGATGGTTGTTTGGGTTAACTTTTTGACTTTTTATGGAAAAATGTGTATTAAAAAATTGTATAAATTAGTGTGTAGGAGAAGATTAGGAGTGTGAGTTGTACGGCCGTACTATCTGCACAACTGAATTGATGTTAAGAAATGATTGGCTACTTTTCGGACATTGCACTGGACAGTGTTGTTCGGCCTGTGGAGGCCATCACGGGTCCTGTTTTGATAATCTGAACTGTTCAATGTGTAGAACTCGTCGAATACTATACGGCTGTAAAAAATTATGTTGATCAGATATCGATAGCTATCTGATCATATTAGTTTTTTTTCAACCGTTAACTATAACACCATCAATTTTTTTATACAAAACTGATTTGATCATGTAGTTAGCGATATCCAATCAATGTAATTTTTTACAAACATATAGTACTCGACGAGTTCTACATATTAAACGGTTCAAATTATCAAAACGGGACTCGTGATGGACCCCCACGGGCCGAACAGTAGTATGTTAAAATTGCATCCCAACTGTGCAATTTTTCTTAAAAAACGCAGCCACAGATCTAATTTTGAAAAGATTGACTTGTAATTTTGTGTGTAAAATTAAATTTTTAATATTTTTTTGGTGAATAGTGATAACTTTTTGACTTTTTGTGTTTTTTTACACATGCCAAACCAGGCCTAAATATGTTTCAGTGTATTTTTTTATTTATTTTTATGTCCATCAAATATGTTTGATTATGAGTGTTCTTGGGTTTGTACTTTTTTATTTTCTATGCTCCTATATTTTTATATTCAATTTTTTTTTTTAAATTGCGAAACATATAATGTGTGCAATTGTTTAAACTTAGACTTAAATAGTTTGGGATTTTCCTGCTTCACTTTTTTAAGCTTTTGTTTTTTTTTTTAAAATTTGGTTTGGTTGTTTACTTTTGTGTGTGTTTTTTAAAAAAATAAAAATAAAAATAAAAAATAAATTCAATGATGTGTTTGGGATTTGTATTTTCTTCTATCTTGTATGTTTCTATATTTTTATATTAAGTTTTTTTATTATTATTATAAATTGCTAGGGTTTTTGCCCGTTTAACTTTTTTAAGCTTTTGGTTGTTTGTGTGTATAAATTAAACTTTTAAAAATTTGGTACTTTGTGTATACTATTGTTAATTACATTTTTTATTTTCTTCATTAAAAAGTAAAAGAAAATAAAAAATAAAAAAATATGTTTCTAGATTTTTTGGAGAAAAGAATTATATGTTATTTTCCTTCGTTTATATCTAATTTTTTTTGTTGTAACTATTCTAAAAAACCTTTTATTTATTTATTTTGAAGTGTGTTTTTTTTTTAAGAAAGAATTCAGAGTTATGTCATTAGGTTAAAACAAAAATTGACTATTATTTTTTCTTCATTTTATAAAAAATTGTGTTTGTGTGTTTGTAATTTATGTTTTTAAAAATTGGGGTTTGTTTTTGCTTAATTTTGTGTGTGTGTGTTTTTTAAAGATTTGTACATATGTTAATATATATATTTTATTATCAAATATCAATATTAATATCAAATGTTCCATTAAACACATAGTTATACATATGTATATTACAAAAAAGATGTTAATTTCATATTATAACTCTAAATAAATTGCACACACATTGCGTGTGCCCGACCACTACATATATATATATATATATGATAAGGCTGTTTGGAGAGTTGAATTTTCAGTCAAAAGTCAATACAATTTGTTACATTACCCTCTCTACTTTTTTTAATGTATTTTTTTCATAAATTAAAAAAATATAATTAAAATGGTCAATTCTTAACAAGGTCTAATTCTTTGCATTCTTTTTTTTTTTTATATATACTTTACTTACAAAATTAAAATTTTAATTTTCTAATTATACTTTCAACAATACCCAATGCATCCTTATATTTTCCAAACTCAAACCCTAGCCCACGTTCCAACCACCGCTTTTGCTGCACTGTCGTTGTCACGACCCAACCCCAGGTGATTAGGGATAGAATCGCAACTTACTAAATAATTATAATCGTAACAAATTAAATAGCGCAAGCGAAGGCAAAATGGAAGTAAGAAAATAATTAAACAGAAAATTTACTTCATTCTACTATTTTAATAAAAAAAGTACATCTATGGGGCTTTTATTATTTTATTAGAGTGAGAAATATTATGCCAGAGTATAGGGAACACAAAAAAAAAAAATTTGACTTCGGGTTTTGGGTTGACATCCCTACTTTGATCTACAACCAGATGCATCAAATCTTTAATGAAGTCAAAATACACAATACTCAGGCAGTTCTGCATGGGCCCTCCCTTTTGCCAATCTCGTTACTGCGCTCATTAAAGACCAACAGACATACCCACTTCAGGCCAATGAGGTTCAGCTTCTGCCGCCCACATTTTATGAAAAACCCACTGGCGTCAAACCACTGCTCGCCTGCTGCCTCCACTAGTCCGTCCCGGGCAAGGATATCCTAGCCCTGACGCCGCCATCTGCTCAGTTGAGCCCGCCACCGCACCAGCAGCGCCACCGCCATTCCGTATGACGAGGGCGCAATATCAGGCTCTTTTGGATAATCAAACCGCCATTCAGCAATCTGTGGTTGATCTCCGGACCGACTGCCAGGCTTATCGAGATTACTCGCAAGCGGCATTTGATAGATATCAGCAGTCAGTTGCCTCTCTGCAAACTGACTTCTATGCATACTGGGATTCGAGTGGGCAGCGATTTGATCATTTTGATCGGCAGTTTGATCAGCATGGCACTAGGGTTCATGATGAGGTGTTCGAGACTCGGACATTGATGCATGCCCTATTTGAGCAGTATTTCCCACCACCGCCAGATCTACATCAGTGATTTCTGTATATTTCCTTTATTTTCTTTCCTTATTCATTTTGTTTTGTTTTGTTTTATTTTATTTTTCCTTTTTCTTTTATATTGTACCAAAAAAAATAAATAAATAAATAAATAAATTTCAAAGTGTGTGTTTGGGTGTCCTTGCCTCGTTAGATGTGCGCCCACGCTGTCTGGTAAGATCCTCTCTCTCATTTTCTTATCTACTGTATCATTGCTTACATTGAGGACAATGTTATATCCCAGTTGGGGGTGAGGGTATTTGTAATAACCATTCATGTTTGTACTTGCTGCACTTGATTGCACCACTTCACTTAATGTTTACTTTGAGCCAGTATGGTAATGATATGAGCATATGTTAATTGGGGAACATAGTGGGCTTGTGTGAAAAGGGTTTATTGGGTAAATATTTACATGTGATATTTGCACTAGGATAGTTGTTTGTGTTTGTGGTATTAGTACACTTGTCATACGTATGCCTTAATTCACATGAACACACTATCATAGTGGTGACCTCTTTATTATAATCCTTGGTGTACATCATTGATAATGGCTAAGGTTGCAGAAAAGAATAAATGAGTAACCAAGATTCTCTACAAAAAAAAAAAAAACTTGACTTGTTTGGGTTCGTAGCCTCTTTAACTTAAGTTATTAAGTCCGTAGGGGTGTCTCTACACCTAGTGCCCTAAAATCGTCTGGTTTGGGAGTCATTGGCCCAATACTTGCTACATGGGTTAATTAGAAAGCTTAAGGGACCTGGACATTGCACAGTTAAGGAAAAATAAGAATGACTTGTTCGGATTCGTAGCCTTTCAGCTCGAGTTATTAAGCCCGTAGGGGTGTCTCTACACCTAGTGCCATAAAACCGTCTGGTTTGGGAGTCATTGGCTCAATGCTTGTTACATGGGTTGACTAGAAAGCTTAATGGATCGGGACATTGCACAGTCTTTTAAAACAAAAAAAATTAAGAATCTTGGTTGCAACAGTTTAATTTTTCTATATATGTTGAGTGTTATTATGAGTTACACTGGGCTATTATAGTGGATAGTTAACTAATATGGAGATTGCACTTTGCACCGAGGGTACTAATGATGTGTCTACTAGCATTCACAAGTACAGGGGACTTTACTTTTGTATAAACTGAATTGTGGTCTTGGCTCAATAGATTCCTTCATACTTGTCCACTGTGTCTTCAATGACTCATCATGTCTTAATATCATACTGTAGTGGCACATAAGTTGGTTGTTGTGTGGAGTAGTGTGGTTAATTGTTGTTGAGCAGATATGAATATGTTGATGTTTGTGGGTATCATTTCTTAAAACCCTCATGAGACTATACTCGTCCACTTGGGGTAACCTTGTGGTTTAAAGGCTTGTTGCATATGCTAAATGCAATCGTGATCCCTAAAAAAGTGGCTGAGAGTATTTTACTTTTCTTATTTCTTTTGTTTTGCTTGAGGACTAGCAAAATGTAAGTTGGGGGGTGTGATGTTGGCCGAAAGGTACCACATTCAGGTCACTTAAGTTACATTTTTAGTCTTTCATTTTATTTTTATTGGTGGAAATGATGTGTTTCGTGCACTTGTACAGATTTGGCAGGAAATATGAAACTTCAATAAAAAAGGTGCGAAAGCAGATTCTCTGTGCGAGAAGTGAAGAATCCGAGCCAGCCAGACCACTGCACGTGCGGCCAAGCTTCACCACATGTGCGGCCCACCACCGCTCGTGCGGCCCACATGGGCGCTCGAGCTACCCACATAGGGACGCGTGCACGAAATTTTTGGACTATTTTGCTGAAAATAAAAGACAAAAAAAATAGCCAAAATTAGGGTTCGAAAATTAATTCAGAGAAAAGGGAGGCTAGGGTTCTAAAGAGGTGATTATTCGACCAAAGCTTGAAGGACACTTCCATGGGGGTTTCTTTCTCATCTTCTTCCTTTTCCCACTCCTCCATGAGTGGCTAGTCGTCTTTTCTAGGGTTTTGATGAAACCCTAGCCATGTAATAGGATCTTTTATTAGCTTTAATTGTGAATTGGTTTGAATGGATGTATGGATGATTTAGAAGTTTTTAATATTTGTTTCTTTCATCTCTTCAAGCATTTTACTCTCTGTGATTGTTTAATGCTTTCCATACATTAGTTTTCTTCGTGTTTGTATTCAAGTACGAGACGAGTCATGCTATGAGAGACGGGTCGTATTGCTACCATAGTTTAGAGCAAACGACTCGTACTACTCGGGATGATTCGTGCCTGTATGTTGAATGCGATAACCCTCTTCTTTACTATATTATGGTGACTCAAGGTATAATATAGCTCACCTTAATATTGACCCTTAGCCTTTACTTTCCACTATTACAAACATTTTTACTATTAGTTTCCTACCTCCAGTATCTTTCGTGTTTTTTCCTCTCTTGTTTCGCACTGATCTTGCGCAACTCCTCCCTATTTATAGGAAGGCAATAGTGCCATCAGGCCAACACATGTCCACAGCCTAAATCCCTCTAGATTTCGATCATAAATCTCCATAGATTGATGCTTATCTAATTAACATTTGCAATAATTATACTTTGACCCAGTTCTTTAACATAATTATATAAACAACTAATCCCTAATTAAATATACTTTATCGCATACCAACAGAAAATTAATTATTTATTTTATTATCACACTCACTATTACTATTATATTATTATTATCGTGATTGGTTGTAGTCTTAATTAAATATTTAGGGTGTCACATTTCTCCCATTCTAAATAGAAGTTTGTCTTCAAACTTGATGTATCTTAGTTTTCGAAGAGGTGCAGGTATTTGGCTCGCATTTGATTTTTCGTTTCCTACGTAGCTTATTCGATATGATGATTTCGCCACAAGACTTTTACAACGGGTATAGTCTTGTTTCTGAGAACTTGATCACGACGATCAAGAATCTGCACTGGTTGCTCTTCGTAAGAGAGATCTTCTTGCACTTCTAGGTTTTCATAATTGACAACATGTTCTGGATCTCGGAGATATCGCCGAAGCATTGAAACGTGAAATACATTGTGGACATTGGACAATGCAGGTGGCAGTGCAAGCCGATATGCCACAGGACCAATCCTTTCTAGTATCTCGAATGGCCCGATGTAGCGTGGGTTTAACTTTCCTCACTTTCTAAATCGGATAACTCTTTTTATTGGTGAGATCTTAAGGAACACATGATCCCCTACTTGAAATTCCAAGTCTCGTCTTCGTGTATCTGCATAACTTTTCTGGCGGCTCTAGGCAGTGCGAATTTGCTACTGGACGAGTTGGATTTTATCACTTGTCATTTGCACAATCTCAAGGCCTAACGTTTCCTGTCCCCAACTTCCGTCCAACACAGAGGTGATCAACATCTCATTCTATAAAGAGCTTCATACGGTGCCATTCCAATGCTTGCTGTTATTATAGGCAAATTCCACTAAAGGTAAGTACTCATCCCAATTACCTTTGAGGTCCAACACGTATGCACGTAACATGTCTTCCAAAGTCTGGATTGTTTCTTTAGATTGCCCATCAGTTGCGGGTGATAAGCAGTGCTAAACTTCAGTGTAGTCCCCAAAACCTCCTACAATTTGTTCCAGAAGTGAGATACGAAGTAGGGGTCTCGATCAGACACAATTGAAACTTGGGTGCCATGCAAACGAATAATTTCCTTGATGTATAAAGTGGCAAACTTATTAAGGGAGTACATGGTTTGATTAGCAGAAAATGCGCCGACTTCGTCAATCGGTGAACTATAACCCATATTGCATTATTTTTTGAAACTGACTGAGGTAGCCCGACCGCGAAGTCCATAGTGATGTATTCTTATTTCCACTCAAGTATAGGGAGTGGTTGCAGTAGTCCTGCATGTCTCTGATGTTCTGCTTTAACACCCTGACAATGCAGGCATTTGGCGACGTGACTTGCTATGTCTCTTTTCATTCCTGTCAACCAGTAATGTTCCTTCAGGTCATGGTACATCTTTGTGTTGCTAGGGTGGACTGCAAACCTCGAGCTATAAGCTTTCACCAATATCTTCTTCTTGAGTTTTAGAATGTCGGGTACGCAAATCTGATTTTGAAATTTTAGCACCCCATTGCTTATGGTGAAATCAGGATCAGGCGTATTTCTTTGTTCCTCGTACTTTTTCCTTAAAAGTTTATCTTCACATTGGCGTGCTCTAATTTCTTCAGTCAAGGTAGGTTCTACGGTTATGTTGGTGAACAGTCCGTTAATCTTGCGGGAAACAATAGTACATGCCAAACTTCTGGTTGTCTTTCGGCTCAGTGCGTCTGCCACCATGTTGGCTTTGCCTAGATGGTGATAGATCTCTACATCGTAGTCTTTCATAAATTCTAGCCACCGTCGCTGCCTCATATTTAGCTCCTTCTGTGTAAACAGATATTTAAGACTCTTATGATCAGTGTAAATCTCGCAGGTTGTCCTGTAGAGATAATGACGCCAAATCTTGAGGGCAAAAATCACCGCCGCCAATTCTAGATCATGAGTTGGGTAGTTCTTTTCATGAGTTTTTAGTTGTCGCAAGGCATAAGCAATGACTTTTTCATTTTGCATAAGAATGCAACCCAGACCATTGTATAAAGCATCGCTATAAATTACGAACCCATCTGCTCCTGTAGGGAGTGCTAGTATAGGAGCTGACACAAGTCTATTTTTTAACTCTTGGAAGCAACGCTCCTGTTTATCAGTCCATTCAAAGGGTGTGTTCTTCTGAGTTAGTTAGGTCAAGGGTAATGCTATCTTTGAGAAGTCTTGCACAAAGCGTTGATAATAGCTAGCTAGACCCAAGAAACTTCAAAATTTCTGACACATTAGTAGGTCGCGGCCAGTCTACAATTGCCGCAACTTTTAAGGGAGGACCGAGATGCCATCTTTGTTGATGATGTGATCGAGAAAGTATACACTAGTGATCCAAAATTCGCATTTCTTTAACTTGGCATAAAGTTTATAATCACGTAGTGTTTGTAAAATCGTTTGGAAGTGCTGTTCGTAGTCTTTCGGTGACTTGGAGTATGTGAGAATGTCATCAATGAAGACAATAACGAACTCGTCAGCATAGGGTTTGAACACTCAATTCATGAGATCTATGAAGGCCACTGGAGCATTTGTGACACCAAATGGCATGACGAGAAACTTGTAGTGCCCGTAACGGGTTTTGAAGGCAGTCTTTTCGATGCTTTCCGTTTTGACTTTTAGTTGATGGTAGCCAGAACGCAAGTCGATTTTTGAGATTACTTGGGCGCCTTGAAATTGATCGAACAAGTCATCAATTCGTGGCAAATGGTACCGATTCTTTATGGTGGCCTTGTTTAGCTCCCGATAATCAATGCATAATCTCATTATGCCATCTTTTTTTCTTTACGAACAGTCCTACAGCTCTCCAGGGTGAGTTACTAAGTCGAATGAAACCTTTGTCCAAGAGTTCCTAGAGTTGAGTCTTTAGTTCTTTTAATTCTATCATTGACATACAGTAAGGAGCTTCCGATACCGGTTGTGTACTAAGTTGGGTTTCAATAGTGAATTCGATTTCCCAGTCAATCAGGGTACTGGGTAGATCTTCAGAAAAGACATCCGGGAATTCTCGAACCACGAGGATTGCATCAATGGTGGAGACCTCTTTTTGTGTATCGATCACATAACAAAATAACTACAACAACCCTTTCTTAGAAGTCGTTAGGCTATCATAGAGGATATAAGATAGGGAAGGTTGAAAACTCCGGTCCCATCAAAGACAAGCTTAGGTTGGTTTGGTAACCTGAGGGAGACTTTTTGGGCTTTACAATCAATAGAGGCATGGTTGGCAGCCAGCCAATCCATCCCTAAGATCACATCAAAGTTCCTCATGCGGAGGGGAATCAAGTCTACGTATAATGTTTTGCCTTTTAAGGATATAGTACATGATTTGTACACATCAGTACTATAGGCAGAATTACCAGAAGGAAAAGACACAGACAATATATATCCTAAGGGCTCGAGTGTTGATTTTAGCTTGACAGCAAAGTGTGGTGCAACAAAAGAATGAGTTGATCCAGAGTCAATGAGGACATGAGCTAAATGACTATAGACAGAAAGTGTACCTGACACAACGTTTTCGGTAACTTCCGGTTTTTCAAATACCAAAGCAAAAGCCATTTCCTGGCGTTTTTGGTTCTTTCTCTCCTCTCCAGGTCCTGCAAGTTTTCTAACTGGTCCAGAGGGACCGGCTGTAGGATTGGTAAGCTTTAGACAATCCCTCAGCAAGTGGCCAACTTGATTGCATTTAAAGCATGCTCCCGTATCTTGATGGCATTGTCCCCAATAAGCCCTCCCACATGTAAGGCAAGTTGGAATGGTACCATCTCTAGGGCTAGTAGAACCTTGATTGCTTGAATTGGTTGTGCCAGTATTCACCCTTTTGGGAGGCGCAACACTGGATCTTTTGTTGTCTTTTTTCCAAAATCGCTTCCTTTGGCTTGGTTCCCTAGAGCGTGAGGCTTTAATTCATTTTTCCGCAATATATGTTCGGTCTACTACTTCCGCATAGGTTGGTAGTTTCAAAACCTCAAACCTATTTTTGATTTCAACATCCAATCCTGTTTCGAATGTCCTTGCTTTTCGAGCTTTGGTGGGGATGACATATGTCGTAAATCGAGCGAGTTGTGTGAACTTGCTCTCGTATTCGGCCACCATCATGGTTCCTTGCTTTAGCTGTATAAATTCCGACGCCTTTTGTTCCTACAGCAAATCTGGGAAGTATTTTTCATAAAATACTTCCAAGAATCTTGCCCAAGTCACGATTTCTTCTTTCTCTAGGGTGAGAAGCCACCATTCCTGCGCATTATCTTTGAAAGTGAAAGTGGTAAAAGTTACCTTCTGTCTTCCGGTGCAGGGTAAAACGCGAAAATTCTTTTCCATGTCTTTAACCCAAGCGGCTACTACCATGGGGTTTGGACACCAGTAAATATGGTGGGTTTTAAATATTGGAATTATTTTATGATAACCGGCTCTTCTTACCGTTCCGGCATCCCATTGTTGATGTTAGTCTGCAAGGCTTGCAAAAAACTAGTAACCGCTCTTTCCATGATTCTTTCCATCGATTCAGTACCACTAACTGATGATTCACTCCCGTTACCATTATTGACCATTCTACAAAGTAATAAACGAAGCATTACATTCATAAACGCAGCATATATAGCGCAATATATATAAAATACCAACTTTACTATTTTTACAATTAATATTACATCCTTGTCCAAAAGTCAAAATATGTTAGTGTCCCATCCCTATGGTACAAAAAAAAAAAAAAAAAAAAAAAAACAACAACAACAAAAACAAAAACAACAAAAAAAGAAAAAGAAAAAAAGGTCAGAACGCATCATAGTTAGCGTATAAAGAATTTTCGTCTCCAAAATCTAAGGTGGTGGGTCAAACAACCACGGAAAGTAGTATTGCATAAAAGCTCAAATTCCCATCCTAACTGTACCACGCCAAAACAAACTCATGCGGCCTGGACTGTGTAAACGGGAATGGACTGTATGTAGCCCCAAAATGCTCGATCGACGATCCATCTTCGTTGCTCAATGTATGATAGGTCATTACTAAAATCAACATTTTGAATATTAATAATTTCCAATGGGCTAGGGACATGGGTGAAGATATAGTTCTCAGGGTACATATTTCTCCTTTTTGCCACAAAATCCGAGGCCAAAGAGCCAACAATGTAGTGTGGGCGGTCATATCCTGGGGCAAGGCCGAGGACATGGGTGGGTCTGAAAAATCATCCGCGTATGTAGGCACGGCTCTGCCTCCACAATAAGTATGGGACATCAGTAGGATCGGTCTACATATATATTAGTCGACCTATCAATTGGGCAAGGCCTGGGTGTAGTCTCCTAACTATATCCTCTGAGTCTCTCCATCCTTCCGGTAAGGTGAGGGCCGGGTGCTCTGTTAAAATATCCTCCAAATTGATAGCCCCAAGCTCCTCTCAAAATGCCTCATCAAGGTTAATCTCGAACATTCCTATATCACCAGAATAAACGTGAGATTTTACAGAAAAGGACTAACGTCGCAGGTAAATATTTATTTCTTAGTTTATTTTATTTATTATTTCTAACCTGGCTCTGATACCACCTTGTCACGACCCAACCCCAGGGGATTAGGGCTAGAATCACAACTTACTAAATAATTTTAATTGTAACAAATTAAATGGCACAAGCCGAGGCAAAATGGAAGTAAGAAAATAATTAAACAAAAAATTTATTTTATTCTACTATTTTAATAAAAGAAAGTACATCTATGGGGCTTTTATTTTATTATTCAGTGACCGGCTCTTAGTAAAACACAAAAGGAAGAAAAGAAAGAAAAAGAAAAAGAAAAAGAAAAATAACAGATCAGCATCAAATTCTTGTGCGGGTTCCACTACACAAGGATACGGATCTTCCTTACATCTCATCACCTGAAAGGATAATAGCTATAAGCACACATTAAAGTAAGAAATATTATGTCAATAGTATAGGCTGAAATATTAAACACGTGTTCTTATTCCGGTTATTAGCTAGAATTACTATGTGATGCGCACAACACACAAGTATAGACTAGATCGCCTAACTTGGAACAAAACATCGCATATCCATTTGTTTGAAAACGGTTTGAAGTTTGCTACTCGCAAGTAAGCTAAAACACGGATTTCGATGAATTATTCCAATTCAAGCAATTCAACCTTCACCCACAGGCATTCAGGCAGTTATATCACATAAGCAATTAGCCTCATGGTAAACATGCTGTCATGTTAACACTTACATGCATGCAAGATGCTAAAGCATAAACACTCACAGTGTACTCCGAACCAAAACAAAGAACATGTTAGTAATCAAATGTATGATCCAAGTCCATGTTAAAATGGCTAATGCATCGTAAGCAAACTGCAACTAGAATAGGCTCGGCTAATCTAAGAATGGCATGTGAAATGCGACAACTCGATACACGTATTCAAGTTAGAATTGAAGTACTATGCAATTAGTATGATGCGCCAAGCCCGGTGCATGCAATACAGATGAATGATGCAAACATGCATAGCATAAGGATGCTAATTGAAACGTGCCCTAGAACTAACCATCATAAGCGGGTAAGTAAACGTGAGAAAGACGTGGGGTTGGAAGACATGCATCACACACACGCACGCTTATTACACAATTGTGCCCTCTCGACGGAGGGGCCGAAAGAATAATACAAGTTACGTAATTAACTAACCGACAAGCTAATTAATTATTACATGATACTTAACTAATTAAACAAATTAATTAAGCTACTGAAAGCAGTAAAGCAGCCTCGGGAAGAGGGACGAATGCATGCATGCTCGGCTTCGCTCGGAAATCCATCGACATATCATGTTGCCTCTGTTTACACTGCTCTGCTCCTCTGAAAACTTTGCAAGTCCCAAAGATGCTTCTGAATCACCTTCTGAGCATTGTGGGATATCACCGGCCAGGAGTCAAGGCCACCGGCCAAGGGGAACTGGTCATCGACCACTCGTAGGGATACCGGCCAGAAATTCATGGCCAGCCGGCACTGAAGATGGTCGACCGACCATCTCTTCCTGCAGAACCCTGTTTTGCTGCAACAGAGGATAGACAGGGCATAGCAATGCATTTTCAAAGCAATGTTTGCATCACCACCCTCCTTATCATGTCTAAGACTTAAAGGAGCATGGTTCTCGACCCTCGGGCCACCAATCACGTATTTCGATGCATGATGGCCAAAGAGGCCAAGTGTGCAACTTCAATATTAAATGAAATGCATATAAACACATATGGAGCCCGAAGCCTCTATCATGATTAATCAAGAGGCAAGGGACGCATGCTCGATGCTATGCAACCTAAACATGCAAGCACACATACAAGCAAGCAAGCAACAATGCTATGCAAGGCAACTAGCATATGACAATATGCGAAGATAAGCATGCGAACAAGCAATATGGCTTAACAAGCATGCAAACATGCAAGGCATGTGATAACATTCACTCATGTAACAACATGTGAGGCAAACACGTAACAACATGTTAAGCAACCTAAAACCAAAAGAATGCATGCCAAATGCACTACCACTTAAGCATGCAACAACATGTTATGGGCCGAGTATACAACAAGGCATAATCGAACTAGCATGCTACAACATGCAATTTTCCAAATATGCAACAAGCATGTTACAACATACAAGGCAAGCATGCAACAACATGCGGGGATGGACTTAAACCAAAATGGACAACTCTCGAAAAGGTCCAAATCAGCGGCCAAAGTCAAGAATTTGAGGCATGAAAATGCAAAACAATCATGCACATGTGAGTTGTTCAACACTTAGGCAACTATGCACAATCCTCAAGCATGAGCAAGGTGTGATAAATATGAGAATATGACAATGCATTAAGCTCTGAAAATATGTGAGGAATGATGCCAAATCAACCAAATAAAGCAAGCAAAGCATGCAAGAAGGTTCAAGGCTTAAGGCTAACCAAAGGGCTCAAACCATGGCCATACAAGGCAAGTCCCAAAGGGTCAAAGGGACTCAAAGCAGTCCCAATGCAGGTCAAGACAAGGCCAAAAACACACTTAGATGGCATCCAAACGGCCTAAGCATGGAGGCATACACAATAATCCATTCAAGAAGCATAAGACTACAATTCTTTAAGGCATTAAAGGAGTGATGAAAGCAAATATTCAAGCATGAAACATGGACTGAAATAGTGCAGCAAATGATGCCAAATCATTGAAATGGTCCAAGTAATGCATACTAAAAGCTTGGACACCCGAAGCCAACGAGCTAGAATACATGGTGGCTATACAAAGCAAGTCATGGACGACCAAGACAACCAAAATTAGACCTCAAGCATGGCAAAACAAAGCTAAAAGCTTCTCAAAGTTAAGCCAAAACATGTGAGCATGGTGGTCTAAACATGAAGTGCATGTTGGGGCAAATGAGGGGATTGCAAAGCAAGTATATGAAGCATGTAAGAGCCAACTAAACCCGCTCAAAACAGAGTCATGGCATGCTAAAACAACACCAAAAACCCACTGAAATGAGGTCAACATGAGCTAGGAGGACATGCTCAAACATGAAGCATACAAGACTAGTTTGCAAAATTTACACTACGAGTGTATAAACCAAGCATGGCATGACCAAGATAGGCAAAAACAGTGGCATATCACAGCAAAATGACCACAAATACCAGTTAAGACATGGCCAACATGAACTTAACAAAGGTGCTCACATGTGAGGCAAACATGACAAGTGTTGAAGACAATAAGGAGAGGAGATGGCCCTCTTCTTCTTAGGAACAAGGTGGTGAGAAGGCCAATACAAGGTGGTCCCGAAGCTCACAAAAAAGGCACAAAAATGAGGCCAAACAAGGCCTAAGATGGGGTAAACAACCCCAAACACAAAAGTGATCTTAAACAAAGATCAAAAGCATGCAAAATCAGAACTTTTATCAATTATAAGTTAAGCTCAAAATAGCATGAAAGATAGGCTAAAAGCTTGTGCAAAAATGGGGATTTAAGAGGATAGTTTCTCACCCTTGAAGAACCTCTTCAAGAACACCACTCCAGCACCTTCCTTGGATCAAAACCAGCCCAAGAACCCTAACAACAACTCCTTAGAGCCTCAGCAACCAATGATGGTGTAATGCTAGGTGTTTGTGTGCAATAGTGTGAACAAAACACCCTTTAGAGCACAAAACACACACACAAATATAAAGAGAGGAAACTATAGAGATAGATAGATACAAATTCTCTAACCTAAATTCCAGAACCTCTGAGAAGGGAGGAGGGCCTCCCCTCTTATAGGAATTCAATTCCTAAGCTTCTTGGAGAAGCTAACACAAGGGAGCAAATCCCTCCATACACGTGTATGGAGGGGGTGTAATGTGGATGCCAGCTGTGACAGCTGGCATAAAATATCTACCAAAAGCAGATGGAAAGGGGTCGACCAGCAGAAATGGATTGACCAACAAAGGTGGCCGACCGACCAACAAAGGTGCCGACCGGCCACAACCTTTTGGCCGATGGCAAGAAAAAAGGGCCGGTGGCATCATGCCTTGGCCGGTGGGTTGAGGGGATGGCCAACAAGCCACCCTCTTCCTTTAAAAATAGAAATACAAGTGTTTGGTCCACAACCAAGCACAAAACAGTCAAGTTGAGAGGTCTTGAGGCAAGGCGCGCGACTGAGACCTCCGAGAACTCAAAACGAACACGAACAAGGGTGATCATCGAGTGTTCAAACGATGACGTCCAAGTCTTGAGGACGGTCAAAAATGGGGTGTCTACAGAGGCCGAATAGCGGATTCCAGAAGAACAGCCGATTCAAGAAGAGCGGGGCGAAAAACGTACCGCCGAGGGAGAGGCTGGCTCAGAGGAGAGCCCTGCTGACAAACGGCCTCGTCTAGAGGAGTCGGATGTGGTTGTTCCTTTCGTTGTTCAACCGAATATCAAAAACACGTCGATCTCCTCTGACGCATCTGCCTTGAAGGATTCAGCTGTAGCGTTGAGCTTGGCCGCCTCAGTCTCGTTGCTGGCTGACAAGGCCACCTTTCAAGCAGAGCCGGATTTGGTAGCTATAGCGTTAGCTGCCCAGTTGGCCCTTCTGGTATGTGACTTGATCTTTTTTACTCCTTGTTTGGTTTGGTTTGCATACGATATTTCTTGGTATGTGATGATCTTGACTCCTTGTTTTGCAGACGGTTGGAAGGATAACCGAACTAGGCCGCCGCCAGCACGAAGCCATTGAAAGAATTGGCCACCTGAAGTCGGAAGCTGAAGGTGAGATGAGCAGGGCCGAGTTCGAGGTGATGAGAGCCGCGATGGAAAGTTCTTGAGCCGAAGCTTAGAAGGAGAGGGCTCAGACTACTGACCGGCTCAGATCCGACGCCGAGGAGAGGGCTAACGCGAGTGAGGAATCGCTCAAGTTAGCCAAGGAGGCGCTTGCCATGGTGGAGGCCGAGTTGGAAGAGTTGAGGAAGGCCAAGGAAAAAGTCGACTCTGAGGCTTCTGCGGCGTTCTAGGCTGGAAAGAGCGCCGCCCTTGAGAACTACGTAGAAGAAGTCCCCAAATTCGAGAATCGGGGATTCAAACGTGGGTGGCTCAAAGCCCTTGCTGCTGCTGGAGTTACATTGGCCATGCCAATTCCATACAAGCAAGTGGACGTTGAGCCACTTGAGTCTGATCCCGATGATTGATTTGGGGGACACTCTAGTTTTATTAAGTATTTTCAATTTCAATGTATGTTTTTTTTTAGTTGATTTTCATCTTTTTTGGATTTTCATATGTAAAATGTCCGCTGCTAGCGCCCAATTTATGAATGAAAATTTAATATTGTACTCAAGTTATTGCTTGTATTGTTTGTTGTATGAGTACATAACTAGGAGAATCAGCAGTTAGAACAAAATGTCATGATTACGTGAGACGGCAAACTTAAGAGCCGATTAAATTTATGGATCTGATTTAATCATAAACAAAATGAATTCATGAGGTGCCGAATAAAAAGAACTTATGAATATTGTACTGATGAATCGATTCATGGAACGGCTGGGGCACTCTAGCCGACTAGATTGATGAATCTACCCTTGTCCCAGCTGGTTCATGATCGTAGAACACCGAATAACACGTTGCTTATGAATCTTGTACTGATAAATCGATTCGTGGAACGGCTGGGGTACTCAAGCCGACTAGATTGTTGAATCTGCCTTTGCCCTAGCCGGTTCATGATCGTTTCACGCCGAATAACACGTTAATTGTGAATCTTGCAGTGATGAATCGATTCGTGGAACGGCTGGGGCACTAAAGCCGACTAGATTGATGAATCTGCCCTTGTCCCAGCTCGTTCATGATCGTCTCACGCCGAATAACACATTAATTATCAATCTTGTAGTGATGAATCGATTCATGGAACGGCTGGGGCACTGAAGCCGACTAGATTGATGAATCTGCCCTTATCCCAGCTGGTTCATGATCGTAGAACACCGAATAACACGTTGCTTATGAATCTTGTACTGATGAATCGATTCGTGGAACGGCTAGAGCACTCAAGCCAACTAGATTGCTGAATCTGCCCTTGCCCCAGCTGGTTCACGAACATTAAACGCCGAATAACAGTGGCTGATGGGGCGATTGGGGCATATGACTCAGTCGGCGCTGGGCTGTTGACGTTTCAATATTAATAAGATTGCCTCGGAGGTGCTGCCCTCGTAGGGAATAAATGGGCGTGTACTTCGTGAACAAGGGTCCTATTTATGTGCTCAGTCAGCAACTCAGTCCAGCTCTTTGAGGAAGATTAAACAAGTGCGAATGTCAAATAGACTTTTCTTCAACAACAGAGGCGAAGCGAAGACGTTAGCTGAGCTGTGAGGAGCCATGAGTCGAAGTGGTGAACCTTCACGCACAGGTGTAGACGTCCCCGAACGCTCCGGGAGGATGACTCCCGTTCTGTTCGTTTTGCGGGTCTACTACAGTTCAGACTCAAATTGTCACGGTTCTAAATCTGAACCAAAGAGTCCAAATCCGGCAAATCGTTTTGAGAAACAGATTTTTGAAAAGAAGTGCCAAACATGGACTGCTTTGCCAGATACAGAGTCGCCACCTAAATATTTTATTTTTGGGAATTTAGGAAACCCTGACTCGGTGCCAAAGGCCACGTGTCCGTCATCACCAAAGTTGTCTCGGCTCGGGAACTTGGGTACGATCGGGGAAGGTCAACTATGAGCACCCCCTCTCGCCCGGTCCGAAGACCGGCCTCTACTAACCGTGATATCCAATTTTGAAAACGTTATGCGTTCTTATTCCGATTATTAGCCTAGAATTACTATGTTATGCGCACAGCAAACAAGTATAGACCAAATCGCCTAAATTGGAACAAAACATTTCACGTTTGTTTTGAAAACGGTTTGCTACTCATAAGTAGGCTAAAATGCGGATTTTGCCACTCTCAAGTGGGCTTTTAGAAAAGACGGTTTTGCCGCTATCTAGTGGGCTCAAAACTCACAGTTTTCATGCATTGTTCCAATTTAAGTAATTTGACCTCCATCCACAGGCATTCAAGCAGTTATATCACATAAGCAGCTAGCCTCATGGTAATCATGCTATTATGGCAACATTCACACGCATGCGATATGCTAAAACATAAAAGCTTACCTAGTACTCCGAGCCAAAACAAAAGCTAGTTAGTAATCAATGCGTGATCCTAGCTCATGTTAAGATGGCTAATGCAACACATGCAAGATGCAACTAGAATAGGCTCGACTAATCTAAGATGGCATATGAGATGCTACAAATAACATGTATTCAACTTGGAATTGAAATACAGTGCAGTTAGCATGATGCGCCGAGCCCGGTGCATGTATGACAAATGTATGAATGCACGCATGCATAGCATAAAGTATGCTAAAATGAACGTGCCCTAATCTACCATCATAAGCGGGTAAATAAAAGGGAAGAAAGAAGTGGGGTTGGAAGACATGCACACCACTCACACACGCTTATTACAGATTTGCCCTCGCCCGGAGGGACCAAAAGAATATACAATCCGAATAATGAATAAATAAATTATTACAAAATTTCTAATAACTTAGTAAATAAATGCAAAAAGAAAGAAGGCCACAGCCCCCCGCCTCGGGATGCGCGAATGATGCATGCTCGGATCCGACTCGCCCGGGAAACCCGTACCATGCCACTGTTGCCTCTGTTTTTACTGTCCTGCTTCTCTGGAAAATTTCCAAAGTCTCAGGAAATGTTCCCTGCACACTGAGGATCATCATCGGCTGGATGAAATGGCCACCGGCCATGTAGAATGTCCATCGGCTGCTCAAGAGTTCATCGGCCACGCATAAATGGCCAGTCGGCACTATATACTGCCGGTCGGCAGAAAATTCCTGCAGAAGATAGTTTTTGACAGCAACAAGGACAGACAGTGCATGGCATAGAATTTTGGGCATATTTAAGCATGGCCATGTTTCCTATCATGTGTGGGACTCAAGGAAGCATGGCCCTTGGTCCTTGGGCCACCAATTATGCCTTTTGGTGCATGATGGCCTAAGGGACCAAGATTGCAATTCAATGTAAATGTATGCAACATACAAATGAAGACCAAGGCCCTATCATGTCTAGGTCAAGAGCCTTGATGACATGAGAATTGAGATGTGTTTTGTCACTTAAAGTACAAACACCTTTCATCTCTCATATTTGGTTTGACACCCCAAACCAAGTAATGCAATGCATGTTATGCAAACATGGCTCAAAAGTTCAATAAGAAGCTATGATGCAAACACGCCAAATGTGATGTAAACTAGATATGGAAATGCAAAGTGCTAGATCATGCAAAATGCGAATACATGGCAAACATGGACAAATCATGCAATAGAACTAGCATGTAACAACATATTATGGATCAACCATGCAACAAGTATGAGACAATCACACAATGGTGGACTCAAGCCATGAGGGGCAGACCTCAAACCTCCCCAAAACAGTGGCAAAAAGTGCTAAAAAGGTGGACAATGATTCATGCTAACATGCAAACCAAAAGGGCCCAAGTCTAAGGCACAAAGTGGAGCATTCCACTACCTACTAAGATGACCATTCATGGCATGTATTAGACAAGCAAAAACAGAATTTTAGCATGCAAAAATACACCCAAACCCTTTGATATGGCAGCCCCAAAATACCTTAAACATACAAGCATGCACAAGGCCTATTTCAAGGCATAAAAGGGGACACCTTCAAAGCATGAGAGAGGTCACATATGCAAGCATACACACATGATTTATGGACTGAAATAGGATCCTAAATGATGCCAAATCATGAGGATGGTCTAAGCTAAGCATGCTAGAGGCCGATACAACCAAGGCTTACAAGCCAAAGTACAAAGCAACTATACTAATCATGCCAAACATGACAAAATCAGTGGCCAACAGACCTAAAGCATGATAAATCATGACCAAAAACCTCAATAAGCTAAGCTAAAACATGAGGATATGCTAGGCTAAATACATGGCACATTTCTAAGCAAAGTAGAGCATTACAAAGCAAGTATGAGATGCATGCTGAGAGCTAATGAACCCACATTAGACAGAGGTTAAACATGCTCCAAAACATCCAAAAAGACTCTGAAATGAAGCCAAATGTAAGTGCTCATACATGCTATCACATTGAACCAAAAGTAAAGGTCAAAGAGGGACAAAGGGGAGAGGGGTGTCCCTCCCCTATACAAGACTTCAAACCACCTTCTCACCACTGAAAATCCACTGGATTTCAGTGGTGAAAAGATCCAAACACACAAGCAAACAAAGCCTTACCGAAAAGGCACCAAAGAGGCCAAAACAAGGCCTAAGTGGGTGAGTTTGCACTCAAACCACAAAATGACCTTAATGAAAGTTCTAGAGCAAGAAAAAATAAGACTTTTTTCAGTTATACACAAAGCTCAAAACACAAAGCAAAATAGGTCAAAAGTCAATGCAAGATTGGGGAAACTAAAGTAAAGTAGTTACCCTTGAAGAACCCTTGAAGAACAGGTGGTGCAGCCCCCTTCTAATGATCAAAATCAGTCCAAAATCTCAACAAACAACCCTCCAAGTCCCTCAATCTCGAGCTAAGGTGTAATGGTGTGTGTATTAGTGCAAAAGTGAGGTAAAAACACACTATTTAGGCTTAAAACACACACACAAGGATGAGAGAGAGAGAGATATAGAGAGAGAGAGAGTATAACACAGATATATAGATATAGAAGCTCTGGTTTTTGCTCAAAAATGGCTAACCCCTTTCAATGGGAGAGGAGGGGTGCTTATATAGGCCAAGACAAAGCCAAATAACTTAATGGCTAAGCAAAGAGAAAGGTTCAAGGGGGGCAAAAGAGTCTAGGCTTCTTGGAGAAGCTAAGACAGCTGGCCAAGCTTCTCCAAGAAGCTTGGCCAAAGGTTCAAGCTTCTAGAAGCTTAGAGGGTTCAAAGGTGCAAAGTGGTCACACTTATGCACGGGGGAATGTGATGGCGCATTCCAGCTGGCACAGCTGGCATGCACCAGGCTTATAGGGTGCAAAAAGGTCACCGGCCGAAAAAGGTGCCGGTCTGCAACATATAGTGCCGACCAGCCATTATTTTTAAGAAAACAGTGTCGGTGGAACACATATGCAGCCGGTGATGGTAGGGGAGGGCCGGTGGGGTGTGGGGATGGCCAGAAAGCCATTCCCTGCCTTTCAAGGCAAAAACACAAGTGTTTGGTGCCAAAACCGAACGCGAAGCAGTCGAGTCAAGAGGTCTTGAGACGAGGCGCGCTGCCGAGGCCTCCGGGAACTCGAGACGAACACAAACACGGATAACCACCGAGTATTCAAACGGTGACGTCCAAGTCTTGAGGACGGTCAAAAATGGGGTGTCTACAACAGGCAGTAGGACTTCGAGGGATCGGGAGAGACACCAATCTCCTCGTTGTCGAAGTAGGTCGCCCAGGAGGGACAAGCAGCCACAGCGCAAGTCTCCTCAACCCCGTCCTAGGAGGGAATCCGACGCGACTCCTCGCCCATTGAGTTTTGCGGTCTTCGTGGGTAATAGACCAATGACAGAGGCGGATTCGATCGTTCGAGATCCAAATGTGGCAGTCGAGTTCGCTCAACAGATTTTTTCACCCGAAGTTCAGCAGTCGATGGTAGGTCGACAGGACTTCGAAGTGTTTCGTGAAGGCGTTCACGAGGCGGTGAAGGGACTGTACACCACTTATGAGATCGGTATGCGTCTCCGCGCCACTCTACGTGATATAGAACAGAGAGATGAACGCATTCGGAAGTTAAAAGCTCGCGCCGAGAAGGCTGAACGTGAGCTAAGGAAAATCAAGTCGGCCCAGCTAGCCACCCTAACCCGGTTGTGGAAGAGAGGGTTACTCAAAGGCTGATTAGTGATGCGATCGCCGATCGTAACACGGCTACCATGTTCGCGATTGAGACCGCGAGGGCCGCTGCTTATGAAAAAGGCTTCCATGACGGCCGACTGGTCGGAATTCAGAAGACCAAAGAGACAGTCGCCGAAGAAGTTTGCCGATGTGAAAATTGTGGATTTAAGCACGGTTAGATAAGGGCACTTTAGCAGGCTGAGGCTCTCCAGGCAGCAGGGTTGGATTCTGCATTGCCGTTGTACCAACAGAATGATTTCCCCTTTTCCGCTTTCGAAATTGAGAAGAGTGATGATGAAGAAGCCGCCGAATAGAAGAAGACCTTGTAATGCTTATGTAGATTGACAGTGAAATTATGTATTTAATGGCTGATTTTAATAAAACGCTTAGTTTTCGATTTGTAGTGTACTTGTTATTTATTTTAGTACATAATTTATTCTGAGTGCTCGCACGTTTTAGATTATGTTTATGCAACTGACTTGAACATGGTAGGTACGAATGCCATTTCATTTTGAATAATCAGAGACTGACTTGAACAATCTCATTTTGTATAATTAATTAGAGATTGACTTAAACAATCTCATTTTGAATATTTCCATTTCTCGGCCTTAGTTGATACGGTCGGTACGAATGCCATACTTTGATTGGGCCAAAGGCGTCGTGCGCCGATGGGGCTCCGAATCCGGAGTCTTTATTTGGCCAATCGTGATATCCACGAAGGGCGCTCCGAATCCGGAGGCTTTAATCGGCCCAAAGACGTCGTGCGCCAATGGGGCTCTGAATCCGGAGTCTTTATTTGGCCAATCTTGATATCCACGAAGGGCACTCCGAATCCAGAGGCTTTAATCGGCCCAAAGACGGCGTGCGCCGATGAGGCTCCGAATCCGAAGTCTTTATTTGGCCAATCGTGATATCCACGAAGGGTGCTCCGAATCTGGAGGCTTTAATCGGCCCAAAGATGGCGTGCGCCGATGGGGCTCCGAATCCGGAGTCTTTATTTGGCCAATCGTGATATCCACGAAGGGCGCTCCGAATCCGAAGGCTTTAATCGGCCCAAAGACGGGGTGCGCCGATGGGGCTCCGAATCCGGAGTCTTTATTTGGCCAATCGTGATATCCATGAAGGGCACTCCGAATCCGAAGGCTTTAAACGGCCCAAAGACGGCGTGCGCCGATGGGGCTCCGAATCCGGAGTCTTTATTTGGCCAATCGTGATATCCACGAAGGGCGCTCCGAATCCAGAGGCTTTAATTGGCCCAAAGACGTCGTGCGCCGATGGGGCTCCGAATCCGGAGTCTTTATTTGGCCAATCGTGATATCCACGAAGGGCGCTCCGAATTTGGAGGCTTTAATCGGCCCAAAGACGGCGTGCGCCAATGGGACTCTGAATCCGGAGTCTTTTTTTGGCCAATCGTGATATCTACGAAGGGCGCTCCGAATCCGGAGGCTTTAATTGGCCCAAAGACAGCGTGCGCCGATGGGGCTCCGAATGCGGAGTTTTTATTTGGCTAATTGTGATATCCACGAAGGGCGCTCCGAATTCGGAGGCTTTAATCGGCCCAAAGACGACGCGCGCCGATGGGGCTCCGAATCCAGAGTCTTTATTTGGCCAATCGTGATATCCACGAAGGGCGCTCTGAATCCGGAGGCTTTTATCGGAACATCTTTGAACTGGATTTTGTAGTGAGTAAATAGAGATCTTTGCATTACAGAAAATGAGATGTACATGGCGAACCGTTCAGAACAAGTATCATGCCCCATAAGTCGGGTCAATGATAAAATTTACGTAAATGCGTGGAATTCCAAGGCCATGGCAGACTCCTTCCTGACATGTCTTTGAGCCGATATACCCCTACTCCTGCGATCGAATCAATCTGATAGGGGCCATCCCAGTTAGGACCCAATTTTTCATCAGCCGGTTTCTTGGCAGTTAGAAGTACCTTCTTCAGGACCAACTCTCCTGGTGTGCAGCGGCGCAGCTGAACACGTTAATTATATGACTTAGCAAGCTGCTGCTAATACCGTGCCATGGACGCAAGGGCACGGTCTCTTCGTTCTTCGATCAGAATCAAATCCAAAGCCAGTATCATGTCGTTTCGGCCCATATCAAAAACTTGCGATTTCAGGGTTGGGTGGCTAATCTCCAAGGGTATAATCACCTGGGTTCCAAAGCATAAAGCAAACGGCGTTTCTCCAGTGGACCGTCTCGGCGTAGTTCGATGAGCCCACAATACACTCGGCAATTCTTCGACCCATTTGCCTTTAGCTTTCTCTAGCCACTTCTGGATGCCGTCCAAGATGGATTTGTTAGAGGCTTCAGCTTGACCATTGCTTTGTGGGTAAGCCAACGTAGAAAAGTAGGGCCGGATACCATACTTGCTGCATAGCTCCCGGTAGACGCCACAATCAAACTGGGTGTCGTTGTCTGAAATAAGAGCTCTTGGAATGCCGAATCGTGTTATGATATTTCTCTATACAAAGCACTTAACATCAGCATCTCGAATGTGCGTTAATGTCTCCGCTTCGACCCATTTTGTGAAGTAATCTATCGCGACGATCAAGTATCGCTTGTTCCTTGGGGCCCTCGGCAATGGTCCTACGATATCAAGTCCCCACTGGGTGAACGACCAGGGACTGGTAATGGAGCTTAACTCTTCAGTAGGCAGATGGGTTAACAGGGAGAACTTCTGGCACTGTTCACATTTCTTTACATAGCATTCGGCATCAGCTCTCATTGTCGGCCAATAATACCCCTGTGTTATAGCTCGATGGGCCAAAGAGCGCCCTCCGGAATGGGCACCACAACTGCCTTCATGTATTTCAGTCAGAAGTTCTTCAACTTTGTCCGGGTGTACACATTCCAAATATGGACCAGAAAGGGATTTTTTATACAGCTTTCCTTACGGATCCAAGTAGTATCGCAGGGCTTTATTTCGCAGCTTGTGCGCTTCTTTTTTGTCCACTGGGAGTTGTTCAGAAGACAAGAATGCAGCAATAGGGTCCATCAAACTCGGTCCTGGCTCTATGACATTGACTTGAATTTCCTTCAAAGGGCCAATGCTCGGCTCCGGGATGAAACCTACTTCGATGGTCCGTTTAATCTCTGAGTTAATGGCGGAGGCTAGGGAAGCTAGGGCGTCTGCATGTATGTTCTGGTCACGTGTTATCTGATTCAATTCATGATGGTCAAATTTGGCCAGCAAGGCGCTAGCCGATTTCATGTAAGCCGCCATAGGGTCATTTTTGGCTGCGTACTCCCCCTTTAGCTGGTTGATCACCAATTTTGAATCGCAAAATACCAGCAAACGCCGAGCACCAAGAAGGTGTGCATTCCTCAAACCAACCAGAAAGGCTTCGTATTCGGCCTCGTTATTTGATGCTTCGAAGCCGAGTTTGACCGCCTGCTCAATTATTGCGCCATCGGGAGCCATGATTACTACCCCGGCTCTACTGCCCCGCTGATTAGATGATCCATCACAGTACAACTGCCAAATGTTCCTAACATAAATTCTCCAATTCGGCTTAGGTTGAACATCGTCAGACTTGAAGTCGGCAAGACCCCCGGTAAATTCGGCCACAAAGTCGGCAAGCACCTGCCCCTCGATTGAGGTTCTAGGTAGAAACTAAATGTCGTACTGGCCGAGTTCGAGAGCCCACTTTGAAACGCGTCCTGATGCTTCCGCACTACGTAGTGCTAATCGGAGGGGGTAATCTGTTAGCACCCCGATGCTGTGCCCCTAGAAGTAATGCATTAGTTTTCTCGCTGCCATGACTAGGGCTAGGATGAGTTTCTCCAGTGACAGGTAGCGTGTTTCGGCATCGACTATTCCCTTGCTCACATAATACACTGGCCGCTGCTTGCCCAGCTCTTCCTTAATCAGTATGGCGCTGACGGCCCGGTCGGAAACTGCCAAATACAAGATGAGCGGGTCGCTTGCCGAAGGTGTTGTCAAGAGTGGAACTGATCGGAGGTAGGTTTTGAGACTGTTGAAAGCGGCTTCGCATTCGGCGGACCATTCGAAAGCCTTGCCCTGCCGCAGTGTATGGAAGAATTGTCGGCAGCGATCCGTAGACCGACTGATTAACCTGTTGAGTGCGGCGGCCATCCCCATCAACTTTTGAACCTCTTTTACTGAACGAGGGGAGCCGAGTTCCAAGATTGCTGTGATTTGCCTTGGGTTGGCCTCGAGTCCTCAGTAATTAACAATGTAACCCAAGAACTTGCCAGAGCCGATCCTAAATGCACATTTGGAAGCATTCAGCTTCATTTTGTATTTGCGTAGAACGCCGAATGTCTCATCCAAATCGGCTATATGATTCTGCTCTTCTTTGGATTTGACCACCATGTCGTCGATGTATACTTCCATAGTGTGGCCGAGTTGCTCCTTAAACATGGCGGTGACTAGTCTCTGGTAAGTTGCCCCTGCATTCTTCAGCCTAAAAGGCATAACCTTATAGCAATAGGTTTCTCTTGGGGTGAGGAATGTAGTTTTGTTTTGGTCCTCTGGATGCATGGCAATTTGATGGTAGCCTCTGTAGGCATCAAGGAAGCTCATGCGTTAATGACGTGCTGTAGCATCTACCAGTTGGTCTGTCCTTGGGAGAGAAAAACAATCTTTGGGGCAGGCTTTGTTAAGGTCTGTGAAATCAACGCAGACTCGCTAGGTCCCATTCTTCTTCTTCACAACCACAGTGTTAGAGAGCCATGTAGGGTAGGTCACTTCCCGGATTGCCCCGGCGTCAAGCAACCGGTCAACCTCTTCAACAACTGCGGCAGTGTGCTCTGCGGCTGATCGCCGGCTTTTCTGAATGATCGGCTTGCACTTAGGGTCAACATTTAAACGGTGCTGCGAAACAGACGGATCTACACCCAGCATCTCATATGGAGTCCACGCAAATACATCGAGGTTGCCGAGTAGGAAGGAAATTAGCTGCTGTCTGTCTGCTTGATTGAGGGAGGCGCCGACCATGAAGAACCTGTCTGGGTTGCCGTTGATTTCAACTCGAGCTAGGTCTTCTGTAGCCTTTTCACTCGGGAGCCGCCCAACTCCTTTGTAGTCTTTCCGGCAAGGACATAGCATGCTCATGCCGACTTCTGTGAACCACAGATTTGCTCAATGCCGCGTGCTGTCAGGAAGTGAAGCAGCTAATAATAGGTGCTTGGCACAGCCTGCATAGTATGCAACCAAGTCCGGCCCATGATGAGATTATATGGCGATGACAGCTTCACGACCAAGAACTCTACATCCTCTGTTCGGGAGCCCGCTCGAACGGGTAGTGTGATTTTCCCCAACGGGTATTCTAGATTGGCGTTGAAGCCGAATAGTGGATAAGGGACCGGGGAGAGATCCGATTTAGAGAAGCCGAGTTTGGTGAATGTTTTGTAGTGCATAACCTCCGATGTGCTCCCCGGGTCGATGAGTACGCGCTCCACTGTGAATCGGTTTACGCATAACTCAATTACCAAGGGATTGATGTGGGGAAGCGTCACACCGGCCAAATCTGAATCATCAAAAGAAATGCTTGCAGCTTCATAGGGCCGTTTTTCCAGAGTGAGTTGATTTTGGGGATCGGGATTCGACTGAATCGTATGCACCGAGGATGAAATTGGCAGGTTGTATATCATGTGGATCACGCCAAGTGGCGGGGAATCCTGTCTTAGGGTTATTGCTTTGGTTGAGTTGCCTTTTCGGACATATTGTTGTAGCCGACCATCCTGCACCAATTCCTCCAGATGATCCTTCAATGCATAACAACTCTCAGTTTCATGGCCATGATCTTTGTGATACTCGCACCGCCTATCTTGTTTTCGAGTATCGGGGGGTCCCACAATTTTCAACGGCCACTTGAAGAACGGAAGATGTTGGATTTTGGACATGACCGTGCTAATCGGCTCTAACAATTCGGTATATTTCTTGTTGGCACGCCTTGTGCGCCTGCTGTCGACTTGCAGCTGTTCATTCACTCGGTGGGAGCATTGGTCACTTGATCGACGAGAATCCCGTCTCTTATTTCGTCTTGCCCGGTGTCGTGGTTCAGGGCTCTGAGGTGCTACAGAATTTAACGGTTGAGTAATTTCAACAGGAGCCGTCTTGTTGGTCACATTTCCAGCTTTAACCCACAAGGCATCATCCTCCACTTTACAGTATTCTTCGACTTTCTTCATCAACGAGCAAACTGTTTTGGGGGGCCGTCTGGTCAAAGAGCTGCGGAGGGCACTGTCGGGATGCAGCCCCATTTTGAAGGCGGTGATAGCCATGGAGTCATTGCAATCATCGTCTACCAGATTGAAGCACTCCCAATACCGCGCCGAATAAGCACGAAGGGTTTCCCCCTATTGAATCTGCATCGCCCAGAGGGAATCGACCTGCTTTGGCTGGACCTCATTAGTGATAAACCTTGCCCTAAAGGATTTTTGGAGTTAGTGGAAGCTTTTAATCGAAGCCAGCTCCAATTTATAATACCACCTCACAATTAGTGGTCCCAAACTGCTTGGAAATATTATGCACATGAGAGCCTCGTCGTCTGCATCCAGCGTCATGGCTTGCTTGTAATGGCGGATGTGATCTGTGGGGTCTGATTTACCGTCGTACAAGGTGAATGACGGTGCTTTGAATTTCTTGGATAGCACTGCCTTTGCAATCCGTCGTACAAAGGGATCGTGCTGGTCTTCTTCATCGGAACTGTTTCTTCTTTGCTTATGCCTTATACGGGGACTCTCTTCAGAAGAACTAGTAGTTTCAGGTCGCTCCTTCTTCTTGGGCTCTGGGAATAATAAGTCGGAGTCGCTATCAGTGTCGTCTTGTCGGGCTCGAGGTCGTCGACCACCTGCCCTCGGAGGTCGTTCCGGTTCTAGGTGTACAGATTGTTTGGACTTTGCCACTTCCAAGGCCAAATCTTGACGGGGGCGTTCGTTCTCAGCGATCATGTTCTCCAACCTCTGTTCGTTTTGCTTTGCTTATTCCATGATCGCCTGCATTGTCTCATGCTCTGGTGAGGCGAAGTTCAAGGCACGTCTTGCGGCGATAGTCTCCGGGCCAAGCATGTTTGCTGGAGTGAGGTCGTCTCTTTGCGTGGTTTCATCAGTGACTATCGGAGGGTCTTCTGTCACGCCAACCATGGATATATTTGAGTATTCCCACAGACGGCGCCAATTGTGGAGAAGTGGTTTGGAAATACCCTTCTGATCTTGGAGGACGCTCTTGATCCTCAAATAGACACCTGAAAGGAAATGAACACTCCAGTCGGGGGTGCCGGAATTAGCACTCCGACGGACAAGTCAGTCTCTACTCTCTCTGGGTTACTTGTATTTTAAGTTAAGCATATTAATTCTCACATACCTTTCTATGACTGTTGTTCATTTATTTATACTCGCTTCCAAGGCCTCGGGGCCTGGTCCACTTTTCACTTACTATCTGCTTATTTATTCAGCCCCATAGGTCAATACTTACTTGGCCTATTTATTGTATTCAGCTTCATAATCATGCAGGTTAGAGCCGAGTAATGTCTATCTTCTAAAGCGTACGCTCTTGATTCTGCTAATTATTCGGCTCCCACATAATTATATAAACAAACTAATCGCTAATTAAATTACACTTTATCGCATACTAACAGAAAATTAATTATTTATTTTACTATCACACTCACTATTATTATTATTATTATTATTATTATTGTGATTGGTTATGGTATTAATTAAATATTTAGCGTGTCACAGTCGCAGCCTCCAACAACAACTAACAACCTCTCAGTCACCGACAACCACCCTTTTCACCACATCTAATAAGTGCAACTTTCTCTCCATCTTTATATTCTTCTTTTTCTTCTCTCCATATCTCTATCTTTCCATTTTTGTTGCATACTTTCACGATGTTCAAGGGGTGCAAATCTAAGAAATGCAAAAAAAGACGATGGTGAAAGCTGTTGTTAGGAGAAGGAGGTTGGGATAGTTGGATCATGATGAGGTAGGGGGTGATGGTGAGAGGCCATGGGAATGATAAGGGAGAAGAGGCGACAATGGGTGACGCGTTGTTGAAAAAAGAGTTAAATTCCTGGTAAGGTTTGGCATCAAAGGTGGTAGAAATGGTAGAGAAACTCATCGGGAATAGAAAGGTGGGTCATCAACGACGATTGCAGTAATGGTAATTGGTAGAGATGGTGGGAAAATATGGGTGTACTGAGAAATTAGAATTATAGATCTGAGTTTTTTTTTTTCTTTTAGTAATTTCAAAAAGGAGTAATGTAATAATAAAATAATAATAATAATTGAGATGTAATAAAATCTTTTTGTTATGTAAATATAATCACCTGTTGAACCATTTTAATATCTTTTATTTATTTATTTATATATTTAGTTCATGAATCTTCTTTTGTCTTGTTCATGAATGGAGATTCATTGTTTTGATGACCTTTTGTCTTGTTCATGAATGGAGATTAATTAGAATTCATGAACTTGGTGGTGAGTTAATATTTGGTACACTCTCCGTTTTCTCTAGGTTCATGGTCATTATTATTTTTTGGTGTATTTTGTAAAGTCCTAGTGGCTTATAAATAGTTCCTCTCATCTATTCTTTTCTACACCAACTATTTTCTATACAAGAGAGATTACTAGCAAAGAAGGGTGTTTTTCTTGGTGGAGCTTTAGGTTCACCATCTTGTGCAGAGTTGGGCTGAACCATACGACAAGTGGTTGGGCTGTTGTATCTTGGAGGGGACAAGTCATAGTTTTGTGACTGCTGCATCAGTATTTGGGTTCTTCCTACCGCAGCAAGCTTGATCTCCTTAAAGAAAACGAGATATCCGTGCCTCAGCCTGATTTATTTGTATCTCATTTTCTTTACATTATTTATCAATAAAATATAATTTTTCCTAGTATTTTCACTAACATCACCCATACAAATTTTGTCTTCACATTTGAAAAATTATATTTGACCCATTGAGATTTATGATCCTATAATAAATGATCTCCTCTATTAATTAACTATTAAGCTAAACTAAAAGAGTGTATGACATAAGCAATAATTTTTTTCCCCAAAAATACCTATATTAAACTTTATAAAGATTTTTTTTTCTTTTCATGATAAATCTTTATGAAATTAAACACTTTATTTTATTTTTTTATTTTACTTTTCTTATTCATCGTTTTCTCTTAACTAGTTACACAACTTTGCCTAACCATCGCACTCATTCTTGATAATATTGTGATAATGTAGATAGAGGGATTTGGTGGCAAGTATGTGACACCCGAATTTTCTTTTTCTTTTTTTTATTTAAAATTTCAATAAATAGAACTCAAAATAAATAAATAATAATAAATAAATGCATAATTTAAGAAATTAGGAATTTATCGATTAAATTGTTAAGGAAACAAATTGTGAGACATCGCACGTTAAATATTTTAGTAAGTGGTAAGTGATATTTTATAGTTTGGTAATGAGGTTTTTAGACGTGAACCTAACTTATAATTATACGTAATTTTAGGGATCATTATGAATCACCAAAGGATTGATAACCCTTAAGAATTTTATAAAGCCAAACTAATTTTGATGACTCATGAAATAGGACAGGTGGATTCACCCCTCAAATACCAACAAACTGATAATGTGGCAGTGGCAGGAAAATAGAAGCAACGTGGTGAAACAAGTGTCAATTAGGTGTTAAACTTAGAGAGATGAAGGAACGGGTGGCAATGGGAGAAATTGTCCACGTGGGTGATAATTTGCTTGGGCCTTACACATTTGCATGTATAAATAGTGAGAATAAGTGATGAGCAGATACAAACAAAGTAGAATTAGAAGTGAAGTAGAATCAGGGAGCAAAAGACGAAGTAAAGGAGTGAGTGTAAGGAGAGCATAGCAGTGAGGCTTTGGAGCACGGGAAATAGGGATAAATTTATATAAAAGTGAGTTTTATTATAACTTGAGTTACTATAATATATTTTCTACATGTCTTAGTTTATCATAATATATTTTATGGATGTTTTGAGTTACCACAATTTATTCTATATAATTTATGTTTTATGGTTAGGTTAATGTTTCAATTACGTGGATTATTTTCTGAACTCTATTTGCGTAAATTAAAACCCATGGATATGTTTCTTTAATTTTAGAAATTATTTGACAATAATCTTGTCAATAATTATTTTCTGTAAGTACCACCAAGGGAGTCCCATGCTTTGGGGACTTAAATAACCATTGGCCCCTGTTTGACCACTTTGTGGTCCCCTGTTTGTCATGGATCCATTGACCCCTGTTCTAATTGTCACTCTAGTGACCCCTGTTCTGTTCTGTACCGTGATTATAGTTATTTATTTCAGTTCCTGCCACTTAATTAATTTGTGTATTAAACTCAAATTATGTTAATGTTTTAACTTAAATAACTATCCATGGCTATTTTGTGCCCTTACACTCACAGTATAATATTTTTCACTCTGCTATGTGCTTATAACTGTTACCCCTTTCAGGAGACGAGGTTTAGCGGGATCAAGATGGAAAATGAATCGCTGTGTTGTTTTGTTTTTTTTTTAAATTTCTTTTTAAGATTTCTATCTTTTTATTATCAGACTCTTGTAATACAATGAAATTCAAATGACTATGTTTTGTTTCCTTTTAAATAAGCAGTTGGTACCCAATTATTTTATTTTAATTTATTTAATTTATCCACTTGCGCTACGTCTACAGAATTATCCGAATTATTTTATTTTTATCTTGTTACGATGCCGAGCCCTTGGGTACCGGGTTTGGGTCGTGACAAAAGTGGTATCAGAGCAATAGTTTTTTTTTTATATAAAAAAATAAAAAATAGTGTTAAGTTTTTGAATTTTTCTATATAATTTTCACATTATTTGAATTGAAAATTATTTCAAAAAAAAATGTGTATAAAACAAAATTGTATATGTTTTTTTGAAATTTCCTGTACAATTATTCACATTAATTTTACTTACATTAATTGAAATTCACATTATTTGAATTGTAAAATATATATATATATATATATAATATTCAAAAAAAAATTATTAACCTTGTATTATTTGATATTAGGTGGCATGTCTAACACAAGTAAACCATGTTATAATGTCTAGGCTAAGTTTTCCTGTGTTGTAGAAAATGGCCAACCTTGTGGAGTTGTTTTGGTTCGAGCCCCCAGGAGTTCATCTTGTCCGAAACTTATTAGAGGGCTGGGGTGATTCGGAGAGTCTTGTCAGGCAAGCCCACCCTGCACTTGACCGACTCATGGGACGACCCGTGTATTTGCAGGCCGACCTCGATGAGGATTTCTTATTCTAGAGACTTAGCCGAGGCAGCACTTGTGAGAGGTACATAGGACCGACCCGCGTCATTGGTCTTGCTCCAGAGTTAGATCAGCCGCATTTTCTGGTCGCACCTTTACCCCTAGGCTTTGCAGAGAGGAGGGGACACGCATATCCTAGCAGCCATATCCGTACCACGACACCTCCTCCACAGTATATTGTCTATACCCAAGCTGTGGACTTCACTAATAGTGCATCATACTTGGAGGTACCGGTACAAATTACCGGACTGAAATTTTGGGGTTATGATCATGGTGCTCCTGTCTACATAGTCCAGGTGGTGTGGAGTTGCTTTGGGATAGAGCACAGTGGGTGGGAATTCGAATCCCTCATGCAGAGTGAGTTTGCGAGGTTATTTCATGGGCCAGTTTTCCGGAGTCAGTTCTCATGGTGGTAGCCTAACAGCCCCTTCTAAATGATCCTTTTGTGACCTGACGGTGATTAGCCTAATCCAATTTTGTATCAGTAGGATTAGACACTAACACTTGACTGTTATCTAAGTGTGTTGTACTGGTATCTTTTCCTTATATAAGTAAAACCGGTATTATGTAAATGATGTATGTATTGGATATATATGTTGTTATGGGATCGTTATGAATCATAGATATAATATTGCGATAATAATTGATTCAAAAAAAAAAAAACAACAACAACAACAGCAAAAAGAAGTCCACTAACCATTTTCACCTTGTAGTGATGGCTAATGATGGAAATGGAACCGGATCATCGGTCAATGGTGCTAACCAAATGGAGCAAATCATGGAAAGAACAGTTACTAGTTTTCTGCGAGCCCTACAAACCAACGTTAACAGTGGATTGCCTGAACGACGAGAAGAACCAACGACTATAAAACAGTTCCAGGACTTGAAACCGACCATATTTACCGACAACACAAACCCATTGGTGGCAGAAGCTTGGGTCAAAGCTATGGAGAAAATTTTTCGCGTGCTGCCTTGCTCAGAAAGACAGAAGGTGACTTTCGCCACATTCACCTTCAAAGACGATGCACAAGAATGGTGGCTACTTACCTTGGAGAAAGAAGATATTGTGACTTGGGCCAGATTCTTGGAGGTATTCTATGAAAAATACTTCCCAGATTCACTGCGGGAACAAAAGGCGTCAAAATTCATACATGTAAGGCAAAGAACCATGACAGTGGCCGAATACGAAAGCAAGTTCACGCAACTGGCCTGATTCGCGACATACGTCATCCCTACCGAAGCTCAAAAAGCCAGAAAATTTGAAGCAGGATTGGATCCTGAAATTAAAGACAGGCTGGAGGTTTTGAAACTACCAACCTATGCGAAGGTGGTAGATCGAGCATACATTGCAGAAAAAGGAATTAAAACCTTGCGTTCCGGGGAACCAAGCCAGAAGAAGCGATTTTGGGAAAGAGATAACAAAAGACCCGGTGTCGCGCCTCCCAAGAAAGTAAATACAGGCACAACCAATTCAACCGGTTCAAGCAATCAAGGTTCTACAAATCCTAGATGTGACACCATTCCAGCTTGCACTACCTGTGGAAGGACTCATTGGGGACAATGTCGTCGAGATACGGGAGCATGCTTTAGATGTGGCCAAGTTGGCCATTTGCTGAGAAACTGTCCAAAGCTCGTCCGCCCCTTTGAACCAGTCCGAAAACCCGCAGTACCTAGAGGAGTGAGAAAGGACCAAAAAAGCCAAGGAAGAGCTTTTGCCTTAGTACCTGGAAACCCAAAAGTTACAGAGAACGTCGTGTCAGGTACACTTTCTGTTTGTGGTCATTTAGCCCATGTTCTCTTTGACTCTGGCTCAACTCATTCTTTTGTTACACCACACTTTGCTACCAAGTTAACATCAACACCCGAACCCTTAGAATATGTATTGTCTGTGTCTTTTCCTTCTGGTAATTCCGCCCTTAGTACTAATGTGTACAAATCTTGTATTATATCCTTAAAAGGTGAAACCTTACGTGTAGATTTGATTCCCCTCTACATTAGTACCTTTGATGTGATCTTAGGAATAGATTGGTTAGCTGCCCACCATGCCTCTATTGATTGTGAAGCTAAAAAGGTCTTCCTCCGGTCACCAAACCAACTCGAGTTTATCTTTTTAGAAATTGGAGCCTCTCCCCCTCCATGTATTATATCCTTTATGACAGCCCAATGACTGCTAAGAAAGGGTTGTTGTAGTTGTATCTATTATATGATCGATACTCAACAAGAGACCCCCACACTTGATGCAATCCCGGTGGTTCGAGAATTCCCGGATGTATTTCCTGAAGACCTGTATGGTACCCCAGTTGACCGAGAAATCGAATTCACCATTGAAACCCAACCTGGTGCACAACCAATCTCAAAAACCCCTTACCGCATGTCCATGACAGAATTGAAAGAACTAAAAACCCAACTCCAAGAACTAGTGGACAAAGGCTTCATCCGACCAAGTACCTCACCATGGGGAGCTCCGGTACTGTTTGTAAAGAAAAAGGATGGTACAATGAGGCTATGCATCGATTACCGGGAGCTGAACAAAGTCACCATCAAGAACCGATACCCTCTACCACGAATTGACGACTTGTTTGATCAACTGCAAGGCGCCCAAGTATTCTCAAAAATTGACTTGCGTTCTGGTTACCATCAACTAAAAGTCAAAACAGAAAGCATCGAAAAAACTGCCTTCAGAACTCGTTACGGGCACTACGAGTTCCTTGTCATGCCATTTGGCGTCACAAATGCTTCAGCGGCCTTCATGGACCTCATGAATCGAGTGTTCAAACCTTATCTCAACGAGTTCATCATTGTCTTCATTGACGACATTCTTATATACTCCAAATCGCCAGAAGATCATGAGCACCACTTGCGAAGAGTTCTACAGACATTACGTGATCACAAGCTTTATGCCAAGTTGAAGAAATGCGAATTCTGGATCACTAGTGTACACTTCCTCGGTCACGTCATTAACAAAGATGGCATCTCAGTTGATCTCCAAAAGGTTGCAGCAATCGTGAAGTGGCCACGACCTACTAACGTATCTGAGATTCGAAGCCTTTTGGGCCTAGCCGGCTATTACCGGTGCTTTGTGCAAGATTTCTCGAAGATAGCTTCACCCTTGACCCAGCTAACTCAGAAGAACAGGCCTTTTGAATGGACGGACAAGCAGGAACGTTGCTTCAAAGAATTGAAGAACAGACTCGTGACGGCTCCTATACTAGCACTCCCCGCGGAAGCAGAAGGGTTTATAATTTATAGCGATGCCTCATACAATGGTTTGGGTTGCGTTCCTATGCAAAATGGGAAGGTCATTGCTTATGCCTCCTGCCAACTAAAGACTCACGAAAGAAATTGCCCAACTCATGATCTAGAGTTGGCTGCGGTGATCTTCGCTCTCAAGATCTGGCGTCATTATCTCTACGGTGCAACCTGTGAGATTTACACTGATCACAAGAGTTTCAAATATCTGTTTACACAGAAAGAATTGAATATGAGGCAACGACGATGGCTAGAATTTATGAAAGACTACGATATAGAAATCCATCACCATCCCGGCAAAGCTAACATGGTAGCAGACATATTAAGTCGAAAAACGACCAAAAGTTTGGCATGTACCCTTATTCCCCGCAAGATCCATGGACTGCTCGCCAACATAATCATGGAACCCGAGTTGATTGAAGAAATTAGAATCCGCCAATGTGAAGATAAACTTTTGAAGAAAAAGTACGAGGAACAAGGAAGCACACCTAATCCTGATTTCACGATAAGCAATGGAATGCTAAAATTTCAGAATCGAATTTGCGTACCCGACCTTTTAAAACTCAAGAAAAGGATATTGGTAGAAGCTCATAGCTCGAGGTTTACGATCTATCCTGGTGTAGACACCCCATTTTTGACCGACCTTAAGACTCAGACGTCACCGATTGAGCGCTCGGTGATGTTGCATATTGTGCTCGTTCAGAAGTCTCAGAGTCGCGGCCGTGAGCCCTGCCTCCGGACTTCCGAACCCTCTTCTGTACCTTGTCTCGGTTTGCGAACCAGAATCGGTTTTCTCTGTTTCTTTTCTTGAAGGGAGGGAGAGGTCCTGTAGACCATCTCTCAGTGGCCGTGGGCTACATTTCGTGGCCGTAGGCCATTTTGCCCATTTCGGAGCCCGGTTCCCGGTTTTCGGAGCCGTCAGGCCGTGTGCATCGGTTCGGGACCGTCTAACCATCTCCGATTCCTCTGGTTTTTGGCATGCATCTTATTTACTCCCTTTTTAGGGACACTGTGGTCTGAGAAACCCACTTCGTGGTCGAATGCTACTTTCAGTGCTTAACAGCCTATTTTCGGGATCCCGAACTGCGTGTTTTGGCCCCCGAGCATTCGTTTTGCATCAGCTTTCGTTCATTTTGGGCAGGTACCTCTGTTTTATCACCAGGAAGGTCACTGAAGGGTGGGAAGCCAGCAATTGTCTCAGCAATCAGTTATGCTCCTCCGGCGCCCTCCGACACCCATTTTTCTCACTTCCGAGCCAATGTTGACCACCCTAGGGCTACCTTCTTCAACTCCAAACCACATATTTGTGATGTACACATCTGGGAGGCCACCAATATGTGGTGGCCGGCCAGTAATTCCATCTTCCACTTTTGAGCCTCTTTGAAAAGTGGCTTGTTCTCTCTCCTGTTTTACAGTTGCCAATTTCCAACCACAGGGTTGTGTTGAGGAGACATGGGAGGCCACCAATATGTGGTGGCCGGCCATAAATTCAACTTTCCTTTTTTACCCTTGGCCGGCCGGCCATGGGGGGTGGCCGGCCGGCCACCTGCAACCCCAAAAGCTGGCCGGCCTTCTTCCTTACACCTGCTTTACCTCAGATGTGACCTTTGTTTCCCCCCAGATTCTGTATCCGAGGGGATAACTTTTGGAGGGAAATGTTAGGGTGTTTCCCTCCCCTTTATTCCCTTGCTACTCCCCCCTTTTGGTCCATATAACTAGCTGCCCAAGTCACATATTAGGGGTTGAAAAAAATTGCTTAAGGGCTCTTGCATTGCCTCTCTCTCCATCTCTCATTTTCAAGCTCCAAAATCCCTAAGCCCTACCCCATTTCTTCATCACCACCAAGCACCACCACCACTACTCCATTTCCAGCAGTTTGGAGAGCTTTCCAGCAGCTAAGAGGCAACATTTCTCAAGCCAAAAGGGAGAAAAATTTTGGTCTTCAAGGGTAAGTTCATTTTCCCCCTTTTCTAGCTCATTTTTGCACCATTTTTCTAGACTATTTGCTTGCTGTTTTGAGCTCCGACCAAAACTGAAAATGTCATTTTTTTGAGCTCATTTTCATCTTTCATTAAGGGCTCAACACTGTTTGGGCCCCCCATTTACCACTTGCTTCAATACCCCCTTGTATGCTTTTTTTTTTTTTGCATGGTATTTCTAATCTATGTGTAGTCTGTTTTGAGGCCTAATATAAACTGTAAGTTGGCTTATTTTGAGCCCCTCTACAACATTGTAGAAGGGCTCAACACTGTTGGGGGTCTCCATGTAGCACCTACCATTATACCCCTCTTTGGTCCCCATTTTTGCATGTTTTGTTAGCCTATCTTGCTTCTGTTTTTCGGCCATGATCAGAGCTGAGGGTGGCCATGTTTTGACCCCCTTGTCATATTTCATTAAGGGTCTTTGGTTGTTTGGTGAATGCTTTGTATACTTCATGTTATAGCCTCTTGTTGGCCTAATCTCGCATTGCATTTTGATCATCTTTGCATACTGATTTGAGGCTTATCATATACTGTAAATGTTCATATTTTTAGCCCCTCTTCAGTGTTGTAGAAGGGTATTTTTCCATTTGGGCTTTGCATCTATCACTTGCCTCATTGCCTCCCTTGCGGAGCCATTTTTGTATGCCATTTTAGCCCTACTTGTGATTGCTGTTTGGCCTTGTTTTGTACTGTAAAAATGTGAGTTTTGGGGCTTCCTTGCTTCTTCCTTTTCATGTCATGTATCAATTATGCATGTATGGTATAGCTGTAGGCCATTTTATGCATTGAAATCCATGTTTCGGGATCATTTCATACATCGGGTATTATTTCGCCTCATTTCGGGGCTGTTTTGCCCCTCATTGTGCCACTGATTTTTGCATGTTTGCATATCACATTCCATGTCTTTGCTATGTCTCATTAGAGTGGCATTTCGGTGCCTGAGGGTCCGTTCTCGGTTTGCGTGCACGCATGCACGCATTTTGAGGTGTCTTGTTTTCATCTGATGGCCTCTTATGTGAGTGTGGCTGAGGCTCTCTCATGTTAGTGTAAGCCCATTATTGCATTGCGTATGCCATTTCACCCATAGCATTGTGTATGCCCGGTTGTATATTACCTCGTATAGCGTGTATGCCATTCCATAACATTGCGCATGTTAGGATTGTATCTTAATCGCATTTCATGCATATTGCATCGTGTTCGGGATAGGAGTTAGCCCGGGCACGGGAAACGAGGTACGTTCCGTACTCCGAGTAACGGAACGGGTCTCAATCCCCAAGTCACCGACACTCCGGATTATCCGTGATGGAGTTAGGTTTTGTTGTAGCATTCATGTGCATTCATTCTATATTGAGTCATGCAATTCGGCTCCTCGGCCATCATGCATCGATATACGCGATTGGTGGCACGAGGATCGAGGCATGCATATATTTGTGAAATACATTGTTATGCCCCTTTCCTGCTCTCTGTTGCAGCAAAATGAAGAATCAGCAACTTTTCGGAGTCTGGCACGCATTTCGAGAAACATTGCAAACAGAGGCTAATTGGGGCATCCCAGTGGATTTCCGCGCAAAGCAGCCCAAACATGCATCATTTCATTATCCGGAGCGAAATCAAGGCAGCCCCTGGCTTGCATGCCGGTTTACAGTTTTTCTTAGTTAATTAGTTAATTAATTAGGAATTTGTATATTATTCGGACTGTATTATTCGGACTGTATATTTATTCGGACCCTCTGCGCGAGGGCATGATTGTAATAAGTGTGCGTGAGTGTGATGTATGTCTTCCAACCCCACGTATTTCTTCCCTTTTATTTACCCGCTTATGATGGTTAGATATAGGGCATATTTCAATTAGCATACAGTATGATAGCATGTTTGCATCATTCATCTGTTTTGCACGCACCGGGCTCGGCGCATCATACAAACTGCATTTGTATTTCAATTCCAAATCGAATACGTGTTAGATGTAGCATTCCATATGCCATGTTTAGAAAAGCCGAGCCTGCTATAGTTACATTTTTGCATGTGTTGCATTAGGCATTTCTGTATATTTAGGATCATGCATGATTTCTAATGAGCTTCTGTTTTGGCTTGGAGTACTCGGTGAGTTTTATGCTTTAGCATCCTTGCATGCGTGTGAGTGACTGCCATGAATAGCCAGCTTACCATGAGGCTATGTGCTTATGTGATATAACTGCCTTGAATGCCTGTGGGTGGAGGTTGGGTTATTTGGAGTGGGACAATTCATCAAATGTTTGTTTTAAGCCCACTAGATAGTGGCAAAATCATGTTTTCCAAGCCCACACGAGGGTGGCAAATCCGCGTCTTAGCCTACCTGCGGGTAGCACCATCAAACCATTTTCAAACAAACAAACATGAAATGTTTTGTTCCAATTCAGGCGACTCAGTCTATACTTGTATGCTGTGCGCATCACATAGTAACCTAGGCTAATAACCGGAATAAGAACACACAATGTTTTCAAAATAGATATCATGGTCAGTAGAGGCCGGTCTTTGACCGGGCGAGCGGGGGTGCTCACGAAGTGACCTTCCCCAATCGTACCCAAGTTCCCGAGCCGAGGCAACTTTGGTGATGACGGACACGTGGCCTTTGGCACCGAGTCAGGGTTTCCTAAATTTCCCATTTAAAAAACATTTAGGTGGCGACTCTGTATCTGGCGAAGCAGTCCATGTTTGGCACTTCTTTCAAAAAATCTGTTTTCAAAACGATTTGCCGGATTTGGACTCTTTGGTTCAAGATTGAGAACCGTGACATTTGAGTCCTTCGAACTGTAGTGACCTAATATCGAACCAGAACGGGGGGGACTCGCACTCCCTTTCGCCCGGGATGCGTTCGGGGACGTCTACACCTGGCAATACGAAGATGTATCACGATATGAAGGAACACTTCTGGTGGACAGGAATGAAGAAAGACATAGCAAGCCATGTCTCCAAATGCCTGCGTTGTCAACAAGTTAAAGCAAAACATCAGAGACCTAAAGGAATGTTGTAACCACTCTCTATTCCTGAATGGAAGTGGGAACACATTACTATGGACTTCGTGGTCGGGCTACCACAATCAGTCTCGAAGAATGACGCAATATGGGTTATTGTGGATCGATTGACGAAGTCAGTGCATTTTCTACCAATCAGAATCATGTACTCCCTCTCTAAGTTCGCCACTCTATACATTAAGGAAATCATTCGTCTACACGGCACCCCAGTTTCAATCGTATCCGATAGAGACCCCCGCTTTGTGTCTCATTTCTGGAACAAATTGCAAGAAGCTTTGGGAACCACTCTGAAGTTTAGCACGGCTTATCACCCTCAAACTGATGGGCAATCTGAAAGGACGATCCAAACTTTGGAAAATATGTTACGTTTGTGTGTGTTAGACCTCAAAGGTAACTGGGATGATCATCTACCTTTGGTGGAGTTCGCGTATAATAATAGCTACCATGTAAGTATTAAAATGGCACCGTACGAGGCACTGTATGGAAGGAGATGTCGATCACCTCTGTGTTTGATAAAAGTCGGAGACGGAAAATTATTAGGCCCCCAGATCGTACAAATAACGAGCGACAAAATTCAACTCATCCAACAGTGAATTCGCACGGCTCAGAGTCGCCAGAAAAGCTATGCAGATACACGGAGACGAGACTTAGAATTTCAAGTGGGTGATTATGTGTTCCTAAAGATCTCACCAACGAGAGGGGTTATCTGATTTGGAAAGCGAGGAAAGTTAAACTTACGTTACATCGGCCTATTTGAGATACTCGAAAGGATTGGTCCTGTGGCATATCGCCTCGCGCTTCCACCCGAACTGTCCAATGTGCATAATGTGTTTCACGTTTCGATGCTTCGTCGATATCTTCGAGATCCAGAGCATGTCGTCAATTATGAGAACCTAGAAGTTTAAGAAGACCTCTCTTATGAAGAACAGCCTGTACAGATTCTTGACCGCCATAATCAGGTCCTTCGAAATAAGACTATACCTCTCATAAAAGTCTTATGGAGAAACCATCGTGTCGAGGAAGCAATGTGGGAAACTAAAAGCCAAATGCGGGCCAAATACCCACACCTCTTCGAAAACCAAGGTACGTCAAGTTTGGGGACAAACTTCTTTTAAGGAGAGAAGAAATGTGACACCCGAATTTTTTTTTTCTTTTTTTTATTTAAAATTTCAATAAATAGAACTCAAAATAAATAAATAAATAAATAATAAATAAAGGCATAATTTAGGAAATTAGGAATTTATCAATTAAATTGTTAAGGAAACAAATTGTGAGACATCGCACGTTAAATATTTTAGTAAGTGGCAAGTGATGTTTTATAGTTTGGTAGTGAGGTTTTTAGACGTGAACCTAACTTATAATTATACGTAATTTTAGGGATCATTATGAATCACCAAAGGATTGATAACCCTTAAGAATTTTATAAAGCCAAACTAATTTTGATAACTCATGAAATAGGACAGGTGGATTCACCCCTCAAATACCAACAAACTGATAACGTGGCAGTGGCAGGAAAATAGAAGCAACGTGGTGAAACAAGTGTCAATTAGGTGTTAAACTTAGAGAGATGAAGGAACGGGTGGCAACGGGAGAAATTGTCCACGTAGGTGATAATTTGCTTGGGCCTTACACATTTGCATGTATAAATAGTGAGAATAAGTGATGAGCTACAAACAAAGTAGAATTAGAAGTGAAGTAGAATCAGGGAGCAAAAGACGAAGTAAAGGAGTGTAAGGAGAGCATAGCAGTGAGGCTTTGGAGCACGGGAAATAGGGATAAATTTATATAAAAGTGAGTTTTATTATACCTCGAGTTACTATAATATATTTTCTACATGTGTTAGGTTATCATAATATATTTTATGAATGTTTTGAGTTACCACAATTTATTCTATATAATTTATGTTTTATGGTTAGGTTAATGTTTCAATTATGTGGATTATTTTCTAAACTCTATTTGCATAAATTAAAACCCATGGATATGTTTCTTTAAATTTTAGAAATTATTTGACAATGATCTTGTCAATAATTATTTTCCGTAAGTACCACCAAGGGAGTCCCATGCCTTGGGGGACTTAAATAACCATTGGCCCCTGTTTGACCACTTTGTGGTCCCCTGTTTGTCATGGATCCATTGACCCTTGTTCTAATTGTCACTCTAGTGACCCCTGTTCTGTTCTGTATCGTGATTATAGTTATTTATTTCAGTTTCTGCCACTTAATTAATTTGTGTATTAAACTCAAATTATGTTAATGTTTTAGCTTAAATAACTATCCATGGCTATTTTGTGCCCCTACACTCACAGTATAATATTTTTCACTCTGCTATGTGCTTATAGCTGTTACCTCTTTCAGGTGACGAGGTTTAGCGGGATCGAGATGGAAAATGAATCGCTGTGTTGTTTTGTTTTTTTTTTAATTTCTTTTTAAGATTTCTATCTTTTTATTATCAGACTCTTGTAATACAATGAAGTTCAAATAACTATGTTTTGTTTCCTTTTAAATAAGCAGTTGGTACCCAATTATTTTATTTTAATTTATTTAATTTATCTGTTTGCGCTACGTCTACAAAATTATCCGAATTATTTTATTTTTATCTTGTTACGACGCCGAGCCTTTGGGTACCAGGTTTGGGTCGTGACAGAGTAGATGAAATTAATAACATTATGATAGTTTTATTTTGGTATTAGAGGGTATTAGGATAATTTTATTTATTTTTTGTTAGTGAGAGGATAATTTATATCAAAATGATGGGCCAGACTAAATCAATTTGGGCCTCAGGTTTGGGGCGGCATAAGTATAGCCGGATTGATTGGTTTGAGCTGTGCAACCAATGTTTTGACCAAGCAAACATCTCATGAAGGTTGACCGAGCAAATGGTGTGTAAATGTTGACCGGACAACTGGAGCTTGGTTGTAGACTAGACAAATTTAGCATGGTTTTGATGTCAAGGTTTTAGTTCGGTAGTCATATATGAAGTTAGTAAGGCTCAACCTGTGCGGTTACGCAACAGGCGAGCAACCGATACCATTTGTCCTTACTGCCACAACTTTCTAGGGTTCATGATATGTTCCATGTATCTATGCTTAGAAAGTATGAGCTCGACACTTTACGCGTACTTGATTGAGTCGACTTAGAAGTAGATGAGATGCCTTATATGAAGAATGATCGGTTCAAATTTTAGATGTCCGAGAACAAGTGTTGAGGGGCAAGACTATACCATTAGTGAAGATGTTATGGAGAAACCATGGGGTTAAGGAAGCAACTTGGGAACGGGAGGCGGAAGTCCGCTCCAAGTATCCAGATTTATTTGAGAACGCTTAGTTTGTTCTAGATTGTAATATTCTCTAGTGTTTGAGAATGAAGCATCAAAATTGCTAACCACTTGTTATTATGATTGTTGTTGTTTTCAAGCATGAGAACTATTATAAAATTGTCACAATTGTTGTTGAACTTCATGCTTATGATTATCGTATTAGTTGTTATTGATATGCGAGTGATAAACTGCACAAAACAGTGCGACGCGCAAAATGGCACGAGTGTGAACTGCACAAAACAGTGCGAAGCACAAAATAGCGCGAGTGATAAACTGCACAAAACAGAGCGACGCGCAAAATAGCGCGATTGTGAACTGCACAAAACAGTGCGACGCGCAAAATAGCGCGAGTGTGAACTGCACAAAATAGTGCGATGCGCAAAATAGCGCGAGTAATAAACTGCACAAAACAGTGCGAGTTAGGCCGTTTCACCTGACTTTGGTGATAAGGATGTTAAAGAATACGCATTATCTTTTAAGAAGATGGTTCCTAATAGGATTCTACAAAAATGAATTAGAATCCTATTAGGAGTCTACTATGCAGAATATATATATAAGCTCAGGAGTTAACCTAAATAAGGTAATGCAATTTTACTCACTGAATTTCTAGAGAACTTTGTCTATATTTATCTTAAAAGCTAACTTAAGCATCGGAGGGGCTTTGCAGTGCACGCTCACTGATTAGCTCACCTGAGTTGTTTTGCAGGCCATATGTAGCTCGACTTTTCGTGCCCCCTTTTGGAGGACGACTAAGCCCTACAGTTCGGACTCTACTTGTGGTTCTGAATCTAATTTTACAAGTGCAATGTGAAACAGTGAAAACACAAAAAGAGTCAAAATCCGGCAATTCTTTTTGGAAAATCGATGTTTTGAATAAAATACTAAAAATGGACTACTTTGCTAGATTTCAGAGTCGCTACCTAAATATTTTTGGAAAATTTAGGAAACCCAAGACTCATGCCAAAGGCCATTAGTCCGTCATCACCAAAGTTGTCTCGGCTTGGGAACTTAGGTACGAGAGGGGAAGGTCATGAATTGAGCACCCCACTCACCCGATCAAAGATCGGCCTCTACTAATCATGATGTGATTCTTATTTACATTATATGCTCTTATTTCGATTTATTAGCTGTATTACTATGTGACTCACACAAGTATAGACTAATTTGCAAAAATTGAAATATTTGATTTCATGTTTGTTTTTGAAAATAGATTGTAAATGTGCCACTTAAAAAAAAAGTAAGCTCAAATGTACATGAATCAAAATATCCCAATTCGAGCAACTAGCCTTCATCCACAAGCATCCAAACAGTTTATCATTTAAGTACTTAGCCTCATGGTGAACATGCTTTGACATGGTAACAACTACACTCATGCAATATGCTAAAACAAAGAAAAGCTCACCTAGTATTCCAACACAAGCCAAACAAAGCAAAATAATTAGAAAAATGCATGTTCCTAACTAATGCGATATGACTAATGCAACACATGCAATATGCAATCTAAATAAGCTCGGCTGCTTAACATGGCATGTTAATCAATTTGATAGCATGCGGTCTAAGTATGTATTTAAAGAAGTGTTTAATTACAATGCAAGTTAGAATGATGCGCCGAGCTTAATGCATGCAAGACAATGGATATAAGTCATGAGAGATGCTAAACAAAACATTATGTCCTAAACTAACCATCATAAGTAGTTAAATAAAAGGGAGAAAGACGTGGGGTTGGAAGGCATACACGTTATTACAACATTTGTGCCCTCACGCAGGAGGGTCCGAATAAACCAACTAGCTAAGCTAATTACTACGAATTACAAAGCAAATGAAATAACCTACTAAACTAGCTAATTAATTATTACAACAACTTAACTAACTAATTTAATTAATTACAAATTAAAACGAACTAATTAATTACAAATTAACTAACTAAATAAGAAAGAAGTATTAAACTAGCTAAGCTAATTACTCCGTCTCGGGAAAAGAGGAATGCTCATGCATGCAAGGATTTCCACCCGAAAAAGGCCACTGTACTACTGCCAGATGCCTTTGTTGCACAATAGAACACTTGCATTGTTTTTTAACTCAAATCAGCTCTGTTTTGCCAAAAAAAAGCACACTACTTCGTTTTGCAGAGGTGGCCGGTAGGCTAGAAGTGGTGACCTGCCGGCTATAAAAGGTGGCCTGTTGGCCACTGATGACTGGATTTTCCTGTTGCAACAGAAAGCAAACAGAGTAGGAATAGGGTATTCTCAAGGGCTTATTTGCACAACTTACCTCTCATTATCATTTGCACAGCTCAAAGGAGTAGTAAGCTTGGTTCACAAACCATCAATGAATGCAATTCCATTGCATGATGGCCTATGAACCAAAAAGGGTACAAGTTCAATAAATGCAACAAATAAAGACTCTTAAACCTCATCCCTATTATGAATGATCAAGGGAAGTGGTTGACAATGACACTTGAACCGTTTTCATCACTAATGAGTATTGTCACGACCCAAACCTGCCCCTAAGGGTTTAGCATCGTAATCGGCCAGTAATCCGTGATTACCGAAGGCCTGATTGACAGTAATAACAGTAGTACAGTATAAGAGGGGCTGGCGGAAGCCAAACAGTAATAAAAAGATGTCCAATGAGCTGTGGGAATCTGAATGGGAAAAGACTTTTATGGACAAAACCACATTCAGCCATAAACATATATATACATATCAAATACACATCATGCAGGTTAGGGATCCAATCCCTATACCATAACTGTACATCCAGGTCTTAAACATTCGATATATAACATAAACGAAAGGGTGAATCTGAAACACCCCAAAAATAGCCTTGGCTCGAGCAGACTCGGAACCTCGAAGTGAGGCACAACAGTTGGCTGGACAAAACATGAGCTTAACTTGACGTTTCTAGCTTCGGTCCGGTGCCTGGCTACCTACATACATATATAAACTGTGAGCTAAAGCCCAGTGAATAACAACTGTGTAAAGGGGTTACGAATGAATGTCCTTTCAGTAATTAAAACAGCCATTTGCATCAGTGGGTCAGTTATTCGATCAATGGCTCATATTTCATGCCATATCAGTCATTTAGAAATCATAACGATCATACGTGGTACATCCAATAGCAAAATAGTACAGTAGGTCTTAATAGACCGAACAGTCAGTTGATGGCCATCGAAACAGTAAACAGTATTAGTTCCAAACATTGGAACTAACAGAGATCTCTGTAACAGTAGCAGTAACAGTACAGTAGTAGTAACAGTAACAGTAACAGTAAGTTGCCAAGGATGCCACGAGTACAGTTCATAAAATAGGACAAACATTCATTCAGTAAACAATGTCACTTTAGAAAGCAGTACAGTCGATCATTCAAAAAATGATTATAATTGAACATATCTTTACAACATTGTTACTCACAGATTACTGGGCTATAGGCAGGCTAATCAGTGTCCTCGTACACAGTAGTAGAACGAACACATACTAAATTACACACTCAAGATTAATAACTTAGCCCCTATTTTGACTTGGTGTGGTTTTATAACATTATTCTCATTAAGATGCCTTAAACGTGACCTAGGAATGCCTAGGATGGAATGATGATGCAAAAAAATGCACTTAACAACATTTTCCAAACTTGCTGAAAACAGGGGTCTCGCTCGAGCGTGACTTTTTTCGTTCGAGTGAGCTTACCGAAACAGAGAGGTTGCTCGAGCATAGACCCCCTCGCTCGAGCGGTTTGTAAAAATGTGAAAAGTACTGGTTGCTGAAATTCTCCGCTCAATGCTCGCTCGAGCATGAGACACAGTTCCTCGCTCGAGCGTAGGTCTCGTTGTTCGAGCGTGCGTTTGCACACTCAAAAACCTGAGAGCTTGCAATTTACGCTCGAGCCAGCATTCCGTCGTTCAAGCAGAGCTCTGAACACAAAGGTAGTCGCTCGAGCGTGGAATCCTTCACTTGAGCGTGGAAGCCAAAATCTAGGTTTTCCAGATTTGCTTAAAAAGCTCAAACCAAGAATCAAACATATCAAAACTCATCCTTTTGGGCCAATTTTCTGGAAAACACGTAGAAACCCATAATACAACATGTTTTAAAGATCATTTCATAAAATCAAGCCCAAAGGTGTGACAATTGAACACAATTTTTAATGTAAACTTGAAGAACAATGCAAGAACATAACATGCATGGGTTCTTATGAACTCTAATGCTCCAAAGTATGACTAGATGCAAGATTGAACTCAAAAACATGGTGAATTCTTGGATCACAACTAAAATATGAACATGCATGTATGAATCCCATGAAAACAACTTCAAAATTTCCTTGATATGATCATGCATGTATGGATGGACTTTCAAATCAACACTTTAAGCTAATACTTGACTCTAATCACCAATTTTTCCATGAACCATGCATGTAACAACTTAAATTCACAATTAAGAAAATGAATTTCCTACCTTAAGTCTTGAATTCCAAGTGTAGAAGCCTAATCTCTCAAGTCCTTTTCAATTTCTTCTAAGTTCAAACAAGACTCTTGTTGAATTCAATTCCTCTTCCAATTCTCTCTCTCTCTCTCTCTAGGTTTGGTCTTGAGAATGGAAAAGATGATGTATCAAATGTGTGAAAAGAATTGGTCTTGAATCAACCCACTTAGTGGCAATTGTGTAAATAACCTATATTCAATTAATCTAGCATTATTTATTCTAATTTAATCATTCCAAGTTGAATTTAAATTAAACCTACCATAAAATTCTATAAATCCTAATTAGCATATAACACTAATCAATTTCTGAATCGGTCGCCGATAAGGCTTTCAATTTGCAATTCGAAATTAAAACATGAACAGATCATTCAGTAACAAATAGATAGAAATGCATTCTAAACAACACACTCACACAAACAATTTAGGATTTCATCTTAATCACTTACTTATCATGAATTAACGCTAATCAGAGGTGAGGGTTGTCACAAGTATGAAACGACTCAAGACTCAAGGGTTTAATTAATGTCCGATTGAACCCACAATAAGTTATTATCTTGAATCATTTTTAGTTTCAAGTTTTATTATTCCATTTTTCCATTCTTTAATTCATTAAGTCCAAAGGTGAGCTTTAAGTCCTCTAATGGAAATAAGCATCAAACCAAAAGTTATTTTAGACATGAGAGAAGCTTCATGCCGTTGGTAATGAACCCTCAAAGGGATTAAACCATTGAGCACAATACCTCAATCTCATGCTTTAAACAAACAACTAGTTTGAACCAACTTTCAAAGCAAAGCAAAAGCCAAAAAATGAGGAAGGTTGCAGAGGTGATTAAAGGTGATCACAAGTATGGAAAGCCATAAACAAATACTATCAACTCAAATAGGATCGTGGCTAAGGCCTAAAACACCAAACCTATGAGGATAATTACAATATAAGCATGCAATACAAAGCCCAAATGTAGCAAACACTTAAAAACAGTCCTAAAATAGTGCTAAATAAGTCCTAAAACATGCTGGAATTAAGACAAAAATAGCTAGAATAATAAGCTAAAACGTATAACATGCTAGGCTAATAAGCAAGACACAAAGAGGAGAGACTAATCCCTCTAATCTTGGGCTTCAAAACAACATTTTAGCTACTGAAATAACTCTGAAAATCAGTGTTTAAAAGCTCAAAAAAAAGATAGTGTAAATGTGGGAAACATAAGGGTAAAGGCTAGAAGAGCAAGGTGAAAAAAAGGTGAACCACCCTTTCACGCTTTAAGGTCTTAAATCGCAAGTTTTAGCCCAAAAATACAGAGTTTATACAGCCCAAAAATAGTGGAAAAACAGTAAGAAAAGAAGCAACTAAAGGAATGAGACAAGCAAAGCCTTATACCTCTTAAAGAGAAGATCAATTTTAAGCAATAATTCAACACATACACACTTCCAAGAGCTCAAGATAGGCTCAAAAGTACCTTAACTCAAAGATGGCAATGTTTGGTTAAGAGTGTATAGGCAAAAGCTCAAGAAAATTAATTTTGCTCCAATTTTTCTAACCCTCAAAAATGGGAGAAGAGGTCCTATATTTATAGAAAAACAGGCCATTTCCTCAGAAACATCTATCCATACACGTGGGAGCGGATATAAGCATCTGTGCAAACAACTGGCACAACTGTCATAAAATATCTGCAAAACACACTTGTGGCCGGCAAGCCACCAATTTTGGCCGGCAAGGTACAAGGGTGGCCGGCAGCCAAAAGGGGTGGCCAGCAGTCCACAAAAATGGGCCTGCAAGTCCCAAGTTTTTCAGGTTTGAAAGGCTGAGGTTTTGGTGCAAAAACAAGGCACAAGGTTTGCAAGGTTTTGAGGCTTAGAGCTATGACATTTCGCTGAGGACTTTCGAGCACTTGACAAGCATATACATTCATTATTAGGTGTGCAAGTGATTGTGCCCAAGTCGCAAGGGCGGCAAAAAATGGGGTGTCTATATCATACAATGTCGTTCGATATGGTACAAGTAGGGATGTAATCGGTTCGGTACGGTCGATATTTAGGTAAAAAACTACACTGAACTGATAATGTCGATTTTATTATTTTGAACACCGATACAGACCGTTTCTCACATCAAACCGCACCGAACCGAACCAATTGAAACGGTTTGGTTTTGTGCGGTTTAATCAATTTAGAATTTTTCAAACTTGAGTCACTTTTAAATATAATCATTAATTTATATAAAAATATTAAATTAGTTATTTGTCTACCATTTCAAACATATCCAATCCATCCATTTAATACATACTTTTTAATTCCTAAATTAACAAAAATAAAAAAAATAAGTTTAAAAATACTAAGATTTCAAGAATAATGAGTTAGAGTTAAGATTATATATAATATAAGTTTACAAACTTAGGTTATAAAGATGATAAGGTTAATTAATTAAGGTTAATAATTTATTATACTTATTAATATCATTAGATTATTAGATTATATATATATATTATTAATACAATATATGTTGAAATGGTCGGTTTCGATTTAGATCGGTACACCAGGTGTTTAAATCGATACCAAACTGAAAACTGAAAAAATTCAAATTTAAAAACCGCACAGACTGATTCTTGTTAAAAAACATATCAAATATAGCCGGTTTGGTCCTGTTCAATCGGTTTGGTCGATTTTTTCGGTTTTTCTTACCTCCCTAGGTACAAGCTTGATCACGAGGAGTACGCGGGCGATGAATATTTTGTACTCATACAGTTAGATCAATCATAGAATTTTTTTTGTCATTGAGATATTTGTAATTTTCAAAACGTGAGAGGAAGAATCCATCATATCTTTGACAGATCTCTAACGTTGTGTTTATAATTTATTCTATTAAAAAAAATTGTTTGGCCAAGTAAACCCACAAAAATATATTATTTTATAAAATATAATTTTTTTTAAAAAGTTATAATAATCTTTAATATTTCAATCGTAACCTGATGCACCCTCACAAATTTAGCCTTAATTTGCCCAAACAAATTAAAGTAGTTCGATTATACCTGGCCAAACATCCTACCGTTGTTCACTTAATTAATTTAAACCCCTCCCCTCCCACTCCCTCCAAAAAAATAAAATTAAATTAAAGACCAAATATAGTTAGTGTTTAATTTTAGTCTATTCAACAAAATATATAAATAAATCACATTTATTCATCTAAATACTACTAAATAAATAAAAAAATAACAAAGGAAGTCAAAAATATTGGTGTCTTGTTGATAAATCCAAAATTAAACCCATATTTCCTATATTGTTCATTACTTAAAATACATTTTAACGAAATTAATTGGAATTTTTTTGGAAAATTTATTAAAAAATCTTTTTTCAAGTATTTGTATCTCAATTAGTTTATAAGATATTCTTATATTCTAATAAGTCCTATTATTTAAACATTTGATCTATCAAATTTTAATTCTCATATTTAAGGTATTTTATGGACATTTATACCCTTACAAATATTTTTTGAACGGTTAGCAATTTGATGATGTGAACATCCATATTTTACAATGTGAATATTCGCATTGACATGTTAACATTCACATTGATGGTGTGAACATTCACATCGATGGTGTGAACATTCACATCACGGAACATTCATACTGTAAATATGAATATTATTAGGGGTGTTTTGGTAAATACGTCACCTATAGGACTTATTGGAACATAAGAAAATAATATGGACAAAATGGAACATATGTAGGTTAAAAGAGATTTATGAAAACTATCTCATTTTTTTTTAGTGAGAATGAGAGATTGTTTGGCATAATGTACTTTAAAAGATATTTTTATCTTATTTAGATCATATCACTTTTTTATCACTTTACATATCTTTTTTTAAATAAAAATTTAAAAATATAATACTTATTTAGATCGTTATTGATCGGGGACGTAGGGCTCTTTTGGGATTAGATAAAAACGCAGCTTTTTACTGCTAGAGCAAAACGCAAGGTTGCATTTTTTTACTCATTTGGGAAGTGGCAAAAGTAGGGGAAATTCTATTTCCACACACTAAGTTTTCTTACTCCACACACTTAATGAATTTTTTTAGAATCACAATTTTATCCTTAAGTAAATTATCATTTAGGACAAAACCCTAAATCTACTACACACCAACTACTTCTTTCCTCTCCAGTCACCAGTGAACCAGACTATCGCCGTCGTCACCTTCCCAGCCTCGTCACACCGCTGCCGTTGTCGTCTGCATTCCAACCTGTCACTCAACCGTCACCTTTGTCACTTCAGCAATCATCCCCGACGACCCACCATCTACGAGCACTACCATCTCCTTCTCTTTTTTTTTTTTTTTTCTTCTTCTTCTCCAGTTCCGGCACTGCACCCCCAGCCACCACTGCAAACTCACTCCACCGCTAACGCTACAACCTTCCATCGCGACCTATCCTCCAGATCCACTCCACAGCGCGACCCAACTCTTCAACCTTTCGATCCGAGAGAGAGAGAGAGACATAAAGATTGATTTATGTTTCCAAATCTAGGGTTTGAAAAGGAGAAGAAAAAGAAAAGGCTAGGGATGGAAACAGAGGGGGAAAATGGACGATGGGGGTAAGGGTTGTGGGTAGCTGCAATGCGGGATCCATGGAGTGAGAAATTGAAAAGGACCTGAGAGTAGAAGATGGGGAGGGGGATGACCTCGACTAGAGAGAGATGACAACGAAAAAGGGTTTGCAGGGGCGACGCTGGCAGTAGGGAGATGTTAGGGTTAGGGTTAGGGTTGGGATAGGTTGCGTTGAGGAAGATGGGGATATTTTTGAAATTTTTGAAAATTGATAGTGTGCATTGAGCAAAAATAAGAAAGTCAAAATTGTGTTTGGTGTCTACTGAGTAAATGGTGTATATTAAAAGAATTTGTGAGGTGGAAATAGAATTACATAAGTACATAAGTACCCTCAATGTTTATATCTTGTGGGTTTGGGTAAAATGTAATTTTTTTAAGTTTAGTGAGGTTATTTTAGTCATTTTAGTGTAATGTGACACTATAAATAAATATTAATTAAAAAAAAAACAATTTTTTACCAACTTTCCAAATCACTCTCAAAAAACTTGATTAAAAGCAAAAAAATTACTTTTTACTATCTTTCCAAAATACCACGTAGTTGTAATTTCTCAAAAGTTGATGATGGGCTCAGAACCCATTTAGATAAGACATTGGCCTAATCAGCCCTACATTGGCCCAACACCCTCTGTCGGCCCTATTCATAAATACGATACATCCGACACTGCGGCGGCGGCGGCCCTCTTCCACCGCAAATGGCTACCTCCACCACCATCGCCGCCGCCGCCGCCACCACCACCACCACCAGGTTCACCTCTTTCTATACATATACATATACATATACATATACGTATACGTATACATACATTTGTTGATAAACATACATCATCTGTGCAGGCGATTGAGAGCATTCAAACGATGGATGAGATCGCAAAACATAGATTGCAGCGATGCTCTCAACCTCATAGACCACGCCAAAGAAGGAATCTCCGTGCGAACACTATGCGATTTGCACGATGGCGATTTGGTGGCGACGATACCCAAGCATTCGTGCCTCACAATCAAGACCTCAGGTGCTCGGAATTTGATCGAGACAGCCGGTCTCGAGGGCTATTTGGGGCTCTCGGTGGCCCTCATGTACGAGAAGGGCTTGGGACACCAGTCCCCTTGGTTCGGTTATCTTCAGTTGTTGCCGGAGAATGAGTGTATTCCAATGCTTTGGAGCTTGGAGGAAGTTGATTCTCTGTTATTGGGCACTGAGCTTCACAAGGTAAATTTTACACTTACACTAGCGTAGCGGTAATGTGTTTGTGATTTTGTATTTAAATTTTTGAATGGTTTGATTGGTGATTGAATGGCGATTTCATGACTGAAGTAAAACCATTTAGTAGTAGTTGGGTAATGCTGTACAAACAGAATCTTTATACAGAAATTACATGGCTTTTTTGGGTAGTTTGATGAATGAGAAAACTGTTCAGTGGTTATTGAATGTGACAGAAAAAAGAAAAAAGAAAAAAGTAACATTGTTTACATCGAACGGGGTGTATGTTTTACATTACATGATAGAATAGATAATTGCAAAACTATGTTTGCAACATAGTTTTTGGCTTTAAAATATGGGAAACAGTATTGGGTATCGGCTTTTCTTTGTGTTAATTGGGTCTTGTTGGCAATGTAACTTAAGAGGGTTTTTTTTTTTTGTTCATCTAAACAATCATGCTGCTGTGTGATTTTTTGACACGCGTGGTTGAATTTTAGTTGCAATTAACCATCATTGGACATATTGAAAGATTGTTATTCTAACTTCTGAAGTTGAGACCTGCACAATTGATGGAAGTTTCTTTGAATTTTATGACTAATATCTTAATGAGTTATTGTTTTTTATTGTTTCCGACATTTGTTAGCTTGTCTTGCATATTTGATAGTCTATTACAGCTGAAGCTTTTTTTAGTGTAATATAGGATTAGAGTTGTTAGACTGCTCGAATTTTGATAGTTTCATACCTTTGATCATTCTGATATATGTTTCCTAGGCAGATAGTTAAAGAAGACAAGGCTCTCGTCTATGAGGACTGGGAAGAGTGTATTCAGCCTCTTCTGGCTTCAGCTCCTGTAGAGCTTAATCCAGATTTCTTTGGTGTTGAACAGTACCTCGCAGCAAAAAGTCTTATTGCTTCTCGCTCTTTTCAAATAGATGATTACTATGGATTTGGGATGGTTCCGCTGGCAGATCTGTAAGTTAAGCCTTTTAACTGGATATACCATGTGGTTATCTAGGAAGTTGTGGATCTGTATTCTTGAAATGAATGATCTTGACATGTATTGTTGTTGTGTTTTTTTTTCTTGGGTACTATTTACTGTGTATAGATGCATACATGATTCTTTGGGTTCTGTTATTTGAAAATTATTATGTTTGCATCCAAGGTGATACAAACTGACTTAAAACCTCGTTAAACATCCAGTGTTTGTTAAGGAGATCCTAATGTACACAATCAATGTTTCACCACTGTGTTTTATGTCACATTAGAGCATAGGCTTTGTTTCCCTTCTGACTACGAAAGCTCACATTCTTTTTGCTCCATCCCAATGCTCTAACAGTGGTTTTAACTTGATCCATTTTGCTTTTTAGAAGTCTTGTAATTTATACTTGTATGTAGTAAATCTATCTCATCTTGCTTCTTTTAATTTTGTCTCCAATAATATCTCCAGATCCGTACACATGGATTTATTTATGTGTTTATTCTTTCTTGTTATAATATTAGCATTTGCAGGCTTCTTGTTTTTTGTTTAATGCATGCCAGAACATCACTGTTTTTATGTTATTGTTATGAAATTATCCCCAAATTTGATAGGACAGCATCAGTTATGAAACACTGCTGATAGACCTTTTCCCTTTCTAATTTTTGCTCAAATAGGAGAGGAATTTTCACTTCCCGGAAAGAAAAAGAAAAAGAGTAGAATTTTACTTCGAACTTTCTTTATCAATGAATGATTATCAAATTAGGATATCATAATGCTAAATGATTGGAGGTTTCTTTTGGAAAGAGACTCGTTGTGGTATTCCCTTTGTAATTTGTTTCCTTGATTCTATCGTTCGATTCGTTATGAGAATGTCCTTGTTGCTTTGATGCCAGTGTCTTCTTTGACTCCTATGTCGTGGAATTTCAATTTTTTTAGTAATCTTAATAATCATAATATGGCTAATATTCTGTTTTCATTATTAGTCATCCTTGAGGGTGTTTATAAGAGAGTTTGGAATTTTTATTCTTCAGGTCTTTTTCTTCTTTTTTTTTTCTTTTTTTTTTTTGGGGGGGGGGGGGGGGGGGGGGGTGTGGTTTATACTTATAATCCAAATGTAACACTTTTTGAGCATTATATGATGATTTGGGATGCATATGCGCCTCTTGAAGTAAAAATTATTGTTCTTTGGCCCATAGGAAAATCAATTCCAAATATATGCTAGACTCACTGTCAAGGCACAACACCCTTCCTCTCCTCTTCTATCACTGCACAACCACCGCCTTCAACCTCACCGTCCCAAAACAACCACAACCCTCTCTCTTTTGTAACACACAACCTCCTCACCCATTGCCACGCTCAGCCATCACTCCCGTATGCACCACCCACACATCCACTGTGCATAACCCCTCCAATCTCCCCTTTTCGCTAATCACTCTGTCTCTAGCCAAACTGGTAGCAATCTTTTGCTTGAGGAGTGCTACAGTGAGATAGGAGCAAAAGATTGGGAGCCATGGCTGGGGTTTGAGGGGGAAGGAGAGGTTGCTGGGGAAGGAGGAGGAGTTGTGGCAGAGGCTGGGTGGGTCTTCACCGAAGTCGGAGAGTGGAGAGAGGGAAGGGAGGGGTTACAACTGTTGCAAAGTGAGAGGCTGTACATTGGAGTTGAAGAGTGGAGAGAGGGTGGTGGTTAGGAGTATGCGTGAGGCAGTGGTGCAGGGGGAAAAGGGAGGAGAGAAAGTGGATGTGGGAGGGAGAGAGCAGTGGTTTGGTGAGAGAGAGAAGAGAGATGAGAGAAATAAAAGAAAAGGGGGAATGTAAAGAGAGAGGGTGGAGAAGTGCCAAACACAATCATCTGATCAAAGCAATCTCGGATGTTCCCACAAATCTGTTTTGGGCAGGACAACAAAAGTTGAGAGACAAATCTGAACATTGGTGAAGAAATCTGACCATAGATTTTCAAGTGAAATCAATATGAGCTGTTGTAACCAATTGTCTCATAGACATTTTAAAAAATTGTTGTTTTATTATATAGATTTTAAAATTTTATTCTTGAAGGAGTATGCAAAGTATTGGGCAGCATTCTTGCATTAATTCTCACAGTTATAATCTAATGCTCCATGGTACATCTTAATTTCAAGAGAGATCAGTACATAGAGTATCCAAACAATATCCAATACTTAATTTAAAATTAAAGAATATTAATTCTAATTGTGGATATGCTTAGAAGGTATCGGGTAAGGATTTTCAAGTATCTAAGGAGTTTTGGTATCAATATGGGAAAATACGGATATAGTTACTCCCTTACAGAATTATCCGTGGTTCATAAGCTTCCATCCTTACTAAATGCGTGTAAAAAAAGCTTATGATGGTTTTTTTAAGGTATGAATTGCTGATTGAAACCTCTTATTTCCTTGACTTCTATTTTTTTTTAAAAAATGAATTTCTTGATAAATTATTTTGTCAAAAAGTTGCTTGATTCATTAATTCTTTAATGATTTCCAGTTTCAATCACAAAACAGGAGCTGAAGATGTGCACTTCACCTCTATATCTTCTCATCTTGCACCTGAAGATGATGCTGAAGACAACCACGAAAGTGATGAGTATGAAAGTACAGATGATAGTGAAGACAACCACGAAAGAGATGAGTATGAAAATATTGGTGACGGTGAACAATTATCTCAAAATTCTCAATCAAGAAAGGGTGCTTCTAATGGTGGTAACTCAGAGTGTTCTTCTGCTTCCGGGGATGATCCCACAGTTTTGGAAATGATTATCGTGAAAGATGTCAAAAGTGGGGCTGAGGTTAGCACCTTTTCTTTTCTTTCGCAGACCCTGATTCTTAGATTTTGAAATAAATTTCTCGAAACCATTATTTAAATATGTGCAAAGTGTGTTATCTATATTCACAAATTGAAGTCTGTTAATGTGGTTTTTAGCAAAAGGAGGCTGATATTGTTATATTTTGACATTCTGTGGTTGGTTAATTTTACCTACTTCTCTGAAGGTTTTGTAAATAGGAAAGGGCCTCCTTTGTTCTTACCCTTTTTTGAATGGAATATTGTTTCTTGGTTTTTTTTAATCAATCAATTAAAATGCCCTCAATGCTGTTGTTAGATATACTGATATAGGAAAAATAATAGTAATAACCCAACAAAATAATGGATCACCCAGTAAAATAATGGGTCACCCAATTTACATGGGAAAACCCATGTTGCAATCTGTTCGGCTGTTACCTATCCTTTTTGATTCTCCCAAGCGGGGTTGGCCCATGACTAGGGCTAGCATCACCTACAAGCCCACCTATCATTTGCATTACTCCACCCCAAAGTTTACAAAAATTATAAAACTCTAATCTTCATAAAATTTTACAAGAATGACTATAAGAAAATGTAGTTAAATTACTCATTTGTGATTTATCTAAATTGCATTGGAATTCTAATATCATTTTTTGTACTTTGTAAATGATTATTAACCTGTCTTTCTAAATGATCAGTCGTCTCTTGTTGATCTTCCATTAAGAACTTCATGACAAATTGTGCATTTTGCTTTAATTTCTATATTTCCATAAGGAACTGATTCCATTATTATTATATTTTAAAATGGATCCTAAACATTAGAACTAGCATGACCCCTAGATGTTGATGCAACAACTGGAGGGGAACCGATTGACTCATGGCCAGTTTGTGATGGTGTGGATGCCTCCAAATTATCAAGATCAACAATATGCCCTAGGATCTTTAAAAAAAAAAAAAAAAAAATTATTTGATAATTAATGTGTCAACAATAATAACAATAATATGAATAAGTAATACACAATTACAAAATAAAAAATAAATTAATATTTAACCTTTTGGGGCTTGCCGCCATTTCACCAAACTGCAGGATAGGGTAAGTGAAATATACCCTTCTACGGTAAATATCTTTGAGAATTGGTTCATTTTTCAGTCTGAAAACCTGTATGGGCTTTCTTGAGTACCATCTCCATATAATCGGCTAAATGGTTTCAAAGATGGAAAAGAAGGTTGCATCAGCTTTGAGCTGGTTTAGTACAGGCTTAGTTGTCGTTGCTCTTGTGTCAATTTGATAAAGCTCCGTGTTTAATGATAAATTCCATTGAATTAATATAGATTGAAGCTTTTCTAATATCCTCTCTTCTTTCTAGCATGGTCCCTTGATTTATATTTTCGAGAGGTGTTTTTTTTATCTCACTGTTTAAAATTTTTTAATTTTTTTTTCCTCCAGTATGTTTATATTGCTTCTCAGTAATAACTTCACATGAATACCTGTTACTGTTTTTTCAGGTCTTCAATACATATGGAGTCTTGGGTAATGCTGCACTGCTACATAGATATGGATTTACAGAGGTTGCTAATACATATGACATTGTCAATATAGATTTAGAACTGGTACTTCAATGGAGTTCATCTTTGTTTTCGGGCCGACACAATCGAGTCAGGTTTTCACTGTGGAGGAGATTAGATTACTCTGGTTGTGAGAGCCAGAACTCTGAATATTTCGAAATCTCATCCAACGGGGAACCGCAAGTCGAGCTGCTGATTTTACTTTATATAATTTTATTACCGGATGAAGCGTATCAGCAACTGGATCTCACAGTATCAATGGCAGGGAATTTAAAAGAATCTCTAACCGTTATTTTACAAAAAGGAGGCAATATTGCAATGGAAAAAGCTCCGGAAATGAGCAAGAATTTGCTGCTGATCGAAAGCGTGAGTAATGCCCTTTTGTCGCTTGCTAATATTCGGGAGAGTTTTTATGGTTCAAATTCACTAAAAGATGATATTGAAGCGTTGAAGAAGTGTTGTTGCATTAAAGACAGGAAGTTGTACCATTCTCTCACACTGCGTGTGAGCGAGAGAACGATTCTGGAGAAACTCAGAACTTATGCCGCTGAAGCTGCTCAGTTATCGAGAACTGTCAAGAGAGGCTATACGAGGAAGAAGTTAAAAAGCACATAATATTCAGTATTTCAATAAATTTTCATGTTTTTTCTTTGCTCGGACAGTGTACATTGCACCTACCGAAAGGAAGGGAAGGAAGAGGGAAGGTTTGGTAAGCTTTTGTTAGCCTTCTTTGGTGCACCACCTAACAGGATTGGAGAAAAAGAATGCAGGGTGTTTGGTTTCTCAGAAAAACACTGCAGAAAAAAGGTATTTTTGTAAAATTGTGTGAAAACAAGCTCCATATGTTGTTAGGTAATAATTGTGTTTTTTAATGGTGAAATCTACAGCTTTCGATTTTATCTAATTAGGCCATGTTATCAATTTTTGTAACATACGATCATTTTAAATTTATGACATTTGGTTTGTGAGTTTATTTGTTTTGTCGGTGATGAGACATAGTACTAAAACGTTTTGACAAAAATGATAAATTATTATTTTGAAATATTTTTTATTTCTTACGTTGTTACACTCTTACACGCTGTCAAAATGAATAATTCAGAACAGGTTAGTCAAGTTTAAATTTTAAACTTAAAAAAAATCTGCATCCTTATTTATCTCTCATCTTTATTATTATTATTATAGATTTAAGTGGGTTTTTAAATGTCAAATCTATTTTGTTTGATTTTTTAAAAATTATTTTTAGATGAGTTTTATTTATTTTTTTGATATTTTAATTAGTTTTTTTTTGGGTACTTTTTAGATGCATCTAATCAAGATGTATCTAAAATGTAAAATAAATTGACTAAAAATATTTTTTAAAAATCACTAAAAACAAATAAAAATTTGTGTGAATTTTTGTTTGGGTTTTCATTTGTTTTTAGTGAATTTTTTTCCTCATATTTTAGTTTTTTTTTTTTTTTTTACTTTTTAAATGCATTTAATCTTAATTTATTTTAAAAAATAACAAACTAACAAAAATATGATGAAAAAAATTAAGTAAAACCAATGAAATCCATCTAAAATTAATTATTGAAAACTATAACTAAACAAGACAAAAGCTCTGCAAGCCTACAACTTCTAGAAGAAATAAAAGAATAATGGGCGAATTACGCTAACAATCCCTATAGTTTGAAATATGTGTCACTTTAATCTTTAATTTTTCAATTATAACATATTTAGCCATGAATTTTGAATGTACCATTGCTTAATTTCAAGGGCAAAGTCATCAATTTGGTAAACAAATAAATAAATAAATGTGTAAAATATTTATTAATTTTACATAATTTTATCTTTGGTGGGTAGAAATAATTTTTAAAAATTTAAAAATATTTTTTTGACATTTATTTTTGTCAAATTAGTTTATATATTATCAAATTGATAACTTTTCCCTTGAAATTGAGTAATAGTATATTCAATTGTTCTTGTTTGAAATAATATTTAAAATTCAAGGTCAAATGTGTCACAATTGAAAAGTCAAAGATTAAAGTGATACAAATTTCAAACTATAGAGACTTTTAACGTAATTCACCCAAGAATAATAATACTACGAAGTAAAAACACCTCTTAAAATACAAAAGCTTAGAGCACTATGCAGTGTTTATTTGGTGAGATTCACTATAAGACTCCATGTCTGAATACAAAATAATTCATTATTTGATTTAGAAATTTTACACCAGATTAATAGTCTATCCGAACTATTAATCCCAAGTTTGTTAGATTTTTCTGTCCCATAGAAGGTATGATACACAAAATGTAGTATAACTATTCCCATGAAATTATATGGTAAAAAAACATTTTTCACCCTCTACTTTTGTGGCTAAGGAACCAAATCAGTTCTATCATGTAATTCTCTCGTCTAGTTATATAATTATGTTCTCGTCTAATGTGATCCACTAGACGAGAACATAATTATGAAATTATAATTATGTAATTTCTTCTTCTACTTATATAATCATGTTGTTCTATTTCTTGAAAAAATAAAAAAAATAAAAAGTTAACTTCTATTTTTGGGATGGTGTCCCTACATTTGTGTAGGTGTTCACAAATTGTATTGTGCTATTTTGAATTAGTGGATTGGGTTGGCTTTGACATAATATTATTTAGCTAAAAAAGAAAATTAAATTTATAATGCATTCATGGCATTAATTATATTTAGTAAAATAAAATAAAGAAAAATGCTTGAGAGCTCTAGGATAAGAGCTCTAAACTATGCACTAATGACATGGAAGTGTGTGGGGTCCAGCCTGATGTGATGTTTTAGCTTGAAATTTTTTTTTTTTTGGACATGCCAACTCATTAGAGCTTTTTTAGAGCTCTACTTTTAGAGCTCTATAGCATTGTTGTAAAATAAAATATAAAAATCTCAACTAAAAATTAAAATAAATTTATGTAATTTTTATTGATGTTCTGTTTATTTAATTTTGTAAAAGTTCTAGTCAAAAAATTGAATAAAATTTATAACTCATATTTAATATTCTTATTATTTAGTAAACAATTCAAAAGAACAAAATAGTCTTTTAAACATTTATCTTTCTTCTTAATACTCCAAACAAACATAAGATTTAATATAATAGTTTTTTCTTCACATCTAATCCCATGATTAAACAAATATGAGATATAATTCTTTTCTAACCAAATAATTCAAGAATTATGTATCTCAGGATTAACAGTTCAATAAATTACAATCATTTCTTATCCATAGAAACAAATATGTTTTTTCTCTCTTAAAATTTATCTATTATTGGACTGTCCTACTTATTTGTACTACATCATCACCAAAATCTGGGTAAATTATAAATACATCTTTTGAGGTTTGATTAAAATACAAATCGCCCCTTATAGTTTTAGAAATTACATTCCACCCCTTGAGATTTTTAATTTCAAAACAATCGCCCGTTTTATTAATAAATCATCAAGTCAATTAACAGTTTTTAATGATGTTAGAAATTGTTTCAATTAATAATTTAGGTAATCTTATTATTGTATAGAAGAGCAATTATGAATTTCATTTTTTTAGTTAATTCTGTTAAATAAAAAATAGGATAAATTACAAATACACCCCATGAGATTTGATTAAAATACGAATCGCCTCTTGTTGTTTTAAAAATTACATTCCACCCCCCTGAGGTTTATAGTTTCATAACAAATCACCCATTTTATTAATAAATCATCAAGTCAATTCACAATTTTTAATGATGTTAAAAATATGTTTCAATTAATAATTTAGGTAATTTTATTGTTATATAGGAGAACAATTATGAATTTCATTTTTTTAGTTAATTTTATTAAATAAAAAATTATAATAAGGGGTATTTGTACTTTTTCAAACCACATAGAGTAATCTGTATTTTAAACAAACCTCAGAAGATGTATTTGTAATTTACCCTAAAAAATACTAACAATGAGATATTTGAAAATTTTCAAATCACATGGGACAATTTGTACTTTAAATAAATCTCAAGAGATATATTTATAATTTATCCCCAACATCTATATACATATATATATATATATGTATATAATAATTTATCTATTGTTGAACTGTCCTACTTATTTGTACTACATCATCGCCAACATCTATATATATATATGCAAAAGATTAAAGTACACATCCTTTAATATGTATTTTATAACTAAAAAAATATATATAATTTCATATTTTTTGAATTGTAATTTTAAAAAAAAGTCATAATCATGAGTCATAATTAAATAAGAAAATAATAATTAAAAAATAAAATAACATAACTAGGAATGCATATGATACATTTCTTTCAAGGGATGTATATAATAGCATTTTCTTATATATATACATATATATATATATAAAAGAAAATGTTATAGACTCCAAATAATCTATCAAATTTTTTATTAAAACTCTCACATTGGTGTGGGATTCACACAAACTCATGTGTGTGTGGATCCCACATCTATATAAAATTTTAATAAAAAATTTAATAAATTATTTTAAATTCCTAATATAACTCTTAATCCCGCTACATTTTCCAATTGAGATCTAATTTCACCCCAATAACGTGGCAGCCATCTCAAACTATTCTTTCTCTCTTATCTTCAACTATTCTAATTTTACATCATTAATGGTAAAATTGGAAAGCAAAATTTGATGAATCATTTTTCATATGAAATATGGACCATGACACGTGTCACATCACGGCCAATGTTCAGAAATTATTTAGATAATTCAAATAATTTATATTATAGAATGCGCTAAACATATTATTTATATATTTAAAAAAGAAATAAATTAAATATACATAGTTTCATGACCAAATCCTAATTATTCTATTAAAAATCATCAATATTATGCTAATCTTTTTTTCTTTTTAAAAAAAAAATGCAAATGTAGTCTTACTATAGGGTTATAAATATCTAATTAACTCAAATTTTTTCATAAAAAAGCATACACGATAAATTTTATAATATGAACAATTTAAATAATAAAAATAGAAACACCTCAGCAATGAACTGTGGGAGAACTTGAAGCGGTTTTTTTTTTTTTTCCCCTCCTAAATGTAGAGAGAAGAGTTTTGTGGCAGATGGTTTCTTTTTCTTTTTTCTTCTTATTTATTTATTTATTTTATTTGAAGGGGCAACGTTAGTTGCCTCAATGGCACTAAAATTAAATATTCTGTGACATTTTTTTACAAAAAAATTGCCACTTCAAAGCGTCAACATGCATATTGTGGAGTGACATTTTTTTTAAAAAATGCCATCATTTGGCTTTCTGATGGCACTGTCTTGAAAAATGCCATTACATCGATGTCACTATCAAGTTTTTATTGATAAATGTAATTAAAATAAATTTTTATGTCATTCTGTTTATGACTTTGTGACCTTTTTTTAAAATGTGTCATCAAATATTATTTTTGTAACATTTAAAAAAAAAAAAAAAAACTAAACTGTATTTTTGTTATAATGTCTTTATGATATCATTAAAAATTTGAAGGACAACACATAATTTTTAGAACTATAAAAAATAACTTGTATTTACCTTAATAAAAAATAAAGGGAAAATATTAAAGCAGTTGAAATCTTAAAAAATAATTACAAATCAATAATAAAATTTATAAATTTTAATAATCAAAATTATAATTTGAATGGATGTATTTATAATTATTTTTCTAAAAGGCCCACTAACCTGTAATTTATCCTGAAAAATAAACACTTACGTATTTTCTTGCATTCAAAGAGAAAGAAAAGTATTTTTAGAACTTTTCTCTTACCTAATTTTCTTTCTTGCCAAACACCACCACAACGGCATCTTCTCTCCTGTTATAGTCTTTGTCTATTTATATATATAATAATTCAGTCTCTGTCTATTTATATTATGTCTATTTATATATATAAATGAGAATTGATCATTGGATCATCATAATAACAATAACCTTATCAAGCCTAATTTCTCTGTATCTCTATCATCGGCTGGTAAACGAAGAAGAGAGAAGAGGAGAGAAGATGAATGGGGTGGCGGCGAAGGTGATGGAGACATTTTACATTTCGCATGGATCGCCGACGCTGTCGATCGACGAGTCGTTGGCGGCGAGGCACTTTTTGAAATCATTCAGAGACACCGTGTACGGCCTCAAACCTAGCTCCATCCTCATCGTCTCCGGCCACTGGGAGACCTCCCTCCCCACCGTCAACGCCGTCTCTGGACCCTCCGACACCATCTACGATTTCTATGGCTTCCCCAAAGAGATGTACAAGGTTTTTGTTTTTATTTTTATTTATTTATTTATTATTTATTTTTTCAATTAAAATTTTGGTTGATTATTATAGGGTTGATTACGCCAATAGCTCTCAACTATCACCAATACCTTCAAAGGAAAATTTTCCATTAGGCCGGAAGTTTTAGAAAGTTTGTAGACAGGGAATGTGCTCTATCCACTTTATAATTAAAATGATATAATTATATATTTTTTTGAGTTATAATTTAAAAAAATATAACTAAATGAGGTATAATTAAAAATTTTATGAGTGATATTAAAATATTATCATAATTAAAGAATAAAATGACATAAGTAGAGGGCATATGTATATCCATTTTAAAGGGCGTGTATAATAGAATTTCTTGGTATATATTGTGGGTAATGCTATATACAAGTTGTGACATTTGTAGGTTTGATTACACAAATGTTAATTAAATTTAAAATATTGATAAATTATCATGATTATTTCACAATCCTTAGATGATGTAATGGATTTTCTCTATTATAATCATGGAATGGTAAGGATCTTAGTCCCAATAGTATTATGGACTATGAAGTACTGATACTTCAAAGCAAGTATTGTATTTGTATCCGTGTCTGACATATGGATATTTCAGGGACACGAAAACAAGTACAGGACAAACTACATGGCATGTCCCTTTATTTAATTAATTTATTTTTAAAGGATATGTCGGGATATTTCAGGGACATACTAGCAACGTGTGAAGTTGTCTTTTTTTCCATTTTATTTAATGTTTTTGATGAATATTAAATGTTGAATGCTGAATGCTTATTATTATTATTTTTAATTTAAATACTTAATAGATCATCCACAAAAAAATATATAAATTGTAAGTGTTAATTTAAAAGTGCTTTTTTTTAAATAAAAAATAAAATAAAATTAGAGTTACTTTTTGTTGATATTAATTGTTTGTGAATGCAATATTAATCTAGATAGCAAATAAAAATATATTAAAACATATTTTATTGCTGTGTTCCCGCTGTATTCGTGTCTCCATTTTTTTTGAAATCGCCGTGTTCGCATCCGTGTCTGCATCCATATCCGTGCTTCTTAAATTATGAGAGTTATAACTAAAAACAAAAATGAGTTATAACTAATCAAAGAGCTCTTGAATCATAACTAAAATAATGTCATAATGAATGTCATAAATAATCATAATTAATACTGCAACATGTCATAACCAAAATCACAGAAGTAGAATTGTATATAGAATTTTTCCATATATTGTGCATTGAAATATGTACAACATTTTAAAACAATCTTATTTGGGTCGGTTTGGTGTGCCTTAATTGAGTTGTTTATAATTTTTTTTTTATAAAAATTTGTGTCAATCAGTTTTTTATTACAATTTATTAGGTAAAAATAATTTCAATAAATTTGAAATGTGTGCGTTTAATTTTTGACTTTTTAATTATTAATTATTAATTTATCATAAACTACACTAAAAATACCTTACCATGTGCTATTAAGCACGTGTTAATACTTTTATAATTAGGGGTCAATATATTGTTGAGGGGTTTTGGTATAATTAATCCTTAATTATAATTAAGTTGTGAATTTTCATAAAAAAATTCATTATACAGTTAATTCCGTACACTTTAGCTTGCTTTTCCATTTCTGACAATAGAAATTAGAAGTGAAAAACTAAAGCGAGATTTTAATGTGTAAAATGAAATTTAGGTGAAAGTGTAGTTAACTCTTGTAAATTTTCATCATAATGAACTCTTGGGAGTAGGTCCTCCCCTGTACTGGTTTTTCTTGTAATTAGTTTGGTTTGAGTGATTTGGGAGACAGAAATCAGTATGCAGCTGTGGATCTAGGATTCAAGCTTAAGGTGAGTGAAATATAATTATATTTCATTCAAGTTTAAACGAAAAGTGGTGGATTTGGCGGGGAAGGGGATGAGGGTGTGGTAGGTGGCAGAGGTGGGTGACGAAGTGGGATGGGCGTGGTGGTGGGTGTTGGTGTTTTGCACGTGACAATTTTTTGTCAAAATTTTGAATAAAAAAGCATTTTTTATTTGGCATGAAGTGAAAAATTAAGGTTATGTAACTAAAAGTTAAATTTTGTTCTTTTTTTTTTTTTCTTTCTCGTTCAAATCATTGATCTAAATAAACACATTGTAAAAGTAAAATGTGTCACAATTGAAATCACATGACTAAATTGATACTAGTGGGAAACTTAAGGAACCAACCCACATATGCTAACTTAGACTAATCTGTTCATTATTTATTTTAGTTGTGGTTGTGGGTTGCAAGTTTGATTTAATATACCAGTGACAATGCAGGACATGTTTAAAAATTTTAACTTTTGCTTTCATGAGGTTCCTTCCCCCTCGAAGTGGACTATTGTAATCTCCTTCATTTCTTTTGTTTTTATTTGTTAAAAAGGTATTTAACACTACATCACTAAGATTTATGTCTAACCAACCAGACAGAATAATTAGGTGAACAACAAAGATGCCCTCATGTCTGTCCTTACTTCTCCCATCACCAAGCCAATAAAAGAGTTATGCAAACAAACGAAATCCGAACTCATCCCAAGATAAATATTCCTTTTAACAAAGAAAGGCCAAATATGGAATTAGAGCATAAAATTTGGTGAAAATTTTAAAATTTTGGGTACCTAATTTTTGGCTAAATTTTTTAAAATTATAGAATCGACTTTAAAGTCAATTATTCATCTTTATTTTGAGTTAGCCGTTGCATCTGAAGCACATGTTTGATAATTTGTTGTAATACCAAAATAAGCTCAAGTTTCAAAAATATTATCTTGGGTGCCTAGTTTTTTGGCTAAATTTTTTAAAATTGGAGAATTGACTTTAAGCCAAATGTTCATCTTTATTTTGAGTTAGCTGTTAGCTGTTGGATCTGAAGCTTATGTTTGATTATTTGTTGTAACACCAAATTAAGCTCAAGTATCCGGCACCGGGAGCTCCAGAACTAGCCATGAGGGTGAAGGAACTGCTGATGGCATCAGGGTTCGATCATGTGGATGTGGATAAAAAGCGTGGCCTAGACCATGGTGCTTGGATCCCACTGATGCTCATGTACCCAGAGGCTGATATTCCGGTGTGCCAACTCTCCTTGCAGACCGACAAGGATGCAACTTATCATTATAACTTGGGGAGGGCATTGGCTCCTCTCAAGGAGGAAGGTGTTCTGATTGTTGGTTCTGGCGCTGCCACTCACAACTTGAGGACTCTCGGTCAGTCCAGAGACGGCTCTGTTGCTTCCTGGGCTTTGGAGTTCGATACATGGCTCAAAGATTCCCTTCTTAGTGGAAGGTATGTAGTTGCTATATACTATTAAGATTGTGTTTGGATCTTAAATTTTGCTACCAATTTGGGGAGGAAAAAGAAAAACAAAGAAAAAATATATATAAAAAAGAATTTTTATTTTTGTCAGTTGTCCCTTCCTACTGCTTTCCAACAAAAAATTTCTATACAAATTTAAGATCTAAATACAACTTCAGTATTTCCTTGTCTGCAAAAAGAATGTACATATGCACAAGTTTGTCTTTCTTATATCAATTGTGTCAAGTTCTTTGTGCATTTAGGATTCCGATGGAGGTTGATCAGGTTGCATTTTTTTAAAAATATAAATCAATTACATTTTTGGTCCTTAAAAGGTATAAATTTGGCTCTTTCTCAGTGGAAGGTAATTGCTATATACTGAAAGTATTTCCTTGTCTACACACAATGGAAATAGAATTAATGTGCTTGCTTATGTACAAATTTGCCTTAATTGTCAGTAGTTCGGTAATTGGTAGCCTGTCAATTGGCTGCTATACATGCAAGTATGTCAATTTCTTTGTGGAATTTCCAATTAGTTTTCGACTACAAGTTTGGTAACATTGTGATACTAGCTGATGAACAACTCAGATCATCAAAATGGGCCTCGACTGCAGAGAAACAAACCTCTCTGCAACTGAAGAGAAGCCGGATCCATAAAAAAACTACTTGAAATGATCTTTTTATTTATATTTTGTTCTTTGCTATTCTGGCACAAACATGAAATCATTGTTAAGGTCCCCGACTACAGAGATTGTTGTTTCCATGGCTTTGGAAGTGATTGTTTTGTTATTTCATCCTGTAGGTTTGAAGATGTCAATCACTATCAAGAGAAGGCACCAAATGCAAAAGTTGCACACCCATGGCCTGACCACTTCTATCCATTGCCCGTAGCCATGGGTGCCGCAGGTGAAAATGCAAAAGCCGAACTCATTCACCATAGCTGGGACCTTGAAACACTTTCTTATGCCTCCTACAAGTTCACAACTGCAGCCTAAATACATTTGTCACAGAGGTGCAGCATCAGCATCTTTGTTATTAAAAAATATTTATGTGCAGGGCAACTGGTCGATAAAAAACTCACGTGGTGGTCTCACTGTCGAGCCCACACGCTGTAAGACTCATTCTCTTGTGAATGTTCTGTGACCTGTTCTATTACCAGTTATGTGTGTTTTTTATTATATTTGCCTCGATGATTTTTTTGTTTTGTTCTCTTTGTAATGTATGAACTTTGAATAAGATGAGAATATCAATGTGAAGTGAATTTTAATTGTAAACGTGGAAAGATCCAATGAAGATACAAACCTTTTGGAAAGTTGGTAAAAAGTTAGTTTTTTTATTTTTTTTGGGTCACATCACCTCTCTATTTTTTTATACAAAAAAAGTCAAAAAAAAAAAAAATCACAAAAAAACCAAAAAGCTAGCTACCAACTTTCCAAAACACCAAAAATATATTGCTGAATTTCATGTTGCAATGTCAGTACTACTTTTGCTTGGCCTCCAAATATTCATTCTGAATTCAGATTAGGTTGTTAATCTACTAAATTTGATAAGTTTTCCATGCGTTGTTTGACCTCCCATTCTGAATCAATTTATTATTGAGTAATGTTAGAGACATAAAAGATTTATCAATTTTTTTTATCAAATGTCTCAAATAACATTTTCCTTTGTCATTGGAGGAGTAAAGGATGTTTTGCAGGATAGAAAAAGGGTAAAGAAAGGAAGGTTTATCGTGTAACAATTTTGTGTGTTTTTGTGAGTATGATCATATGAGTCTTTATCCATTATGGGAGTTAGATAGGAGAGACTTAGATGGATTCAATAATATGAATTATTACTGTACACGGGAGATCCGCAAGTCTTCTCCCCAAAAGGACTTTAATCATAATTTGATCATAATTTATTGAAACATATTTACGAAGAGTAAGTGATTAATAATTAATGAATAAAAGAACAAATGATCATCAAAAAAAAATTACATGGGAGTAAGCCCAACCATCAATACCCCCTTGATGATAGAAAAGTCGAGGTGTAGTCCATTGAAAGAGTTCATCACATGTCTCATTTTAATGATGTGAATCATTAAATTTGTACAACACTATTTTATCAAAAAAAATTAATTAATTTAATTTAATAATTGCATTTACATGGTATCATCATAGTTAATTTTAAAAAAAAATTGATGACAAATATTTTTAAGAACTAATGAATTATTATTTTTTTTATACAACTACGATAATCTAATTAATTTAATTTTTTAAATAAATATTATATGCATAGAATCATATAAATAAATAGTTTAAATAATATCTATATAATAAGGCACAAAAGTTTTTGAATTTATCCTACACACATTTGTCCTACTAGGACATTTTAATGGTCCTGATTCATTTCTATATTTAGATGGACAGCTGAGATGAAAACCTTCTCTCTCACTTTACCTGAATTTCCCGCCCAAGAGCCACAAACTTTGCAACTACCCATCCTTATCTGTCGCACCTCACCTTTTCACATTTTAAATTACAAAACACACCCATCCACTCCTTACAAAAAAAACCTTTTCACATTTTAAATTTCAAAACACACCCATCCACTCCTTACAAAAAAGAGAGCCACGCTCATTGAACTCTCTCACCTCACTCTTTCACATTTTAAATTTCAAAACACACCCATCCACTCCCACAAAAAAAAAAAAAAATCCACGCTTATCGAACTCTCTCTATAAACTCTCCTATTTTTTTTCTTTCAATCTCACTCACAAATTTCAAATTTCAAAACACCCACGCTCATCCAACTCTCTCCCCTACTACTACTCTGCATCAATCAAACTTTCTAATTTTGTTTCTCTTTTTCAAATTCATGTACCTTTTTTTTTTCTTTTTTGTGTGGTGGTTGGTGAGATTGGTAGTGTTGTTGCGGAATAGACAATTTAAAGATCTGGGTTTGTTTTGTTTTTTTTTTTTTTTTCTTTTCTTTTTTTCAAAAAGAGACAAAGTGCAAATCTATGCATACAAGTTATGTGGTTGATATGTTTTAGAATATTTGATCTTCATAAAATGGGTTTTGATTTTAGTTTGATTTATGAAATGGAATTAATTCCTTAATGGAAAATGAATGTTGATTTTTTTATGATTTTGAAAAAGTTTTTGAAATGGGTGTTGAAAATATATTTCTTAAGTCTAATTTTTCAGAAATTATTTTGAGACTGGTTTTCGTTTGTTATTACTCAACTTTTTTTTCTCTCCATATTTTAGTCTTTTTTTTTTTGTACATTTTAAAAAAGTAAAATACGAAAAAAATTCATTAAAAAAAAAAATCCAAATAAAAATGCACAGATTTTTGTTTGAATTTTTTTTATTGTTAGGATTTTTTAATATTTTAGTCAATTTGTTTTACTTTTCAAATATATTTAGATTATGTGCATTTAAAAAGTAGCAAAAAATGAGTAAAATACAAAAAATAAAATAAAATAAAATTCTGTACCTTTTTTTTCCCTTTTTTGTGTGGTGGTTGGTAGTGTTGTTGCGGAATTATGTCCATGTGATTACTGTTAATGAAGGTTAGACAATTTAAAGATCTGGGTTTGTTTTGCCTTTTTTTTTTTTTTTTTTTTTCTTTTTTTCACAGAGAGACAAAGTGCAAATCTATGCATACAAGTTATGTGGCTGAGATGTTTTAGAATATTTGATCTTTATAAAATGGGTTTTGATTTTAGTTTGATTTATGAAATGGATTGAATTCCTTAATGGAAAATGAGTGTTGATTTTTTGTGATTTTGAAAAAGTTTTTGAAATGGGTGTTGAAAATATATTTGTTTGGTCTAATTTTTCAGAAATTATTTTGAGATTGGTTTTCGTTTGTTATTACTCAACTTTTTTTTTCTCCATATTTTAGTCTTTTTTTTTTTTTTTTTGTACATTTTAGATACATCAAAATTAGATGCATTTAAAAAGTAAAATACGAAAAAAATTCATTAAAAAAAACAAAAATTCAAATAAAAATGCACAGATTTTTGTTTGAATTTTTTTATTGTTAGAATTTTTTAATATTTTAGTCAATTTGTTTTACTTTTCAAATATATTTAGATTAGGTGCATTTAAAAATTATAAAAAAATGAGTAAAATACAAAAAAAAAATTTCAATAAAATAAATGAAAATACCTTTAAAACAATTTTTGAAAAATCAAACCAAACAATTTATTTTTGTCAAATTTATTTCTATTTTTTCAAAAAAATCAAAAAATAATTTAAAAAATCAAACCAAACCGCTATATCATGTATTATTTTTAATATACATTCAATAAAATTCATAATTTTTATAAAAAATATTAACTTTGATATTAAAATAATTTGAAGACATTTCATCATAAAATACTAACATTTAATTTTATAATTTTTTAATAAAAATTTAAAAAAATCTAATGAGCTGAATTTTTAATACATATAATAGCATTATAGTAGAAATTAAAATTTCCTCACAAAACTTAAGAAAATTTGAAAAAGTTTTTGAAATGGGTGTTGAACTAAGGGACTCATCGCCACTTCCGCTTTGTGACTGTCCACCACCATTGAAAATGAAAATCTTAACATTATGTATTTTGATTTATATTTTAATCTTATTATTAATTACACCGTGCCTTCAGGCACGGACATACACTAGTAAATAAATGATTTAAAATAAATAATAAAATGTGAACAGTTCAAATTATCGAAATGAAATCTAAAATTGAGTTTAATAGGCCTAACAACACGTCTCTAATCCGATTAAGGACCGGAGAGAAGCCCATTCAAAAAATAAAAACTTAACAAATATGTTTAGAAACTCAAAACCAAACTGCTATTATGTTCTGGTTCATTTATTAATGGTCACATGTTTAATTTGTTCTTATTTTATCAAAGCGATTGTATGTTCTCTTCGAACGGGAGAGAGGTGTGGTTATCTCCCGTTCACTTATGCAACTCTAATAATTTATCTATTACAAATAAAAAGAGTATGGATATAAAATTGATCACAGAATCAATGATATAAAACAATTTTTATGGCCGAGTTTGTTTTGTGTGGATTTGTACGAAATACAAAAAATAAAGAATTAGACTTCACTCCGGTCCTTAATCGGATTGGAAATGTGTTGTTAGGCTTATTAGGCCTATTTTGCAGGCTCTATTTTGATAATTCAAACCGTTCACATTTTAGGATTCATGAGTATATCATCCTTGTAAAAAATAAAATTAATTAGATAACGGCAACCATGTGTATCAGTTGTATGAAAAAAATAAACGATGAGAAAATAAACGATTTATACAAAATTGATCCGAACATGTATTTTCTGTTAATATTTTTATTTTATTTTATATTTTATCTAAAATTTTAAATTTTATAGATGCACTTAGGCTTGTTTTGATAATAGGTTAAAATAGCTAAAAAAATTTAAAAGTCACTACAATAAATTAAATTTTTTTTCTTCAAATTTTCGGCACGTACTTTTGTAAAATTTCAAAAAAAAAAAAATTAAAATAATCAATTCTCAAATCTAAAGATTTGTTTGAGAATTGATTATTTTAACTTTTAAATTTTTTACGAAAACACATGCATAAAAATAAAAAAAATAATTGACTTTTTTTTGTAGTAATTTTTTAATTTTTTAACTATTTTCTCACTTCCCAAGCAATCCCTTAAATAGCTAAAGATTAAAATATTTGGGAATTTTAAAAAAAAAATCAATAATTATAAATAAAAAATAATAATGCATTTATATATATTTTAATATTTAGTAAATTTTTAATTATTATTTATTTATTTATTTATTTATTTTATAGATTTACTAAAAACTTCCTTCAAAGCATGATATATATATATATATTTTTAAAACTAAAATATTTTATTTAAAAACTCAAAACCCCCAAATTAATATATTTTCCAAATATTCGTGAAGTAGAGGCTTCCCTACTAGATATAAACAATAATTTTGATCGTACTTTGAAGCAAATTCTTCATCCGCTTTCTAATAATCGATCGATTGGTAAGTTGTGACGATCACTCAGATCTGTCTGTATAGAGAGAGAGAGAGAGAGAGAGAGATTGTGGTAGTGATCAGTGTGTGGTGGTGGTGTTGGGAAGATGGAGAAGATGAATCAGGCATTCGAGAAGGTAAAGATTCTGGTGGGTATGGAGGTGGACGATGAGCAACCACCTCAAGACGAGAGCTCTTTTGCCTTCGTCGACGACTTCAACCGTAATTGCACTTTGTCTACCACTCAGGTATAATTTTACACCCACATTTATTATTTATGTCTATTTCTTTCTTCAATTTGTCAAATCTTGTTGTTGTTTGTGACTCTGATCTCAAACCACTCAATGATTGTTCATATCAAGCTGACTAGTTTAGATTTTATGAAGACCAAGAATGTGTTTTCATCTGCAATTTTCAGTTGCTTCTTGAAATTTCACAAAATAATTGCATATTCCTGAAAAAGTTTGAGACTTTAATTATTAAATTTTTTGAAGTTTACCACTGATTTGAATTTTTTTTCTTTTAAAAACTTCAACTGAATTGAAATTTCCCCAAAAATTGTCCAGAGACAGTTGGTCAGTTTTTTGAGATTGCCTCCCAGGTGGGTTTGACTTGTTCACTGCTTGTTGAGTAATTGGGCCTAATGGGTAGGACAGCAGTTCAGAAACAAAACTTGGGTTGCGTTTACATTTATGAATTTGAAATGAATGGATTTAGCTTAACTCATTCAAGGAGTATAATGTTTAATTCAATGTAGTATTTTTTTTTAAAAAAAAAAATCTAGATTTCATGAATTGATTTGAGAGTTTTAGAATAATGGATTTTATATAACTTGCTGAACATAGCTTTTTGAAATTCTGCTATGAATGTTTCTACTTGTACAGGAATGTTAAATTTATGAAGAGAAAAGGTGGGTATTAGGTTAGTGCTGCTATGTACCAAAGGTGGCCATTCTTGAATTTCAATGAACTTAAATTCTTCAATTTCTGTTGTGTTTATGTTGCTATGTAGTGGAGAAAATGCGGAAATGATATGAACTGTTGTTGCAATATGTAAATTGAGATGTATCTTGTATACATGAAGGCATTGCTTGTTTGGGAAATCCTGTAACCTAGTTGGTCAGGTTATAATACAAATGACCGTCTCTGAAACTTAGATTGTTTTGTAAAAAGGCATGGGATGAATATGAATGTCAATGTGAAAAGTTGACTTTGTGCCTGCACTTGGCTACTTGATTGATGGTTACTACCAAAAGAAACAAAGAAGGGGAAAACTTGTTGGTTAATGTTAAGTCCTTGAAGCAAATGCTATAAGGAGCCTCATTCATGTTTGTGGAATTTTCCATACAGCCCGTAGGTCACAAGTAAAGAACTTTTCTCCCTTTCAAATACAAGAATGTGCCATATGCCTATAAAACTTTTTAGGGAAAATTTTTCAAAGAGATTAAAACAAAAACAAAAACAAAAACAAAACCAGGAGAGTCCTAAGGAAATTGACAAAAATGGTCCCTTAAATTCCTCAGCATAGCACGCCAAATCAGAAGAGTTATTTGAGAGAAAGATGTAACGTAGAAGAACACCTGGGTCCATAGTTTAAGACTCTAGGCATGAAGGTTTCCTTTCATCTGGCTCAAGTAGGTACACTAAATAAAGAAAAAGAGTGGATTTCATATAAGCATTGACAAAATAGAATCCCATAACCTTCTTCAATAAGTATAGCAAAATACAAAAGTTAATAGAGATTTTAAGGATTTTAAAAAAGCAATTGTATGTCAAGTTCCAAAAACAATTTTGAACATTACATGGCCACCTACCCCTAGTTGGGAGAAGTTGTTGGAATGTGTCTCACATCATTTGGAGTTGTCCCATTTGTGTTGATTATAAGACTCCAGTTTCCTTCTCCTTAATACCTGGGTTTTAAGGCAAAGTGTGGGCTGGGCTTTTCAATTTGGTATCAGAGTTTGGTTGGGCTTGTGACTAGTGTGTCGTTTGTTCGGCTAGTGTATGTTGTGGTCCAGGAGGTTGTGTTGGAATGTGTCCCACATCGCCTGGAGTTGCCCAATCTGTGCTAGTTATAAGGTTTCAATTTCCCTGTCCTTAATACCTAGGTTTTAAGGAGAAGTGTAGGCTAAACTTTTCAATTTAGTATCAGAGCTTCGTTAGGCTGTGATTGGTGCTGTTTGTTCGGCTATTATATGTTGTGGTCCAGGAGGGTGTCCACACTTTTCCTTAAAACTCAGGTATTAAGGAGAGGGAAACTGAAACCTTATAACTAGCATAGATGGGGTAACTCGAGACGATGTGGAACACATTCCAACACACCTTCCGGGACCACAATATACACTAGCCAGATAAATGGCATACCAGTCACAGGCCCAACCAAATTTTGATAACAAATTGAAAAGCCCAACCCACACTTCTCCTTAATACTCATCTGTGATTGGTGTGCCGTTTGTCCGGCTAGTGTATGTTATGGTCTAAGAGGGTGTGTTGGAATGTGTCTCATATCGCCTGGAGTTACCCTATCTGTGTTAGTTATAAGGTTTCAATTTCCCTCTCCTTAATACCTGGGTTTTGAGGAGAAGTGTGGGCTGGATTTTTCAATTGAAGTTGTAGGCTTGTAGGTTATGAATACAAATGCTATTCATTTTTAGTTGGAAAAACAAACAAAAATTTTCCGATTACAAGTTATTGATATATGTGCACTGTGTATAAGAATTCTGCACATTAAAAAGCAACCAGGAAAAAAAAAAGGAAAATAAGAACAAAGTTAAGTATTGTGCTTTTGATTTGAATAGCATGAATATTGATTACTGTTTTGAAAGCTTCAATAGATCGGAGGTCATGTGAAATATTTAAAAAAATGGAAAAAAATCATGATTATTGGTTTATTAGTAGTAGGATGTGGAAATGTTTCATGTTTGACAAGAGTCATTTGAAGGGGCTAAATCTGCAGTTTTAATACAGGGAAAAAAATTATTGTTGTTGTATGCTAGGAAACAAGTGGTTTCGAAGGACTATTGTCATTAGCCATGTAAAAGATACAAAAATTTGTAACTCTTTATGTAATGTCGTTACTTGAAGTTTTTCACTCAACTTGAAAATGAAGATTTATGTGCCAGTGCCATAGTATAGCTCAATTGGTTGAATAATTGCATGAAAATTGGGTTCCAGGCTCAGGTTCACGAGCATTGACTTGGAACTGCATTAGTTTTCATTATTTGTTAAACTGTGGTGCTTGTGTTGAATTATAAGTTTCACTTAAGATTTAGTTATACTTTGTTTATACTATTAAGACAGATTTCATTCTAAGATCCTTGATGTGTTTTGATTAATTGATCTCTCTCTTACTTGCGCTTGTTAACAGAGGCTTCAAGGGTTTGCCATATGCTTCGTTGCTGGTTTAACTTTTACACTCTTGGTACGTTCAAATGTTGAATACTTAAATCATTCTTTTATGTTAATTGTAGTTAGCACGAATTTTTTCTCTGCAATTCTCTTTGTGCTCTGCCTAAATGCTGCACAGGAGTTACCTTGGGTTCCTAGATTGAATATTGAATTATCTTTTTGGTAGTATAGAAAATCTCTTTCTGCTGAGCACTTGAAACCCCAATATTATAGCTTAGAAGTGGATGAGGGTTTTCTTATTTGAATGTCCATTCTTTTTTGTACAGTTTGAGTTGACCCTGGTGTAACTAGTGATGGTATTAAACTCAACCACTGCTAACCAGTCACTTAGACTACTAAATCAAAGAACAGACAGATCTGAACATCAAGTGATCAATTAGTTAAGTCGGAGTTTGAACGCTCATTTATAAAAATATCTTGAGAGCAAGAGTCCCACAAAAGCGTCAATATACATATATAAGTAGAGACATTTATCAAGTGATTTTTTATGCATTAATCATGTGCAAAACTAAATAGATCTATTTAAAAATCAACCGAATGCATTTCAAATAATATTTTTATTAATAGTTCATAACACCAAAAAAGACTTTGGGGAGAAGAGGCCCACAATTGCATAATAAATAAAATTAGCATTTAATTACAATGATTGTTAAGTGTTCTACCATCTCTATACACTCTAAATCACATCGTACAGAGGTTTCTCATCTTTTGTGTGTGTGTGTGTGTTGTTCTGTGACCTTCAACACTTGGTTTGACTTAATCTTTGAGTTCTTGTCTAGTGGAACGTATAATTTCTCATTTTGTCACACACCTATACTCTAGTCACACACAAAGACACCATAGGAGCTCTAGATGAGCATCCCTGTTGAAGTGTTTAGGATTGTGTTTAGTGGTTGTCAGTTTTAGGTGAGTTGAGAAAACCTTGTTTATTGTTATATTTGAGAGAGTAGTAATTGTGAAAAAGGTTGGTAGGTGATCCTACTGAAAACCCTTTGCAAAGTAAGTAGTTGTAAAGATTTTGGGTGACCTTAGTGAAATCCCATTTTATAATATTGGAGCCGTGCCAGTGAGCAATCGTGAGTGGATATAGGTACAAGGGTTGTGTCGAACCACTATAAATGTTGGTATTAATCCCTTTTTTTTAAAATTTCTTGTACCTTATTTTGCTTATCTGGCTTATATGAGATGAATGTATGGTTGTGAACCACCATTGATAAAATTGTAATATTCTGTTGATGATTGAATTATTGCTTAGATAATTTTTTAATGTGGAAGATGGTATTTGGGATGGCTGGAACAAAGTGATTTGAGAAGATGGTGCGTGCTCAGCTAGCAAAGGACCATTGGAGGTGCAGGAGAGAACCAAAGGCAGCCCAAAGTAAGAGAAGATGGTAGTGGAGTGGAGAGAGCCTCAGACTTTTACTAGAGAAAGGGATGAAGAGTTTGTGTTCTATGCATCAGGAGGAGCCCAGGAAGGTTGGGGGGACAGGTGGCCTAATCCCCTTGGTGTGACAAATGGGGATCTCCTGCCCGATATCTCCTATCTTGGGGATTTCCTACCCCATGTACCGTCTTTGCTTGAGAAAGTGTGAAGCTTTCTTACCTTAGTGTGTTAGAGGTATTAGATGTCTTGGTCAATGCCCCTCTCTCTCTCTCTCTCTCTCAGGATGGTTAAGGGGGGACCACCTCAAAGGGGTGGTTAAGCAACCTTGAAAATCCATTGACTCTAGCCTCCAATCCACGATCTTCCTATGTTTCTGTGCAGAGATCCTAGGCCTTGCTTCCAACCTATGTAACTTGTTTTGACTTCTAAGTGTTATATGGATGGCGGATCATTGGAGATGGATCACTATAGCCGATCGCACCTTGCGATCGATCTAACCTTATTAGAGATCTTGGCCAGGTGATCTTTCGTATCAAGTCCTTGGTGAAATCACAGGGATCTTTAATCAATTTGAAATCAGCTTATGCGATCTCTCGCTCTGGTAGATCTTAGCTAAGCCAAGGTAAGGCGATCCGGGGAGAGTGATCTAGAGAGGGTGATCTGGAGGGAGCAATCCAGAAAGAGAGATCCGAAGAGGGTCACCACAAAACAAATCAATATACGTGTACCTACAGCTTACATTGCAAGGTGGCTTACATTTGAATACCTTAAAATTAGCCAAACTAAGAAGTTCATGCTGTAGAGTTTAGTGTGTGCCTTGAACCAAATAGGATATTGGTTAAGTTTATTAAGGTATTTAACTAAATATTGAATTTACCTGAAGTATCATAGTTCAATAAATTGAGCTAAGTGAAGAAGAAGAGATGAGAAGAGCTCTGCATCCTGGTTTGAACTGTGCAATCTTCACAATATAAAGTGCAACACACAAGATGTTGCAAAAATATTTGATGTCATATCCTACAACATTTGCAATGTAAATAACAGGACTTAAAAAATTTATCAAAAAAATAAATTGAGCTAAGTGAATTAGATAAGTAGTTGAAATGACACTTGATAATTTGATAAAGGCCAAGGTTGGAAACAAGGGCCATTTTAGTACAAGAAATTTCAAAATTTTAAGTTGTCTTATTTACCCACCCTCGTGGACACTTTCAAATATGTCGTTCTTGTTTTTGGGTCCGTTACATTTGCAACTTCTTTTCTTTTGTGATTTACTTGAATATTTATTTATTTTTGGTATGAGATTTACTTGAAACTGTAGTTCTTGATTTCAATTTTCTGGGCTTGTAGTATTTAACATATCCTATTTCATGATAGAAGAGATCTCATATGGTTATGTTATTGTATGCCTACGATGGAAACTAATCTAATTTTTTCCTCGATATTTTGCAGTCTATGCTTGTTTTCTTGAATCCAATCAAGTTTGGAATAACCTTTACCTTCGGCAATTTGCTCTCACTTGGGAGGTTTGTGCTTAGATTTGTATATTAGTATGCTTCTTGTCATTATTCCATGTAAAGAGATTTAGTTTTTAGTTATTTAGATTTCTATTGAATTTCTGGGATTCTTTGTTGAAGTTTGGATTCTTTCATTCATCCTTACATGTTCATATTGTTCAGCAGGTAAGTATCCTATGCTTTCTCACAGCCTTGACTTGTTTTCCTATTTGTCTTGATCTTTTCCTTGGCAAGTTGTATTGCCTTTAGTTTGTACTGAAGCACTTCTCCCTACTAGTAATTATTCAAATTACCATTGACCAAGACTACTATAGGTGTGAGAGCATTGTCACAGTGTCATTTTATAACTGTTCACAGCCCCTATTTTTATCTTTTGGGGTTAGCTTTATTCATAAATTACAACAAGTAGTGTACTAGTGATGCATGCCATAAGGGAAATTTATATTAAGAATAAGAACCAAGAAATTAAACAATGTCATTATCTTTGTGCAAAAACTATTTTTAAATAAGTAAATTTATTATTTGTAAAAGCTGCTAATAAGAAGATTAACCACATTAGAGAGGGAGAAAAGTATGTCAGAGACAGTGTAATTAAATCCCTGATAAACATGGTAAACATGTCCTCATTTCCTTCATTTTTCTCAATACTTGAATGTTTATATCAAATTAATTGTATGAATTACTTGGGGCTAGCCATCCTGTTAAGACATGTCTCCTATTTCTCCTGTTTGGAGAGGAGGTAGAATTCAAAACCCTTAGAGGGTTATGGTTTAGAGATTTATGGGTTCACGGAGGATTGCAATTCAATGATAAACTACTAATTAGATTGTAGTTATAGTTTACCAAGAAAAACGATAAATAACAAATGCTACCTAGATTAAAGGAAACCATTGCTAAACATATTTTTTTAATATATAACAGACTTCATTTATCATGTGTTAGATATCATTTAGAACACACACACATATAATTTTTTAGGGTAAGTAAAAGAAAAAAATTGAATGGTTTATTATTTATTTATTTTTTAAATTTAAAAATGTAGACTTAGTTTATCGTCTTTGTTTTATTTATTCTTAGTGTTAAATTTATGTATAGAGAAATAGAGAATTGTATGTATATGGATTGTTATATTCTGTATTCAATGTTATTTCTTACAAATGGTGAGGGGCTCCTTTATATAGAGGAGTTACAAGCTTACAAGCCAAAAGAGAAAACATAATTATTAAAGCATACTAATTATTATATTAACCTAATTATTAAAGCAACACTTTACATATTATATTCTAACAGCCCCCCTCAAACTCAAGGAGGATAGGAACCAACTATCTTGAGTTTGGAGAGAGTAACAAAACAGAAAAATAAAATAAAATAAAATAGGATAGGAGACATTGTATGGTCGTGTCAGACCGTTGGTGAAGACACTTTATGGTCGTGTCGGACCGTTGTAGCAACTGACCGGAATCAATGTCGGGACAGTTTACGGAGTCTTGCCGGACCCATGTAGAAGCTAACCGGAATCAATGTCGGGACAGTTTACCGAGTCTTGCCGGACCCCTGTAGAAGCTAACCGGAATCAATGTTGGGACAGTTTACCGAGTCTTGTCGGACCCATGTAGAAGCTAACCGGAATCAATGTCGGGACAGTTTACAGAGTCTTGCCGGACCCCTGTAGAAGCTAACCGGAATCAATGTCGGGACAGTTTACAGAGTCTTGCCGGACCCCTGTAGAAGCTAACCGGAATCAATGTCGGGACAGTTTACAGAGTCTTGCCGGACCCATGTAGAAAATACACTGTATGATTGTGTATATAGGCTGCCCAAAAGATATACATGTATATATATATCGAGCCCTCAAAAGTCGCGCCTTCAAAAAGGCGTGCCCAATCTATCAAAAGGCGTGCCATCGAAAGGCTTGCCCGACAGAAATCTTCGAGCGGCGAGCCATCAAAAGGCGCGCTGGACATGCGGCGATGCACGTGCCCGCCTTGGCTTGTGCGCCCGGTTTGTTGTCTGGCGTCAAGAGGCGTGCGATGCGCGTGTCTGCCTTGGCTATTTAAACCAAGACTGAGGCTGAGGCTGAGGCAAAACAAAACACCTGTTGAAAACCTCTGAAAACCTCTTCGTTCTCTGAGAGAGATACTCTGTAACACTCCGTTGCTCTGAATCTGAAACACATAGCAACGCAGAATATGGCCTCTTCTTCCCGTTTAGCAACCCAGAACATGGCCTCTTCTTCCCGTGGTCTGCTCACTCTCTTTCCCGACCTCAACGAGTCCACAAGAGAGATAACCGGGGCAGTTGCCCTTGAACCTCAACCAAACGCCCCTGGACCAAGCGCCTCTGGTTTTGCGCCGTTGAACTTTCCGATGTTGTCAGTGGAGCAGATAATGGCTGCTCAATCTGATATTGAGGCCAATTATTATACATTGAAGTCGTGTGTTGAGACCATGACTGCGGTCACAAACCTGTCGCACCGGCTTCAGAATAGGACAAATGAGGTGCATCAGTTAAACGCCCAACTGGCTCTGCTCCAGGGCATGTATAAGGATGCGAGAGCAGAGATATGTGTGTTGAAGGCGGAAAACAAAGAGCTGAAGCGGAAGACCACCGTTATGCTCCGATTTGGAGGTCCGCCATATGTTGCGGTGGAGGAGCATCGGGAAAGCAACTTGTTTGGTGGTCTAGGAAGCACGGAGGCAGTGTCGTCAAGGGACGCCCAAGACCGAGGGAAGAAGAAGAGAACAGCTGAAGAGGCGAAGAAGTGAAACGAAAAATGTGTGGTGGTTTGATTGTTTATTTATTTATTTATTTTTATTTTTATTTATTTTTATTTTTATTTTTTTTTGTGGTTGTTTTGGTTTTTTTTTTTTGTGAAATGAAATAAAAGAAAGATATGAAAAATCAGAGGTTTCTGAAATCTATTGTGTTGGGATAATATATGATAATAAAATATATATATATATATATAAAATAAAAGAAAAGTGTTGTTTTTGTTTTATTTTGTTTAATAATAAGAATAAGAATAAAAAAAGTGTGCTGCCGTGGGAACAAAGAGAATAAAAAAAAGTAAAATAAATAAATAAAAGAAAAAGGGTGCTAATGGTGTGAAAGAGTGTGATAAAATAAAATAAAATAAAATAAAGTTGGGAAGAGTGATTAAAGCAGAATGTATATGGAGAGAGGGAATCTAGAAAGAAGAATGGGTATGGATGTGATAAAGGAATGAAAAGAAAGAAATAAATAAAGAAAGAAAAGAAGAAAAGAGAATGGGTTTGGACTATGTGCGTAGAGAGAGAGAGAGAGAGAGAGATGGGTGTTGTGTGTGTTGCCCTTTTCCCTCTGCTGCTGCAGTGTGTTGATATGTTTTTTTATTTTATTTTATTATCTTTTTCCACCGCCTCTGCTGTGTGTGTCCCCTTCATGTGCTGTGTCTCCCCCTTTTATCATACTACCTACTCCCTCTAGTAATTATCCCATCAGTGACGGTCTAGGCGTGGACCCAAGAGATGGAACGAGTGTGATCGCAGCCCTCGACGAGGACGGTTGATCCGAAGGAGGCGAAGGACTGGGGGACGAATTGGAAGTCGTTGATGTCGGAGCCAGTGAGGAGGCGCATCATAAACTGGTGGGAAGGAGGCCCATCTTAATCGCCTTCGACTGTATGCATCAGGTTCCTGGTTCTGCCATGTCCTGCCTGAGACCGAAGAAGTGCATGAACCAGTACAGGTTTGGACATTGAAGCCCCGGTAGTATGCTGTGAATGGTGCTTTTGTCCAGTCAGCTTTCACTAGCCCGCCTCTCGTGGCCCAGTCATCAGCATTCCAGAGGCTAGAGTAGATCTTCATGGGTTGGTCCAAGAAAGAGGTCTTGGTCAGATCCAATTTTGGGTCTTGGGCTTGGAGGAGAGAGAAGAAGTGAGAGTTGTTGCCATTGTTGAGAGATCTGCGGCATGTATGGAAGCACAAAGAGGCTGAAGTACATAATTGAAACTGGCAAGGTTTGATCTGAACAGGGCTTGTGCCTTCACTGTGATGGAAGTCATGCAGAAACAGTTGGAAGATGAGAGGTCCGGCGGGCGGCCAAGACGAGATTGCCGCCCGCCGGTGAAGCGGAATTACTAGGTGGTTAACCTTGCTCTGATACCATGTTAAATTTATGTATAGAGAAATAGAGAATTGTATGTATATGGATTGTTATATTCTGTATTCAATGTTATTTCTTACAAATGGTGAGGGGCTCCTTTATATAGAGGAGTTACAAGCTTACAAGCCAAAAGAGAAAACATAATTATTAAAGCATACTAATTATTATATTAACCTAATTATTAAAGCAAACCTAATTATTAAAGCAACACTTTACATATTATATTCTAACACTTAGTTCTTTATATATATATATATATATTTTTAATAAAGACTTCAATGCTTCTTGTGCTAAACCCTCTTAATACCCAAAAAAATAAAAAAAAATAAATGTAACAATTACCTACAAATCATAATTTTTTGAAAGTTATATATATTGTCGAAACAAAATTTTCCTTCCTATGTTTTTTATCGTTCTATATATAATTTAATATTAATTTAAAGATAAATAGAGAGAGAGAGAGAGTCCAACATTAATGTGTATGTGTAAGATGGTAAAAAAAAAAGAAAGGTAAGCCCAATTTAGTTCCCATTAGATGGGGGGTAGACTGGGTATAAACCTAACCTTTTGGCATTACGACACAAAGTGGTTGGCGTCAAGTTTGAACCCACAACTTCAAGGTTGGCAGGCTGTGTTTTAGCCATCGAACTAGTGACCCCTGTTATAAGATGGAAAAAAAAAAAATGCTTAAAAATTGATGTTTTGCAGGAAAATTTCTTTGAAGGATTAAATTGATAATATTAAGTATGAAATGTTGGATTAAAGAAATAAGAAAAAAATAATTTGGCAGGGCTAGGTATAGTATTAAATGATAAAATTTGGTAGCACATGATCTTAATATAAAATGTGAAAAAAAAAAGAACCAGGAGAATCAATAAGCGTAACGCTGATAGTGTCTTGGCAAAAACTATTAGAGAATTAAATTAATTGTTTGAAGTATTGATATGATATTAGATCAAGAAGAAAAGGAAAAGAAAAAGATGTTTTGGTATGATAGGATCTAGATAAATACTTGGTAAAGGTTATGGTTTTGATATAATTTTTGGAAGTAACTATTTTTTACCTCAATATAGTTTTTTATTGTATAAAAATAGTAAAAAAGGTGCCGAGGGGGCACCACTCAATACAAAAGAAAACAAAGGAGATCCTCTTGTAAATCTCTTTAAGATTCCATAGAGTCTAGAAATTCCAAAAATTGAATCAAATAAAGTACTCACCCTTTTCATCACCCTACTATACTAGCTCAAAAAATTACTCTTTACAATATGTACTGAATGCTCCACCCTCTCAAAAGATCTTTGATTCCTTTTCCCTCACAAACACCACATCAAATACAATGGTGTTGTATTCCACACCTTTCTTCTCCTTTTACTCATCTTGGTACCTCTCTAAAATTTTAGAAGCTCTACCAGGGTGTTATCTTGTCTAGAACTTGAATATATATATATTCTAAGTTTCATTTTAGTACATAGAAAGTTTTAAAGTTTTGTTTTCGGTTTTTCAAAAATGATTTTCATACTGAGTTTTGATGTTGTTTTTATTTTGCTCCTAATCAGAAATTAAAATTGCTGTATTTATTTATAATTTTTTGATGCCCTCATAAAATTTCTCAGTTTTTGCAGTTCTTTGTATTTCAGATCCTAAGTTGGAGTCTTTTGTATGGCAGCACAGCATTTCTCATAGGCCCCAAACGGCAAGTGACAATGATGCTTGACCCCGTTCGTATTTATGCAACTGCTATATTCATTGCAAGCATGATAATTGCCCTCTTTTGTGCACTCTATGTGAGTCTTTCATTCTTTTTGTTTCATTAAACACATTCGTCCCTTCCATATTTACAAGCTGAAGGATACTTTTTGGTTTCAAATGTTACATCATTTCTCATTGATTGCATCGAGCAGGTTCATAACAAGCTATTGACAATTTTGGCAATCATATTGGAGTTTGGTGCACTTGTTTGGTATGTCAAATTGCTCATATATCTCTTCATGAGGTGCTTTTCTTTATTATGAGGGTGATTATGTATGATCAGCCTTTGACTGGCTTGCATGTATTGTTTTTGTCACAAACAGAGTGCACTTATTTCCTATTCTGTTGGATTCTGTGATCAGCACAGAGACCAAAGGTGTTTATTATTACAAGTTATCATTTTTCATTAATGAGACATCTTAGAAACCAGGCGGAGATCAAATGGTTCTGTCTTGCCTGACGTGCCATTTTGATGCCAAATTGATGTAGAAAAACTGAATGCACCACGAACAATCTAAATAATAATGAGAGAACTAAAATATATCAGGTCTTTTCCAAGAAAATATATTTTTATCCAGGAAATCGAATGATTCCTTCTTTCTTCTAACTGTTTTTGATAAATGAAATTTTATTACCACAATATCAAGAAGATGCCAAAAGAATACAAAACCAAACCCCGCAAAACGGTGGCCTAACCAACTATATCATCAACAAAGTCTAAGAGAACAAATAAATCTGGATTCACCCTTCCTGACACCCAGCTGTACAAAACACCCAAAAACCAAAGGCTAGTAAAGTTAGATGGACTCATTGAAAGTATTTGATTAGGTTTTTTCCAAGAAAATATCAAACTACATTTATTTAAGTTTTGAGGATAGGTGGACTCATTTAATACTAAAGTTAGATGCTGGTCCTAATTGAATTGAAGATAGCTAGTAACTCTAAGTCAGCTAGTGATTCCAAAGCCTTAAAAAAGAGGGGGGGGGGGGGGGGGGGCCCTTATCTGGGCCGGAGGTCGCATTAGCTTTGCTTGTTAAGGTACGAACTAGGGTTTTCTGGGCCATACAGGACACTAAATAGAAAGCGAGTGTGTGTGGGTTGTCCTATTGAGGGCTTCTTAGAAAAATAAGGAATGGGAATTAGCAAAAACTCATAAGAGAATCATGGTTGACAGAAGGTTGGGAAGTAGTACACCTGGTTCACTATGTCTATAGAGAAAGATCAAGAGCAGCCTGTCATTAGTGGGTCAGGTATCAGTGGTGCAGGGAAGATATTCTCTTAGAAAATCTGAGAGCACCCTATCCTCTCCTAGCTGAGGGACCCAGGGGTGGGGATTGGCTTTCTGGAGAGGCTAAGTTCATAATCATTGGAACAAGATTGTGTTGCTTTGCATGCATCAAATTTATGCCGAGTGAGATTATCATGGTACAAAAGCAGGTGTGGTATGGTATTCCCTTGTTCATTGTATTGGTTACGTTCCTCCAGGTTGATCATTCAGATCTCACTCAGTATGCTCAACAATTCTAGTAAGGAAGTGTGCATTGTCACTACTGTTGTTCAAGACTGAACTTCTTACACTCCTTAAACAATAGACTTCTTTTTAGAAGATTACAATGTAATTTAGGGCCCATCTTGAACTGTTTTAAGAAACCTTTTCATTTGAAGTTTTTGAAGGTTTGAAAATGAAGACAATGAAATATAATGCAAAATGATTGTTTTTTATGTTTCCCAAAAGAGTCCCCTTTGCAGGAAAATTTCAAAAATAATTGTAAAAAGCACTCTTCCATTTCATTTCCTGTGCTATTTTTATTTTGGTATTGATTTTCAACAACAAGAAGTAGTCTTACAAAAGCAATACAAGATAGGCCCAATTAGTCCGACCAATTTATGAACTGGTCAAAACTATTGTAAACTCTTCCATTTTGTTGTTTCTCTTTCCAATTTCTCCTTGTTTTTATAAAAGCAGACCTCACAAATTTGGTTTATGTACTTAATATTTCAATGTGATATACATGAGATCTGAGATGTGCCCATGTCCTATCTTACCTTTTGCATTTGGAAAATGTTGCAATTTGTGACTCTACTCTTGGTTGTCAAACATTATTTGGAAATTACTAAAAAAATTTGTGGACAAATTACTTTGGCCGTCAAGGTTTGAGTCTATTTGCATTTCTAGTGCTTAGAGTTGATGAAATGACACTTTCTAGCTTCTAAAACTCTGTTTGGACTTTGGTTCAACGCTTTATCAATGGTGCAGCATTGCATGTACAGGAAAAATATGCATGTGATCCTCACGTCATGTAATTTTACTTAATTGATCATTTCAACTGTTATAGAAATTATATTTAGCTTTTTTCTTAGATCCAGTCACAGTTCAAATCGCGTGGTTCAAACTTCAAATTAAGCAACGGGGTGAAAGAGAGATGGAGAGACAATAGGCTAGCAAGGTAGTGTTGATAGGAGAATTAGAGCACATATTGTGGGCTAGGGCAGCTGCTACACAGTAGGCTAGCAAGGTAGTGTTGATAGGAGAATTAGAGCACGTAATGTGGACTAGGGCCCAGCTAAGGTGAAAAAAATTCCATTAATTTGTAGCGTTTTGGTTTCTTGGTCTGTAAATTGCAAAGGGATAGCCCCCACAAAAAACAATTTCGAGTCTCAAGTCTCATTCACCTAGTTCTGATTTTAGTGGTTTTTAGTTATGACCTGTTGTGGCTTGAAGTGGTTATGATGAGACTTAAGTATCAAACTAAAATGGGCTCAAAATGGGGTATGAAACTAGTGGTTTTTGGTTATTATGATCCATAATTGTGTTTCGTTATGACCCATAGTGGTTGGTTTTGGTTATGAATCTAATGGTGGTGTTAGTTATGAACCAAATGAATGGTTTAGATTCAATTTTTTAAAATCTAATGGCTAAGATTGGAGATGCGTATGGTATGCACTTTTTTGTAGGGGTGTACAGTAGTCTTTTCCTACCCACGGTATGTCTACGGTCATGCCTGTGGTGTATGCCTATGGAGATACTATCTATATAATCCTTTTTTTCTTGTTTTTTGTTTTGTCCATGTCTATCTTAATATTGATTTAAGAATTTTATTTGCGGGTTTAATGATATTTTTAATTTTTATGCTTATAAAAGAGTATGTTTTAGTTTCTGCGTCTGCAATTGATTAGAATTGCATCACACAATTCATAATAGAGCTTCAAAAGCTTTATGAAATTCTCTAAAAGAACTACTTATACTGATTAGAAGAGTTGCATAGTTTTTTACGTGCTTAGAAAAACATTATGATGTCGAAATTTGGAACTTCTTTGAAACTCATCTAAATCAAATAAAGAACATATAATATGATCCATGGGCAAGCCCAACAGTTCATTTCCAAAAATCCAAACAAACATATGGAGGACTGACTAGATTTATATCTAATCATAAAATAAGACTTGAGGAAGGTTAGAAAAAACTTAATTATAAAAGGGGTTCCAATTGGTTCCTGCTTGAAACCATCCAATTCCAAATTTTGCTGCTTTAATTTTTCATTTTCTTTTTGATAAATAATCAAACTTTATTAGATTGCATCAAGGTGATGCTAAGAATTTTCTTAATCTTGCTATGGTCTACGTCAGCACTGGTGGTGGATGTAGGGGCCTGTTTCCTTTCTAATGCATATGAACCTATACTCTTGTTTCATTCCTTACTAATTTTAAGCTTGAAATCTCCAATTGAAACTTCATATTGTACCCTGTTTGCCTATTACTTATCAATTCTGGGAACAGTTGATTCATTGAGTTCTAGTCTTCATCTATCTGATGTTGGTAAACTATTACAATTAATTTATTTGCACAATTAATACACTCGAGCTGCAAAAAAGTATTTTCTTTTGTTTTTAATATAAGTTTTCATTCCTTCGTTCCTCCCCTACTACCTCCGGCCACCACTCACTGCCGGGTACCACCTTTATCCACGGGCCACCACTGGCTGATAGACCTCCAGCCACCCTCCAATCAGCTCTGACCATCCTTAGGACACTCTTTTGACCTTCAGCGACACTCCGGTCACCACCTCTGGTGCCCAAGTCACTGCTTCGATTGTCTCTTGTAAAACTTCATCTGTTCTATTTTTCTCATTTTGGCATAAAATAATTCTTTCTTTCTTTCATGTGATTTAACAGGTATAGCTTGAGCTACATCCCTTTTGCAAGGTCCATGGTTTCAAAGGTGATGGTGGGTTGCTTTGACACCGAGTTTTGAGGATTACGAATGCAGTTACCAAAGAATAAATTAGGTATATACGTTGTCGGTCATAAACGAAAACTGAGGTCAGCACATGTCGATTGTATTCTCTCACGCCCTTGAATTGAAGATAAACTGCATGTATGAATACCTAGCACTTGGACTAGTTTCTGGGTTATGAACTTGTGATGTTACTGATTTGTATAAGGGTATCAACTGGCTTCTGACTTTGTTCAAAAACTTGAGGAAGGAATCTTAAAATGGTGAATTCAACTAGTTTTCCCATGGTAATGGGGTGAAATTTTTTGAAAGAGAGGAATACATTTATGCCAATCCCAGTTTCGACTAATTAAGTCAATCTGAACACTATCCCAATTGGTATTATTGCAGAGAGTTGGCAAATTTTGAAGGGAATTGCTACTCTTTTTATATATATGTATATATATAACTAGGTATCCGGGTCAGTTTGCACACATCTCGACTAATTTTAGGATCCTAAAGTTGATGACCAGGTCTGAAGGGAAATGTGTGGCACTTCCAAAGGGTGGAGTTTTTTTTTTGTTTTTTGTTTTTGAGCTAACCTAAGGTGGAGTTTGTGATAACAAAGCTTTAAATTTATTGTAAAAATTAAAAGAAAAAATGAGAAAATTTAAATTTGTCCATGTAAGGAGTTAATCTATAATTAAAATTAAGAAATTCTTGATATTTTTTGTTCGAAATTTTTTATTGTAATCAAATGTTTACTAAAAAAAATAAATATTTTTTTCACATTCTATTCAGCTTGCTTGTTTTCATTTTTCAGAAAACACTTTTCAGAAAATTCTACTTTTTAATTTTTCGTACTTTTTAATTTTTACTGATTTTTTTAATATTTTAAGCAATTTTTTTACTTTTTAGACACACCTAACATAAATACACTTAAAAAGTGAAAAAATTGTAAAAAAAATCTTTTAAAAATTCACTAAATATCAAAAATATAAAAAAAAATACAAGAATTCAGTATATTTTTTATATTTTTATGTATTTATTAATTTTTTAAAATATTTTTTCACAAATTTTTTATTTTTTAGATACATCTAACTAAGGTGCATCTAAAAAAGTAAAAAAAAAATTAAAATTTAAAAAATATTCACTAAAAACAAAAGAATACGAAAACTTAAAAACTCAATTTTTAAAAAATTTAATCTAAAAAATTTAAACCAAACATACTGATTACTACTATTTTTTCTTTATAGTTAAACGAAGCATGATAAGCCGTTTGATTAGTGTGAAAGCAACGATGAAAAATAAGAGTGATAACTGATAGAAATTGAAATGAAATGAAATGAAATGAAGGAAGGTGAAAAAGAAATTTTATTTTCTAGTATGGATTTGGTTAAGATGAAATTTGACCGCTCTCCTCCTATTCCACTGCCACCCTCCCCTTTCCAATTTTCCTACCACTTTAGGCCTGTTTGGTAGAATTTATAAGCTGCTTATTTTAGTTTTTAGCTTAATTTAAGTTAAAATATTGTGTTTGGTGCAGCTTAAGTTAATCAGCTTATAGTTTAAATCAAACTATTTCTCAGCTTATCTCAAAAGCTGGTGTCAGGGGGTGCTTAAATTTTAAGCGCACAGTTGGTATGGGGGGTTAAAATTACTTAAATGCCCTCGTCAATACCCAAATATTAATATTAATATTAATTAAAAAATAAAAAATTATATATTTCTGAAGAAAAATAAAAAAATCAATATTAATTGAAAAATAAATATTAATTGGTATTAATTATCAATAAATTCATATTGTATATTTTTTTAATTAAAAAATAAAAAATTGTATATTTCTGAAGAAAAAGAAAAAATCAATATTAATTAAAAAAATCAATATTAATTGGTATTAATTATTAATAAATTAATATTGTATACTTTTGTAATGAATTAATTATTAATTGATACTAATAAAAATTAAATATTAATATTAATTTATACTAGTTAATAATTTTAATATTAATTGAGACTAATTAAACCATTAATTGATAGTAATTAATAATTTAGTATTAATTGACACTAATTAAGAAATTAATTAATACTAATTAATTTATAATGGAAAATAATTGTGATAATAATACTTCCATTACATTTTAGCAAATGTATTAATTTTTATATTAATTAATACTAATTATATTAACTTTTATTAATGAAATATTTTTTTAAAAAATTAAAATTGAAAAAAATGACAAAATAATCATTTTTATATCATATAAGAACAGAAATGACAATTATACAGTAAAAAGCTATTTTACAACTTATTAACCAAACACTACTCTCCTACTTAAATCCATAATCCTACAGCTGCATCAAACAGGTTAACAGCTTATGTTCACAGCTATAAGTCATAATCTGCTAGTTAAATCCATAATCTCACAGCTGCATCAAACAGGTTAACAGCTTATGTTCACAGTTATAAGTCATAATCGGTTAAACTATAATCTATAATCACTTTTTCACAACTCTACCAAAGGGGCCTTTACCCCCTCGCCCATTTTCCTTGACCACCCAATACTCCACAGTAAATCGTTGAGGGAGATTATGACCCATCTTCATCACTGTTCTCCGAGAAAAGCCCACCTCGTCCCTATCGTGTTACTTTTATTCTATGAATTCAATTTCTCATCATTTGGTGTGATTTGTTCGTTCCTCATTCACATCATTGATTTGTTCGTCCCTCGTTCTCCTCATTGTTTGTTGAGGGTAGTAGAGTGGGAGAGTAGAGGTGGTGTATCTAAAAAAGGTGGTGATGTAGTGTTGGGTGGGTGGATTTGAGTAAAAAAGGGGTGGTGAGTTAGTGTTGAGGTGGTGGATTTGAGGGAGATGATAGCGGAGAGGGTTGGGGTGGTGGATCTGAGAGAGCTGGTGCAAAGGAGATGGGGCGGTGGTGGATCTAAAAGAGGCGATGGTTGTATAGGGTGAGCAGTGATTGATTTGATGGAGCTGGTAGTTACGTAAAGCTGACAGTAGTTGGTCTGATTGAGGCAATGGTTGGGTATGATGGAGTCCGGATCCTCTCCAGCGGCTCTCTCCAGCGGATTCTCCGGGCAACGGCTCTGATAGAGCCACATCACCTCTAAAGGAATATACGGCCCAGATTATTCTTTAAAAAAAAAAAAAAAAGTGCACACCTACACCCACTAAACTCTCTCTATTTTCTCACTGACACACGCACACTCCACAGCACATATTCATTCTCTCTCTCTCTCTCACTCTCTCTAATAAAAAATAAAAAATTATTTTAATCTTTTCCATTTTATTTTCATAAAATATATATAATTTTAATATAAAATTTTAATTTTATAAAATTAATATCATTAAAAATATACTTTTAAAATAAGATAATATTAAATATAAAATTTTAATTTTTATATTAAATAAAAAATTATTTAAAAGTATATTTTTAATGATATTAATTTTAATATAAAATTTTAATTTTTATAAAATTAATATCATTAAAATATACTTTTAAAATAAGATTAATATTAAATATATTTAATAAAAATTTAAAATATATAAAAAGTAATTATTATGTTTAGTTATACTTTCAAAGTATTATTTTTAAAATATAAAAATTATTTTGATGAAAATAAATACACAAAAATCATATATTTTTTAAACTCTCAAAAATAATCTTCAATCCAAAAAAATATATATGCAAATATTTTCAATGATATCATATATTTAATAAAAATTTAAAATAAATAAAAAATAATTACGATGTTTAGTTATGTTTTCAAATTATTATTTTTTAAATATAAAAATTAATTTGATAAAATAAACACGCCAAAATCATATATTTTTTAAATTCTCAAAAACAATCTTCATTCCAAAAAATTCATATGAAAATAATGATTTTTAATTTAATTTTATTAACCAGACGAGTTTATAATTTTTTTAAAGGAAATAAAAAAAATTATATATTTGATTTACACTTATGCATAAATTGAATTTGTGTTTTAAAGAAAATAAAAAATTTACATTCATACGCAGAAGTCATTATTTTCATATATATATTTTTTGGATTGAAGATTATTTTTGAGAGTTTCAAAAATATATGATTTTTGTGTATTTATTTTCATCAAAATAATTTTTATATTTTAAAAATAATACTTTGAAAGTATAACTAAACATAATAATTACTTTTTATTTATTTTAAATTTTTATTAAATATATTTAATATTAATCTTATTTTAAAAATATATTTTCGATGATATTAATTTTATAAAAATTAAAATTTTATATTAAAAATTATATATGTATTTTATGAAAATAAAATGAAAAAGATTAAAATAATTTTTTATTTTTTATTTGAGAGAGTGAGATAGAGAGAGAGTGAGAGAGAGAGAGAATGAATATGTGCTGTGAGTGTGCGTGTGCCAGTGAGAAAACGGAGAGAGTGTGTGTGTTTAGTGGGTGTAGGTGTGCACTTTTATTTTTTTTGTTTAAAGAATAATCTGGGCCGTATATTCCTTTAGAGGTGATGTGGCTCTATCAGAGCCGTTGCCCGGAGAAACCGCTGGAGAGAGCCGCTGGAGAGGATCCGGACTCGGGTATGATGAAGGGCGGTAGATTTGAAGGAATGGGTGGCGGGAGTGGTGGAGCTAGTAGAGGTGTAAGGACTAAAATATCCCTTTTTCTTATCTATTCCACTTTACAAATATGAATGGATGATTGAGATTCAGATCAAATCAAAATCTTATAATTTAAATTGAGAAAATTAAAACTTCAAGATTTAAAGTATTGCATGGTTAAATTCTATGATTTTTTTTTATTATTATAAATAATTTTTCCAATAAGTCATCGGGTTATTTTGGAAAGATTGTTATAATTAACTTTTTTAATGAAAAACTGCTTATAAGTAGCTTTTTTGTGAGAGAGGAAGTGAGAAAGTGGATTATAACCCACTTTCCAAAATAATCCATCAATTGTATTGCAAATTTTCAACTAGAGGAAGATGTTTATAGGATACAAATGAAGAATAGAATTACATAAATTAAGTCTCTTTTCATATAAATGGAAAATAGGAAAAAAAGAAAAAAGTTTGATACTATTCTAATTTTCTTCACTCTTCCCTAGGACATTCTTTGATGAATAAGAACTACAATCATTAATTGACCTAACTCTCAGCATCAAAGTCTAAAGTGTGTTTATGTAATCAACACTTTGTATTAAGTCTACTAAATAATAAACATCTAAACATGAATCATCTAATCCAAATAGGCATTAATAATAATAGCTAGTAAACACCAAAAGTAAGAAAAAAGAAAAAAGAAAAAATTTGAAATCAGCACTAACCAACCCCTAAATCCACCACCAGCCGCCCTTTAATCATAAATAATGGTCCTTATTATGATTATAATAAATACAATTAGGATTATCAAAAGCATTAATTATCGCTTACGATTCCCCCACCCCCCACCCCCCTAATCTATTGACAAAGGCTAATAGGTGGCCCATTGATTAGTTTCTATGGAGACTGGGGTAAAAATTATTTTGAAAGTAAGGGTAAAAATATGCTGAAATTAATAAAAGGTTATTTGAATTCGATAAAAAGTCTCTACTTCGTCGGTCCACGATGTATCTGCTATCATATATATATATATATAATATTATTGAGTTGCTAACCATTGTTGTTGTAGCAACATCACATCCATTTCAATTTCAATGTTATTCAAACACAAGTTGATTGCTAACTTAAAATCTATAAAAGGATTAGATACAGAATGTTGAGGTTTGCATTACTGCTGCGGTTTTTTCTCTGAATTAGTTTAATGATATCTATTTATAACATTAGCTTTAGCAATCTTTGAAAAAACGTTTGGTATTCATAAATAAATAAATAAAAAATATACTATGTAATAAAATTTCGTATGATGATGTGGGTCTCATCTAAAAAATAATAATTTGTTATATAGTATTGTTGTAACAATCAGGTAATCAACTTAAGGGTTTGCGTAACTGTTTGTTTGTTGCCTTGATTGTTTTAAAGGGATATGCATGACTGACTGGTGGACATTATGCTTTGAAGCAATTAATAAATTAATGAATGTGTTTTTAAGATGTTGATAAGCAAGTAATTAGAAACACTTTTACATGTTAAGGGATCCAAATAAATAGCTATGGAGCCAATCACATTACTTCCATTTTGGTTTTCTTTTTCAATTTTTCTCGCCCAAGTATTGAGGTGGTGAGGAGATGAATTAGATGCATCCAATACGTGCACCACTCTTGGGAAGAAACTGTAAAGAGACAAGTCACAAGTGTAAGGTTATTGTTAGTGGGGTTTGAGAAAGGTCAGACACTACAGGAAAATACACCTACGGTGACCACTTTTGGCGACTAAAACAAATTTAGTCGCCAAATGTTACGGATTTGGCTACCAAAAATAAATTTAGTCGGCAAAAGTCAAATTTTTAGCTACTAATTATTTTTAGTCGGGGAATATTGATTATTGGCGACTAAAAAAAATTTAGTAGCTAAAAATATCACAATTGGCGACTAAAATAAATTTAGTCGGCAAAAATGGCATAAATTGGCGACAAAAAAATTTTTTAGTCGCCGTAGGTATGCATTCGGCTACTAAAGGATTTAGTCGGCAAATGTTTTAATAAAAAATTAATTTTTGTCTTTGGCGACTAAACATTTAGTCGCCAAAAGTTGATTTTCAGCGACAAAAATTTTTTTAGTCGCCGTATCCACAATTCAGCTACCAAATCCTTTAGTCGCCAAATGTTTTAATAAAATATTAATTTTTTGTCTTTGGCGACTAAACATTTAGTCGCCAAAAGTTGATTTTCAGCGACAAAAATTTTTTTAGTCGCCGTATCCACACATTCGGCTACCAAATCCTTTAGTCGCCAAATGTTTTAATAAAATATTAATTTTTTGTCTTTGGCGACTAAACATTTAGTCGCCAAAAGTTGATTTTCAGCGACAAAAAATCTTTTAGTCGCCGTAGGCACACATTCGGCTACCAAATCCTTTAGTCGCCAAATGTTTTAATAAAAAATTAATTTTTTTCTTTGGCGACTAAACATTTAGTCGCCAAAAGTTTATTTTCTTTTATTTCATTTGATCTTTTACGCAATTAAATAAATATATTTTTTAAATTAAATAAATAAAATATCAATAAAAATATATGTTATTTTTTAATTAAAATATTAAATAAATTTATTTTAAAAAATATTAATAATTAAATAATGAAATTAAATAAAACATCTATTAAAATTTAAATAATGAAATTAAATAAAATAAAACATCAATAAAATTTAAATATTTTGTGGCAAAATTTAAATAATGAAATTAAATAAAATAAAACATCAAAAAAATTTAAAACACGGGTTGAGCTAGCTCAAATTTTTTTTAAATTTTTTTTCCTTTTTTTTTTAATTTTATTTCTTTCTTTTCTTTCTTATTATATATATATATATATATATATATATTCTTATATATAAAATTAAAAGCTCAATTTGTGATTATATTTTTCAATAAAAAAATTTTAGGATAAATATTTAAGATAATTTAATATTTTTAATTTATAATTTTATTACTTATATTTTTATTTAAATATCATTTTAATATATTTTTTACTTTTATTTAAATTTTTTTTAAATAATGAATTTTTTTTGTTACTTTTAATATATTTTTTACCGACTAAATTTTAGTCGGCGATTATAATTACAAAAAATCTATCTATCTATCTGTTTGTCTATCTGTCTATCTATTTGTCTATCTGTTTGTCTGTCTCTTTCTCTTTCTGTGTCTCTCACACATCTATCTCTTCTCTCCGTTCTCTATCTCTCTATGTCTCTTTCGTTCATCTCTCTTGTCTCTATCTCTCTTGCTCATCTCTCTTCTCTCGCTCTCTCTCTGTTTCTCTCTGTCTCTGTCTCTATCTCTTTCTCTTTTCTACTCTGTCTCTGTCTTTATCTGTCTCTTTATATCTCTTTCTCTCTTTATCTCTCTCTCACTTATCACTCTTCTCTCTTTCTTTCTCTCTCTGTGTCTGTTTGTCTATCTCTCACTCTTCTCTCTCTCTCTCTCTTTCTTTCTATGTGTCTATCTGTCTGTTTATCTCTCTCCCCCATTGTGTTCACATTGCTCACTCTCTCCCCTCTTTATCTCTCTTCTCTCTTCTCTCTATCTTTCTCTATGTCTCTTTCGTTCATCTCTCTTCTCTTTATGTCTCTCTTGCTCATCTCTCTTCTCGCTATCTCTCTCTGTCTCTCTCGCTCATATCTCTTTATCTCTCTTCTCTCTATGTTTCTTTTCTGTCTATCACTCTCTCTCTCACCACCCATCTCCTCTACCACCTTCACCACTACTGCAAACACCATTCCACCACCACTATTACTTCTACTGTCGCTACTTCAACTCTACGACTACCATTACTACTACTATCGCTACCACTCTACTATCACCACTACTACTACTGCTACTACTACTACCATTACCTCTCTTTCACCACCTTCACTACTACTGCCGCTCCTTTTCCTCTACCACAAAAATATTTTTCATTAAAATATTTTTTAGTATTAATTTTTCCTCTTTTTTTTAAATTTTCTTTCTTTCTTTTCTTTCTTTATATATATATATATATAATATATAACAATATAAGAAAATAAAATTTTAAAATATATTATTATATTTTTCAGTACAAAAAATATTAGGACAAATATTTAAGATAATTTAATTTTTGATTTTTTTTAATTTATAATTTTATTACTTATATTTTTATTTAAATATAATTTTAATATATTTGTTACTTTTATTTTAAATTTTTTTAAAGTTGTTATTTTTCTTTTACCGACTAAATATTAGTCGGCGATTATACTCCCTCTCAAATTGGAGATTCCCCCTAAAACAAATATTCCCTCTCAAATTGGGGATTCCCCCCAAAATTTAGCCCTAACCCGTCTCCGTTTCTCATCTCAGTCTCACACACAACTCCTCATTCCTCCTCCTTCTCGCCCACTGCTCGCGCCACCATTGACGCTGCAACCCAAAACCCCACCAGCTCGCTCCCAGGTATCTCCCTCTCTCTCTCTCAGTATCTCCCTCTCCATTTCTTAAACATCTCACAAGGCCATTCGGTTTCCCTCTTTCTCTCTCTCTCTCTCTCTGTTTACACACACACAAACACGAATCATATATTCACAGCCTTGATTCCATATATACTCGATTATATACACAAATCATCTGTACACTCACGCCTCTGCCCTCTTCTGTACAGGAATAGACTCCATCGCTCGAACTCCCCCGAACTGGATCATCCCCCGAACTCCTTCCCAGGTATGTTTGAATTTCGCATCTGTCTCTCCCTCTCTCTGTATCTCCCTCTCGATTTTCCTCAGTTTCTATCTGTCTCTGTTTACACACACACACACACACACACACACATATATATATATATATATGTCAAAACACACAGAATATGAAGTACGAAATGCCCTCAATTAGGGCATTGTTATTGAAATGTGATTCAAATTAAAAATTAGGGCAATGTGATGTTTTAGGGCATTGTACGAAATGTGATACAAAAATTAGTACATATATAATCTGCATTTGCTCTAGTATGATGGTTTTTACTTTGTAATTATTTGCAGTATACACAATCTATTGGGGCTTTAGCAGGGTGGTATATTCTTGAAGATTTTATCAAAACCGAAAATTTATACTTCACTCTAATTGTGCAGGTTATGCAAAGGGATTATAAACTCAGTTTGTATTCATTGAATTATGTTTCAGCACGCTTTGTTAATGAGCAAGCAAGGTTTATGTTCCATATTGACCCATGCAGTAACACTAGTTGCTGTTCTTAAGGATTAAATTTGCTTTGAATTTGGCAAGATTTAAATTTCCATATTGACCCATGCATCTGCCATAAATTATTCTTCTTCTTCTTCTATAAATTTATTTTATAAAAAAATCTTCTTTTTGTACACACTCACGCTTTAATTTTACAATATAATGTTGGAACCGTGATGCAAATTTTTATTTGATAGGGTTTTGAAACAAGTGCCTTTTCCATTGCTGAATCTTTGTTTTTGGAGTTTGCAGGTCCACTCTTTGGAGCACATTGAATCTGTAGAGCTTACAAGCCGGATTTTTTCTAGGTGCGTGTGTTAATTTTTTTTTTCTTTTTGTTGCGTGATGCACAGGAGACCGTGTGGTGGGTGTATGCGGTTGTTGACAGATTTGTTGAGATTAGTCTTTAGATTTCTTAGTTCCTGTTGATTGGCAGCTACTTAACTCCTGATACATATGCAAATGAGCATTCCGCATGTGCTGCTAGGCTTGCGGAATAAATAATTTAGTTATCCAACTAGATTAGTGGAATAAATAATTTCCTCTTGTCCATGTTTATTTTGCAACGATAAATATAAAAATATGTAATTCTAAATTATAACCACACATTGGATAAAAGTTTGCAACTGTTAGTGGATTGTGGGTTTAACTGTCCAGGTTTAACTGTTTTAACTGTCCAGAGCAAACTTTAATAATTTCCTGTTGTCCAGGTTTAACTGTTTTATGTTTTTGTACAACTGGTTAATGTGGTAGTTATTAAAGTTTGCACCTGTTAGTGGATTGTGGGTTTTCTAAGTTGATTCATTTTTCCCTTCTCTTCCCCCAAAAAAACACGCACACACACCAAAATGAAAAAAAAAAAAAAGATACTTATAAAATTTGTCAGTTTTCTTTCACTGCTCTGCAAGGGCTTTGTAACGCTTGTGCACAAGGTCTTGTACTGAACCTGAACTTGCTACTCGATCCCATTATGCATATTTATTTTGAGAATTTTAAACAGTTATGCTTTGTATGCATGAATATTTCCTCCCATGAGTGACATTGTCTAGTCTTCATTGATTGGAAATGTTGTACAAGACTTTTCAGCTAATCTTTTTATTTATTTATTCCTTTTATCTTTGTTTTTTAATTTTTCAATCTGATTCATGTGTGTCTTTAGAATATAAACATGTTTAGTATACAAAATTAGATATGATTGAAGTATGGCAAAATGATTCTCCAAATCAACACATGGTTTAAAATTTATATGACTACTTAGTTTATTTATTATTCATTTTATTTTGATATAATCTATTATGCAAACTGCTTTTCAGATTTGATCCTCCTGTTATTCTAAAGGATTTTGTACCCCTTCATGAATTTCCTACTCCTCTTGACATCAACAACAAATTTGCTGATACCCCACCTCCAGAAATTCCTCCTCCGCAGGATAATAATTTCAAACTCTTGATTGAAGGGGTTGCAACTTTAGTAGCCCGTTGTGGTAAATTATTTGAGGATCTATCACGAGAGAAGAATCAATCGAATCCGTTATTTTCTTTCTTTAATGGGGGAAATGGCCATGATTATTATTCATGGAAGCTTTGGGAGGAGCGGCAGAAGCGCAATGATAAAGACAAACAGCATTTGGATGGGAAAATATTTCCAAGTGTGCAGAAGATTACGGCAGAGAGCCGTGGCAAAATCTTAGGAGAAAAGCCTTGGATAGAAGCTTCGAAGTGTTATATGTAAGAATATCTATGTCATTAACAGGGAAAGCTTGGAGTGTTATATGTAAGAATATCTTTGGTTATTCATGTATTATGTATGGATTTAAATTATTGATGTTGGATTAGACTTGGAGTGTATGGAATTTGTATGGATTATGTATGGATTATTGACCCTAATATATTTTAGTGTTGATGGATTAGATTGTTTATACCGGGTACAGGTTGTAATATAAATGAATACAGGTTGTTTACAATGTTTTTTTTTTTTTTAAAAAATAGAAAATTATTTGGCCACCAAATGTTTTGGTAGCCAAATAGGTAATCAAGAGTTTTGGCTACTAATAATTTAGTAGCAAAAACATAATCCAAAATATATAGTAGCTAAAAAATTTGAGAATAAGAGAAATAAACTATTGGCTACTAATACTTTAGTGGCCAAAACAGAGCTTTTGCCGACTAAATTAAGATTAGTAGCCAAATGTGTACTTTCGGCTACCAATTTTTTAGTAGCTAAAAAATTTGAGAATGAGAGAAATAAACTATTGGCTACTAATACTTTAGTGGCCAAAACAGAGCTTTTGCCGACTAAATTAAGATTAGTAGCCAAATGTGTAATTTCGGCTACCAATTTTTTAGTAGCTAAAAGTGATACCTTTCCCGACTATAACAAGTTAGTAGCCAAAAAGCCTCATTCGGCGACTAATATTTTAGTGGCGGAAACATACCTTTTGCCGACTAAACTAAGATTAGTAGCCAAATGTGTACACTTTCGGCGACCAAAAAAATTTTAGTCGCCAATACTATCGCCGACAGAGTAAAGGCGACGAGCTTAGCGACGAAAAATTTTGGTCGCTAAAACATTTGGCGACTAAATAAGTGACTTTTGGCTACCAATATTTTGGTAGCTAAAAGTGACATTTCTTGTAGTGAGATGTATGCAACTTTAATCTTGCATGGGAAGCGACAGTTTATGTGATTTGAACCTATGTTATGGAAAAACATTATTTGATTTTTTTTTTTTCTTCCAATCAAAATTGGAAAATGTATGTTGTGGAAGAAGAAGAAGAAATTAGAGAATGGCAAATTAAAATGGAAAAGTAAAACAAAGGAAACATAACTACTAAAGTTCAGAGACATGGGCATCAACCATGACTTGGATACATTTGTGTCTCTAGAAAGAAATACAAAACATCCCAAATATTTCTCAAGTATTGATTACACTAGACGTACATGTATGACTTTGAGAATAGAATGCTTCTAAAAGGTGTGAAAATAGATACTACAGTACACTTGGAGAGAAAGAACGTAGATAGGGATTTGGAGTCGTTGCTGTGCCCAATGCAGATAAATAAATCAATCCATTCCGAGCTCACCTTTTTAATTTGAAGCATGCACTTGTAGGGCCTGCAAATAGATTATTCATACAAAAAAAATCAGATATTATTAATTTTTCAAGACAAATGTGATCCAATCATGCAATTACCGACATTCAACCAACTTGATTTTTTGCATGAATGATATGCTCAGTAGACCTACAAGATGAGCAGTCTGGAGACAGTCACCAGATACCCCTAATCTGCTAAATTTAAGGCTGAACTAGAATGAATAGGAAGGGAAATAGTGATTCAACTTTCAAGTAGTAGTGGAGGCCAAGGTGTTTTTCTTGGCCAAATTGTGTTTATTGTTGTGCATCCACACTTTAAGTACTCTCCTCTTGATCCCAATCTCTTGGCAGAATTGCTGCACTACACTCTCCTCCAACTTCTGTAGCTTCCATCCAGCCTTCTCTGCAAATCCCAACATCTTCTCCTTTTGTTCTTTACTAAACTTTGTCCTAAATCTCTTCTTCACTCCCTGATCATCACCCGATGAGCTCGTAGGGTACCTTATTTTGCAGGGCATTATCATCTGATGAGGCCCCATTGTAGGGTACCCTACAAGCTCTGGGCCTACCCCAACAGTGTTGAGTCGATAGCGAAAACAATGATCATGGCCTTGTATCTCTTTTCTGTGGAAGTTTCTGTGGCAGTTACAGGCTGAGCATTTTAGGGCCTCAAGTGTACCTTCTTCACCACCAGGCATGAACTCTCCACACCCGTCTGTGGCATTCCCGCCTATGGCGGCTGCGTGGTTTTTGAGGCATTCCCGGTACCTCGTGGCTTCCATGTAGGCCGGTCTCTGTCCTTCTGGGCTACGAAATGTAGCCAAATCAGAGGATATGGCATTTTGGGACCCATTACCATTTTCCCTTTCTTGGCTTGAAATGCTCATCTCCCTCTCTCTTGATATACTTGTGGGAGACTAAAAGAGAGAGAAATGATAGCGGCTGAAAATTTTTTGAGACTTGAGACTAAATATCGAAATGATGGCCTAAGGTTGGGGTTGGACAAGAAAGGATTTTGAGGAATTTTTAATGGGTCCTAGACAGAAGATGTTGAAGAAGAGTATGGGGCACTAGATGCTTTATATGTGAATTTACTGAGCTTAAATGCAATTTTTCATAACACAAGAATCAACTGCCTCTCTTCTTGAGTATGCTTATGATCATTAATGCATTTCACGAGATGGACAATGTGTGTAGAGAGAGCAATTTGTTTTCTTCATTCTCTTTTTGGCATTACCATCATTCAGAGCGAGTATCCACCCAAAAAAACATTCACAGAGAGAGAGAGAGAGAGAGAGAGATGCTAAATGTTGATGAAGTTTCTCGTTTGTGTGGGGTTATGCTGTGTGTTAGAGATGGGAGAGATTTTTAAGGCATGGGATTTTGTTTTGCCTTAAATCCTTGTGTGTCAATACATTACTAATAATTGAATCATGCTTTAAGATTTGTGTATCAAGATTATTACATATTTTAATAATTGGTAAGAAAGATGTGTTACGATATCACTTAAAATTTTTATAAAAATTCTCCGGGCTTGTTTGATTTGTATTTCAAGATATAATTTTTTAGAAAAATTTTCAAAATTTTGTTTGGTTCAAATTTTTTGAATTTTTTTTCCAAAATCACTTTTTCTTTCTCTTCTCTCATTCTCAATCATTTTTTCTCTCACACACATCTACTTAATTACAACAAAATATCAAATCATCCCAAACTCCCAAACTATTTTCAAAATAACCAAACAAACCAAAAAAATTTATAAACTCTCTCCAATTTTTATTTTATTATTATTTTTTAAAAATTTATCTCAAAACGCAAACCAAACACACCCTTCATCTTTTAAGTTATTATTTTATTTATTTATTCATTTTTTTTTTTTGTGTGTCATAATCAGTCTTAATATTTTTTGAAGGATCATGCTAATGATAACTTAAAGAACACATATGTCAAAATATATATAACAATATTATAAGAGCAATGCTAGGCATCATGAAAAAACTTTCATGAAAATGATCATGAAAGATTTATGACCCTTAGATTACACTTAAAATAAAGTATCATACACTAATCAAGGTAATCCAAGAGTTATAAATATTTCATGATCATTTTAATGAAAAAATTTTCATGATCCCTAACTTTTCTCATATTATAAACTCATGAAAGTACCTACAAATAGGAATCAATGACTTACATCATTATGGGCTTGATCATATCTCACTAATTTCAAATCTACATTATATACTTATTTCCGTGGCTCATTTCATGATCCATAGCATTTGTATTTATAATTTCAATACACTTTTCACCTGTCTTAAAACACTTTTATATATATATATATATATATTTACATATTTTTCAACATTAATAACAACCCAATGAGATTTCGACATTTTCCTTTTAAAACATGAACACACATAAGAAATAAAATAAAATGGTGAAACAAATCTGATAATAAATAATATTTTTTAAAAAAAATTAGTGATAAGAGTATTTTTAGCCCAATTTTAAAAGTTTTTTTTTTGGGGATGAATATCAATTTTAAAAGTTGGGTGCTTGCTCAACTTGCAATATCAGACATTAGGTTACACAATGGAAGGGCAACTTTGACATGCACAAACACCTAAGAGAGAGAGGTATGAAGCTAATTATTAGATATATCTCTTTCGTTTGATATGTAAATTTAACGAGTGGTAGTATGTATTTTAAGTTTTTGCTCATTGGATGAAATCCAAATGACCTTGCATCAGATCGGTTATTGATTATAAAAATAAATAAAGAAAAAATTAAAAGAAAAGAAGAGATAAATGTTTGAAGAACAATAGTGTTTATAAGATTTTAAACAAAATTCAGCTCAGCATTAGTTTTGGTTGGGTGCACATGAGCTTGTACCTTTTTGCCTCTTATGTGTTTTCATAGTTTGGAAAGTAGATTAGTTTTTTTACTTTTTAACTTTTTGATTGTTTTCATTTGGGGTTAAAAAGTTTCGTTTACATTAGATTTTTTGTCTTTTTTGCCTTTTGTGAAAGAAAAAATGAAATAATTATGATTTGAAATGCGACAACTTGTCTTATTAATTTTTTAATCTATTTTATTTTTTTATGACTATTTTAACCTAATAGCCTTGTAGTATACTAAGATTTGGCAACGGTGTGCATTTGAATCTTTATAGTATTTTATTATTCCAACTCTACTAACATCATAATGATTTGAATAGGAATCTCATAGCTGAGGCTGAAGTGGAAGGCCAAAATTGATAATAAATTAAAGAAACTAATTAAATACTTATGATCATAATTACCCATTAATTATTTTTTATTATGAGTTTTCATAATCAAATAAATACAGATTAAATACCATTTTTCATTGGATCTTAACAAATATTTTTAAATAAATATTAGGTATAATAATAATAATATTAGATATGTTCTCATTAATTAGTGATATTGTCGCATGATATTCTTGCTATATACAAATTTACTTGTTAGGATATTCATTAATACATAAATGATCTTGCATTCCTCAAGTACATTCCTCCATAACAATGGGTAGATGAGGAATGCAAGATTATTTAATGTTTTGTTAAGCAACATCAACACTCATTAACAAAAGCATAACACTTTGCTTAACTTTGGCCAAAAATCTTATGTCCCAATCTCTATGACTCTCAGTTGAAAGATTATGTAAAAGTCATAAGACATGATCTTAAAATTAAAAATACATTAAGATAGAGGAGAAAAAAATTGAAAACAGAATATCTTTGGCTAAAAGTAATCAACTTGATACATAGAATTTTATGTTTCATTTGAGTAAACTTTGCCTCCGTTTGGGAAGTGGGTTGGCTTTTTGAATTTTTGGCTTTTTTGGCTTTTTTAGCCTGGGCTTAAAAATTTGGTCTGAGAAGGATTTTTTGGCTTTTTTGAATTTTTTTGTGAGAGAGGAGTGTAATGATTATGAGTTGGATGTGATGTTTTGTTTTTTGTGGCTAAAAAAGTCTATTTTATCTTTTGTGACTAAAATAACCAAAAAAGTTTAAAAAAGTTCTTGCCAAACGGAGGCGAACATGCGGTAAACAAGAGGTAGTTTTGGATTAATTGGACCACTGGCAGTTTGTTGTGTTGGGCCACATTATAGTAAATGCTAAAGATGACACATTTTTGTCACACTTCCCAAAAATAGCACAAATCCAAATTTGAAAAGACCATGCATTGAATTAATTCGAAATATCGAATTATGACTGAAAGATATTTCATTCCTCATTTATTGATTGCATACAAAATAAAACAAAGGATTCACGTAGTTTCATCGCTCATTTATTGTTTGTACATAAAAATAAAAAATAAAAAAATTTGAATTCTTTAAAATTTAAATCTTAATTTGAGATAATTGTTCGATCTGTGAGATTCATCTTGGCTCTTAATTTAATAATTATAATTATTTATTTTATAAAATTCTCTATATAAATCATTCATAAAAAAATTAAATTAATCCGATAATCATAATATTTTTATTTTATCATATTTATCTTCAAAAAATAAATGACTTATTTTTAAAACCGCACTTGTCATCTTTTTTTTTTAAGACAAACTCGATAAAATAAAAAGATTACAATCATTAAATTAAATTAAATTAATTGTTTTAATATATAATATACATAAAGAGATTTATAAAATAAACGATTGCCCAAACACTTCACCTTACCAAAAAAAAAAAAAATTATTATTGGGTGTCATAAGAACACTTGTTTGGGCATATAGGAAAATGAGTTGGGCCCCCAGTGGGGTGACCCCCAACACTCCCACTATTTTGTGATTGGCTCAAATTTTTTATTTATTTATTTTTTTTCTGTCTGTAAGTCATAGCCCCCCACTGTTTTGTGATTGGCTCAAAATTTTTTTTTTTTTTTTTTTCTTCTTCTTCTTTTATCTGCAAGTCACAGCCCCCCACGTGGAGGTGGGGTGCTGGGGGTCCTCAGCAGGACTCGGGCATATATAACTAGGCTAGAGGGATTGATTATGTGGTCATTAAAGTGTATTATTTTTCTTGATGCTGGCTAGCTACGCAATGATGTGTGGTGTGTCTAGTCTCTAATTGTCTCGTTACTAATTTAAAATCAATCTTGCTATCCAGAGGGTCTTATTAATAATTGCATATCTGTATTGGAAGGCATTCTTAAGCTTCATAAGTCATGGGAAAATTATACCAATTCTCTGATATTTAAAAAAAATACAATTAATTTTTTTGAAATTTAAATTTACATAATAATTTTTATCAATAATTTGTTAGTCGTATAAATAAAAAATGATATTATCATTTATTTTCCACTAATATATATATTTATTTATTTACTTCAGATTCTATTTACTATTTGTATTGGTTTCAATCGTTTTAGTTATACAAAAAGGGAGGTTAGTTTAACGTATTTTATCTAAACCACAAGAAATGCAAGTATAATTTACCCTAAGTTATAATTAATATATATATATATATATATGAAACATAATATTTATATAAAATTTTACATTCAAAATTTATCACAAGAATAATGTAAAAGTGTCATTTAAATGAATATTTTGTTTTAAAATGATAAGTCTCAATACAGTCACATAAGTACATAAATTTTGTATGTATATATTTTTATTTATATATCATTATGGGTTGTTTTGGGAAGTTATTGGTTAAAAGCTGATTTTTTGATTTTTTTTGATTTTTTTTGAAAAATGTGTAAAAAAGTGGACAGATGATGTGACCTAAAATAGGTTAAAAATTAAAATTTAACTTTTAACTATCTTTTTAAAAGAGCCCGTAGTGATATATTGCTTGGAAGGCAAGGGATGGACAAAGATAAGCTTTGAGATAGCTCTATCTCCTCTTTTAATCCATGATTTTGCAAAATTTTCTATTATTGTGCTAATATAATGCTAAATGGTGTGTTTTGGGTCAAAAAAGCTGATCATGTGCCCACCCTTAAAACAATTCCAAAATTGCACCCCTTGCCTTTGCTTTACATCTTCCAACATTAAGCAGCTTTTATTGACAATTCTCCCCATGCTTGTTCTTCTTTTTAGAATTTATTGTCATTATTATTTTCTTTTACAATCAGGGGTAGGGATGTAATCGGTTCAGGACGGTCGGTGTTTAGGTGAAATTTTCTACCGAATCGATAATATCGGTTTTATTATATTGAAAATCAATACAGACCAAATTTTTTATCAAACCGCACCAAACCGCACCGATTCAATCGGTTCGGTTCCATGCGGTTTAATAGGTTTAAATGCTTTCAAAATTAAGTCATTTCTTAAATTTATAGTATAATAAATAATTTATATAAAAATATTAAATTAGCCATTTGTACACAATTTTAATCATATCTAATCTAACCATTCACAAAAATACAAATAAAAAATTAATAAATACTAAGGCTTGAAGCTTTTAGTGAATTAGAATTAGAAACAAAATATAATTTCAAAATCAAAGTCTTGACATCAAAACAAAATCAAAACTTAAAACAATCATCCCATAAGTCTAAACCACAAGTCTATCAAATAGAGTCAAAATATTCATTATATATTTAATATATATTATATGTAAATATATTCGGTCGGTTTCGGTGCAAATCGGTGTATAGTATACCAAAACCGGCACCGAACCGAAAACTAAAAAAAATTAATTTCCAAAACCGAACAGACCGATTCATATTAAAACACCGACCAAATATGACCAGTTCAATCCGGTTCGATCGGTTTAGTCGGTTTTTTCAATTTTTCTTACATCCCTAATCAGGGGAAAAGAAAAAAAAAATCCTTATAACGCAATGATAAGATCTGAATTTATGAATCAACCTAATAAGGTAATGTTTAACTAAACCTTTGATATTTCTTTCTAATTTCTCAAAGATGATTTTAGCATCTATAATCCCCATAACCTCCAAAACTAAGCTTTATTTCTCATCTTCTTATGCCTTTTTTTTTTAGTTTTTATTTTTATTTTTAATAACATGCTAAAAGTGTGGTTTTGGAGTGTACATTAACGTTTCATCCAAATGAGTCTCATAAGATTCCATCACCCCTTAAAAATTAGGCCCTTTTGCATGGCAGCCCAATAGTCTTTGAGGGCTTTAGAAGAAGTCCCAAAGGGGCTTTTATAAATATATATGTATATATATATATTTAATTATCAATTTTAAAAAATTATTATTATTTAATTAACATCCGTTTTTGAGAGGGTAAAAAGCGTAAATCTGGGCCGAGCTAGGACCGGGTGAAGGTGAGCCGAGCTATGGGCCAAGTGGATTAGGCTTCGCCGATGGGCCTAGTTAGCTCGGTCTTAAATAACTCATAGCCCATTTGGAGTATGCCGAATCGAGATACAGGAAGCTATTGGGAGGAACCGAGGTACAGGAAGCTGAAAGGGAAGATCCGAGCTAGACGAAGCTCGGTTGAATCTGCCGCTTAAGCATGGCAATGTTAGCTCGGTCGTTTTGTCATACTACCGAGGAAAAACCATTTCACTTGGTTAAAGCAGTGATAAGGGTGTTAAGGGATAAGCATTATCTTTTACAAATGTGATTCTTAGGAGGACTCTACATTGAGGAGTAAGAGTCCTACTAGGATTGTGGCACGCGAAATCTATAAAAGCTCGTAACAGGACCTATGTACAGGTATTACAACTTTGATTCTTGAATACACAGAGTTTTTGTCTATTTGTCTATTTTGCTGACTTAGGCATCGGAGAGGTATCCGGCACATACCCGGCGGTTAGCTCACGTTGTGTTTTCAGGAAGTAAAGCGACGCCGTTTGGGGGAGCGCAAACTTGATCAACAGGATTATGCGAGAAGATTATTTCGTACTCGGACAATTGGCGCCATCTGTGGGAAGTAGACAAAGAACAAAACCTCTTGATCAAGTTCTCCTCTCTATTTGAAAGCAATGGCGCACGATAAAGACTTGCCGCAATCTGCTGTTGATGGGTAAACCCCGGAGGGGGGTGGGAGGCGCGAAGGTTTACCTTCCATCCCACCCATGGCGGATTTAGAACCTCAGCGACGGAACTCCCGGAGGGATGCAAGGGAGAGACGGGGCACTAGCCCCCGCCGCTCTTAAAGTCCCGAAGACAGAGGCGGAGGCTGGATCCTCCAGTTCTGGAAGATCGCGTGAGGGAGCAAGACGAGTTAATTAGGAAGATGGCGGCAAACATAGAGACGATGAAGCACCAGATAAAAGGGAAAGGAGTGGCGACAGGAGAGGGGTGCAAAGGCAACACGCCTTTTCGCCACTCGGAAGATCGTGACAGGCAGGTCACACCATCACAAGCAGAAAGCAAGAGCCTTAAAACAGGCGATACTCAATCAAGGACTGCCAGGACTCGTTACTCCAAGTCTGAGAGAACGAGGACTGAGAGGTTGTATACGTCGGGAAGCACTTATTGGTCCTCGCACACGCATCAGTCGACATCAAGGCACTCGGAGTTGCCTAGATCTACGGACCTACGAACAGTGCTAGAGGAAAAGGCCCGATGGAAGGAAGACACTAGGGCTCGCGATCCCCGCAGAGTTTCAGTCCTACAGCGATTGGCCCCTAGGACATACGGGAGTGTCGAGGTAGGGATGCCAATATCGCGCATTGCTTACGAACCAGCGGATAAGGTATTAGCAAGGTTACAGAGCTCGCTGTTCGTTCTGGTAATAGAGAACGCACTACTACCTTCGGGCTTCCACTAGCCCAAATTTACTACTTATGAGGGGAAAACGGACCCATACATGCACTTAAGCTACTTTCGCCAGGTTATGGCAGTATACTGGCGAAACGAGGCCCTAATGTGCATCATGTTCCCGTCCAGCCTTTGTGATCTAGGTTTAATCTGGTTCGAAAGGCTACCAGAAGGCAGCATCGCCTCATGGGCACAACTAGCAGAGGCGTTCGTGACTAGATTCAGAACGAACACCGAGACATCGGTGGAGATCGATCAACTACTCTCCATTGACATAGGCGATAAGGAGACATTGAGGTCCTACAATAGTCGATATTGGGAGACTTTCAACCAGATTGGGGATTGCCCTACAAATCTCGCCATCGCACAATACAAACGGGGTTTACCAGTCGGAAACAAATTGAGGGACTCAATCACAATGACGTCATCCCTCACGATTGAGGCCCTAATGGAGAGGGTGCATCAACATATCCGTGTAGAGGAAGACAGGGCTCGCGCTAAAACAAAATCTGGCACAACAGCAATACCAAATAAAAAGACTACGGCGAAAGTCAACACGATGGAACAGCCACGCAGGAATGGGCGAGGCAGGCGAGCTAATAGAGAAGACCCAGAAAAGAGGAACGTAAGAGTCCGCACCGCCATCACCACCGTGTTCAATAAACCCATATACCGGATTCTCAGTGAAATACGGAATAAACCCTTCGTTCGGTGGCTAGCCAAACTAGGAGAAGCACAGAGGGGTTATGACGACAGGTCCCGTTGCACCTTCCATGATGAGAAGGGGCACCGAACTGAAAACTGCACACCCCTGAGGCAACATCTGGAAGAGTTAGTGGTTGCTGGTAGCTGGACCAGTACATAGAAGGAGGAACATAGCCAGCCCCCCAGGACCTCAACGGACCAAACGGGATGCCGGTCGACGGTCCACCCCAAGGAATAATCAACATTATTCATGGGATCGTCGAACCTAAGTGGGTATGTGAACTCAGGGAGATGATAAAGAAGGCAAAGCACCTGAAAGAGGTGTTAAGTGCACAACCTACCATAAAAAAGGGCAGAACGGAAGCCACGAATATCATATCCTTCTCAGACAAGGATCTAACAAGGCTACATTGCCCTCACAATGACGCACTGGTGGTGACTTTGTGCGTCAAGAATTTCGACATCAAACAGATCCTGATTGACCAAGGAAGCTCATGTGAGATAATGTATTATGAAACCTTCAAACAGCTGAAATTGGAGGACAAAGACTTGGCACCTGCGACATCTCCCTTTGTCGGATTCAACTCGATGCCAGAGTGGCCAGTAGGCAAGATAATCCTCCCAGTCAAGGCAGGAACCATGACGAAACAGGTGGAATTCTGGGTATTGAAAGTCCCTTCCACTTACAACTTGGGAAGGACATGGCTATATGCCATGCGCTCAGTGGCATCAACCTACTATCAGGCATTACGATTTCCCAACAAAACCGGCGTGATTGAAGAAGTCTCAGGAGACCAAATCATGTCGAAGCAATGTTTCGTCACAGTAAATGGATGTCGTGCTGCAAAAGGGTTTGTACAGATGGTAGAAGAGCTAGAGAGCAATGAACTATTTACAGATGTTGGCAAGGTAGCCGAATAGAAGGCAGTGGAAGACTTAGTAGAGGTAAGGATAGATGAAAAGAACCTAGAAAAGTTCTTTTTGCTCGACTCGTCGTTGTCTAGCACTGAGAGAATAGAGGTCATGGAATTCTTAACCTTTAACATCGAAGTGTTTGCCTGGACGCCATACGACATGCCAGACATTGACCCAAACTTCATCTGTCACCAACTCAATGTCCACCCAACCGCCAGACCAATTATACAACGCACTCGCAGATTGGCACTTCATCACGCAGAGATAGTGGCGGAGGAAGTAGGAAACTTACTAGAGGCAGGAGCCATCAGAGAAGTGCACTATCCAAGGTGGATCTCCAATACTGTTGTAGTGCCAAAGAAGAACGAAAAATGGCGTGTTTGTGTGGACTGCAAAACAGTTAACAAAGCATGCCCAAAGGACAGTTTTCCCCTCCCACGGATAGACCAACTGGTAGACCTGACGGCAGGACACAATCGACTTAGCTTCCTTGATGCGTATAGAGGTTACCATCAGATTGCTATATACGAACCAAACAAGGAGGTCACATCATTTACAACACCTAGAGGGTTGTATTATTACAAGGTCATGCCCTTTGGCCTAAAGAACGCAGGGGCAACATTCCAACGGATGGTCACCAAAATGTTTGAACCATTGTTAGGCAGAACAATGGAGGCTTACATAGATGACATGGTGGTCAAAAGCAAGGATGAGAAGGACCATCTCAGGGACCTAGGTGAAATGTTCTAGATTCTGAAGAAGAACAAGTTGCGTCTAAATGCATCCAAGTGTGCGATCGGCGTAGGATCAGGCAAATTCCTAGGCTTTCTGGTGACCAACTGAGGTATACAAGCAGACCCCTCTCAGACCAAAGTAATCCAGGATCTTGAGAGGCCCAACACAGTTAAAGAGGTACAGCATCTCACTGGCCTAGCAGCCGCGCTCAATCGGTTCATAAGTCGGTTGTCAGACAGATGTCGGCCATTCTTCCAAGCCTTAAAGGCCAAATTTGAGTGGGATGAAGAATGCGACCGGACCCTAGAAAGCTTGAAAAAGTACATGTTTTCTCCACCGTTGTTAGTAACCCCAGTGCCTGGAGAAGAGCTCTTTTTATACTTGGCGGTTTCACAGCATGCAATCAGCGCAGTGTTGGTCAGAGCGGAAGGAATCCAACACCTGCCTATCTTTTATGTTAGCAAATCCTTGCTGGACGCGGAAACAAGGTACCTACCATTGGAAAAGTTGGCCTTAGCTTTGATGATGGCCTCAAGGAAATTGTCGCACTATTTCCATGCCCACACCATAATCGTCCTAACAGCTTTCCCATTAAAGGCCTTGTTTGAGATGGAGGACTTTTCTGGACGAATCTTGAAATGGGCAGTAGAGCTGGGACAATTTGATATCAAGTTTCAACTCAAAACCGCAATAAAAGCCCAAGCTTTGGCAGACTTTGTGGCTGAGTTCACACCAGGAAGCCACCGCATCTGCCCAGTTGACTTGACCGATGCAACCGAAGAAATGAGGAAAAATGTCGCTGGAACTGCGCAGCCCCTAATACAGGATGCCCAACCACATTGCAAGCCTTACAGGATTGAAGACAGCAAGGAAGGGACAGACCATGTTATTCCCAGCAAAAACTCATCAACAAGTAAAGACTTGGGGCAGTCAGATAGTGAAGAGCAAACCCCAACAGCAGGCATGGACTTAGAAGAAAACATCTGCAACACACATGACCCCAAGACGTCATCCGACCCCTCTACTTATTGGAGACTATTCGTCGGAGAGATGTGGAAGCTCTTCGTGGATGGAGCATCCAATAGGCATGGTGCAGGACTTGGCATAGTCCTCATCTCACCAGATGGCCTAATAGTGGAACAAGAAGTCAATCTTGGCTTCCCAGCATCAAACAATGAGACAGAATATGAAGCGCTTTTAGCAGGCCTAAAATCAGCACTCTTTATGAAGGTCACCGAGCTAATGGTTTATAGTGACTCCCAACTAGTGGTAAACCAAATTTCAGGCGACTACGAGGCGAAGGATGAGAGGCTGGCTAAGTACCAAGAGTTAGTGAGAAAGGAGATCATGAAGTTCGAAGTAGTGCGGATAGAGCAAATCGGCCGAGAAGAAAACAATAGAGCAGACGAACTGGCAGGACTTGCTTCAATAGCAGATACATCTATCCCACATCCATTACTGATCGACTACTTACCCAGACCAAATATTGAAGAATCCGAAGTAGTCGAGGTATGCTGTGTCGAACTAGGCCCTTCATGAATGGATCCCATCATAGTGTTCCTAAAAGACGGTATCTTACCTAAGAAAAGAAAGAGGCCAACAAAATAAGAGCAAAGTCATAGTGATTTTGGCTCTCTCCATCATTGGCGTTATACAAAAAATCCTTCACAGGACCATACTTGAAATGTGTCCATCCTAGCAAGGTCGAAGCATTCTTATTCGAGATACATGAAGGCGTATGCGGAAGCCACCAAGGGGGAAGATCATTGGCTTACAGAGCAATCTCACAAGGATATTGGTGGCCATACATGCAGGCAGATTCAGAGAAGTATGTCAAGAAGTGGGAGAAATGTCAGAAGTTCGCACACCGGATACACCAACCAGCCAGAGAGCTTCTACCATTAACTAGCCCATGGCCCTTCGCAATGTGGGGCCTAGACATAGTGGGACCACTTCCAACAACACCTGGTAACAGAAAGTTCTTTCTCGCAGCAATAGATTACTTCACAAAGTGGGTGGAAGCTGAAGCACTCGCATCAATAAAGAAGAAAGATGTTAAGAAGTTCGTCTGGCAGAATATCATAACCCGATACAGCATACCAAAGGCTCTAATATCCGACAATGGCACTCAGTTCGATGGCAAGATCTTCAAGGGCTTTTGCGAAGAATACAAGATAGAATTCTACAACTCTACACCTGCATATCCTCAAGCGAATGGCCAAGCAGAAGCTTTAAACAAAGTCGTCCTAGATGGTTTAAAGAAAAGGTTGGAGAGATCAAAAGGCAAGTGGGCTGAGGAGCTTCCTCATGTTTTATAGGCTTACCGCACCACACCTCGGCGATCAACTGGAGAAACGCCTTTTTCCTTGGCTTATGGCATGGAGGCAGTAATCCCACTAGAAATAGGCCTCCCTACTATTAGAAGTGAAAATTTTGACCCAGACTTAAATGGAGAGGCCATAGCCTTGGAACTCGACCTTGTAGAAGAAAGAAGAGAAAGAGCTCTAGTTTACATTGCTTCATACCAGCAGGAGTTATCCAGAAAATATAACAAAACGGTGCATCCGAGGCAATTTAAGATCGGGGATTGGGTACTACGCAAAGTAATGGGCAACACTTTGGTACCCGGAGATGGCAAGTTGGGACTTAACTGGAAAGGACCATACAAAGTGGTTGGTTTAGCGGGAAAAGGGGCATATCACTTGGAAGATGGAGACAGCAAGGCTATTCCCAGGCCATGGAACACGGCCAATCTCAAGTTATTTTATTTTTAGCATTCTCTTAGAATATTTGTAATTTTTCCATTTTTCAAATAAAACAAGTAGTTTACTTTTTCAGCATAAGTCTTTCTATTGTAAAATTTGTTTTCAGTTATTGCCAGCAAGGGGCAATTAGAAATTTTGGCCGGAATAACCAAACAAAGTAGCTCTCTTCAGCCGAGATAAGGATCTAGGCTGAAGAACGTTGGCCGAAATAACCAACATTGAGTTCTCTTCAGCTGAGATAAGGATTTATGCTGAAGAGATTGGCAGGAATAACCAACATTTATCTCTCTTCAGCCGAGATTAGGATCTAGGCTGAAGAGGTTGGCCGGAATAACCAACATTTATTCTCTTCAGCCGAGATAAGGATCTAGGCTGAAGAGGTTAGCTGGAATAACCAACATCGATCTCTCTTCAGCCGAGATAAGGATCTAGGCTAAAGAGGTTGGCAGGAATAACCAACATTTATTCTCTTCAGCCGAAATAAGGATCCAGGCTGAAGAGGTTGGTAGGAATAACCAACATTTATCTCTCTTCAGCCGAGATTAGGATCTAGGCTGAAGAGGTTGACCGGAATAACCAACATCGATCTCTCTTGAGCCGAGATAAGGATCTAGGCTGAAGAGGTTGGCAGGAATAACCAACATTTATTCTCTTCAGCCGAGATAAGGATCTATGCTGAAGAGGTTGGCAGGAATAACCAACATTTATCTCTTTTCAGCTGAGATTAGGATCTAGGCTGAAGAGGTTGGCCGGAATAACCAACATTTATTCTCTTCAGCCGAGATAAGGATCTAGGTTGAAGAGGTTGGCAGGAATATCAAACATTTATCTTTCTTTAGCCGAGATAAGGATCTAGGCTGAAGAGGTTGGCAGGAATAACCAACATTTATCTCTCTTCAGCCGAGATAAGGATCTAGGTTGAGGAGGTTGGCAGGAATAACCAACATTTATGTCTCTCCAGCCGAGATAGGGATCTAGGCTGGAAAAGGTTGAAAACAAAACAGATTAAAAAGCTAATAAACCGGGATGGTTATCTCAGCCAAAAAAGTTCCGGACATCCCAATTAAAGTTGAGACAAACACAAGCAGGATATGAACCGGGCAAAAAGAAGAACATATTTCATTCTAGATTAGAACTGCATTACAAGAGGTGGGGCTTCAGCCCGGTTACAAATTCTTACAAAAAGTTAGCATTGAAAGAAGATAATACAAGATCAGGCAAAAAGATCATCCAAATTTGCATCCAAAACAACCCGAGCTTCACCACTCGGTAGCCCGGTTCCAGCAGGAAGGTCGGTCACAGCCACATTTTCAACCGTAATGGGCACCGATGGCTCCACCCGAGCTGACTGGGCAGCTTGGAGACCGGGATCATTGGTAGCAGCGGGAGTGTTGTTGGGCTCTGGAGATGCCTCCTCTTCCTCCCCTACTTGAAGAAGTTTTTGCTGAATGGCATTGGCGTAGTCCGCCATATAACTCGGAATGAAGTGGGGAGGAGGGTTCTGAAAGACCTCGGTTTCTTGGCCATAATCGAGCTTTGACACGGCTGTCTTCTATCCTCATTTGAAAAATATGTCCTTAGCATCTTCACATTGCAAGATGTAGGTGGCTTCCCCTTCTCTGTAGCCGCGGTCTTCAGCATCGTCCGCGCTCTTTTTCAGTTCGGCGATCTCGGTATCTTTTTTCTTTTCAAGTTTGGCTAGTTCACGCAAATAGCGGTCTTTCAGCGTGGCCAAAGCTTTCTGTTTATCCGCTTCCGGCACGTTAACTAGCTCGGTAAGTCGGGCATTGTCAGATTCAAGCTCGGTTGTTTTTTGCTTCGCTTCATTCAGTTCGGCCGTTTAGCATTCGCATCTGCTACAGCCAACCGCGCTATCTTACACAGCTCCAGCACGCGCTTATGAGCGATGTGGTTCTTCTACATGGCCTACAGGAGGGGTAACAATTATTAACAAAAACCGAGTAAACAGATGATGTAAAATGCAAGATGGTTAAAAGGAGCACTTACCAACACCATTGACTTCGTCGCTGACCGGATGGCCTTGAGCTTGGTTAGATGGTCATGATGCTCCATGTCAAAGGGCAAGCACACACTCTTAGCCAGGTTAAAAGCAAGCGTATGGTCTTTGTTTGCCGCTACTGAGTCCGTGTTCTTTATGGCTCGGTTCTTGTATGTTATTTTTGGTGCCCACTTTGAAGAGCTAGCCCGGTCAGAACACACGGGTTCTGGGCTCGGTGGCGAGGTTTGAGGGAGAACGGTGTCGTCTTCATCAACGAGGTGTTGTGGCTCGGTTGAGGATGTGCGAGCACGCTTGCTCGGCCGGGATGACGAGGCTCGGGCCGTTGGAAAGGCCACCACTGCCTCGTTTGTTTGGTTGGCTTGTGGCACTTCGGTTTGAACTTGGCCGGCTTGGGTTGTTTCGGTAATCAGTGCCCTTACAGCTCAGCGCTTGGCCATTTCTTATTCTTCGGTTAAGGGAATAAGGTTGATTTGGGGAAGAGTTGGATCTGGTTCTGGTGAAGGTTCCAGAAGGAAGTCAGTTACCCTGGTCTTCCTCCTACCACTGTATCGGTATGTTGGTTCAAAATTGAGTAGCTCGGCCCAACCTCGATCGCAGTACTGAAGCACGGCGCGGAGTGCGTCTAAATTGGGGTATTGGTACTGCGACTTTAGCTGGTCCAAATCTGCGTAAGGAAAAAGGCAACGGTTAGCACGGTGAAAAACTTATAAACAGTAAGAACAAAGAATGCACAAGCTAAGCCGAGGTATTCATACCGGCTGCTCCTTTATTCCAGTTAATACCGTATCCCGGTATTAGGGCTTCCTGGTCTTCAAAATTACCAGAAACCCAAAAAAAGTCGTTGTTGTTTACATCTTTGTCCGGTGTGTTTTTAATTATTTTCCCTCAACGTCTTCTTATTCTTAAATAATACACCCAGCCGTCTTCATTCTGGCCAAGTGAGTATTGGTGGAATAGCTCGGCTAAACTAAGGTTGAGGCCGAGCTGGCGATTTAGCTTGGCAATGCCATTTATTATTCTATAAGAATTGGTGCTAAGTTGGGTTGGGCATAGTCTAGTCTGCCTAAGGAATTCACATAATAGTGGCTGAACGGGGAATCGGAGTTCGGCCTCTACAATGGATATGACGGTGAAGGGAACGAAGCCCGATTTTCCCCAGGGAGTTGTATCTAGCTCGGCTAATGAAAGGTGGACGTCATTAGGGATGTTGTAGTCCTTGCGGAATTCGGCAATGGCCCTTGGTGAGTTTACTAGGAACCGGTATTTGCCCATTTATAACTTAAATTATGTATAACTTAGCCCGGAGTCCTAGCTCGGTGTTGAGATGATATTGAGTATCTCGGTTGAGCATGCAAAGGTGTGCCTGGCCAACCTAGTCGGAGTCTGCAAAGTGGAGATAAAAAGTGTTATGCCCAGATCACTGGACCGGGCTAAAAAAGAAGGATAAAAAATAAAAACCCTAGTTCGGTCAAAAGGGTTACAGCCCATTCTTAGTTTGGTCATAACACAGGGTGTGGCTCCAAGTTTTTGCTCGGTCATTGAGCAGGAGGGTCCTTAGTTCGGCCGTAATACAAGTGGTGGCTCGAAGTTCTAGCTTGGTCATTTGAACAGGTCCCTAGTTCGGTCAGGGTGTTATTTTGGATCAAAAACACCGCATTACAAATTGTAGGTGAATTCGGTTATAATGTGATTGGGGACTTTCTTGTGGATTTTGGGGATCAAGTGGTTCTTGCCCATTTATGTAAAAACTATAGAAGTGTGTTTCGAAAAAACATGTGCATATATTTCCAAACTGTATATATTCACAAAGTAGAAACAAGGAAAATAAAAGGGTTGAGTCACTTACAGCTTCGATACCGAGGAACGAAGGTCGAGATTGAAGGGGCGCCAGCAGGAACACAAGCTTTTCTGGTGTTTTGAACGTGAAAATGGAAGCACATAAGCACGAAGAGTGGGAGAAGATGAACAGCGGTATGTTTGGTTCAAAAAGATAGGGCTTTTGTATAAAGCATGAATTTGGGCGGGACTGTTCAAAAATTTGCGAGGTACGAAAGTGGCTATGACAGCTGTATTCAACCAATGAGAGTCGGCCATGTGCCTAATAGAATAGAAAATGGTTCAGACGTACAGAGCAGTTGAAAAGACGTTTATAGACCGAACTCATCGGTAGCCCGGTAGAAGGTGAGCTCGGTTGGCTTGAATATTTTTAGCTCGACTAAAGAAAAGTAATCCCAATCATGCGTTGCAAATGGCATTAAGGGGCAATTGAGAGGGTAAAAAGCGTAAATTTGGGCCGAGCTAGGACCGGGTGAAGGTGAGCTGAGCTGTGGGCCAAGTGGATTGGGCTTCGCCGATGGGCCTAGTTAGCTCAGTCTTAAATAACTCATAGCCCATTTGGAGTATGCCGAACTAAGGTACAGGAAGCTATTGGGAAGAACGGAGGTACAGGAAGCTGAAGGGAAGATCCGAGCTAGGCGAAGCTCGGTCGAATCTGCCGCTTAAGCATGGCAATGTTAGCTCGGTCGTTTTGTCATACTACCGAGGTAAAACCATTTCACTTGGTTAAAGCAGTGATAAGAGTGTTAAGGGATAAGCATTATCTTTTACAAATATGATTCCTAGGAGGACTTTACATTGAGGAGTAAGAGTCCTACTAGGATTGTGCCACGCAGAATCTATAAAAGCTCGTAACAGGACCTATGTACAGGTATCACAACTTTGATTCTTGAATACACAGAGCTTTTGTCTATTTGTCTATTTTGCTGACTTAGGCATCGGAGAGATATCCGGCACACACCCGCCGGCTAGCTCACGTTTGTGTTTTCAGGAAGTAAAGCGACGACGTTTGGGAAAGCGCAAACTTGATCAATAAGATTATACGAGAAGATTATTTTATGCTCGTACAGTTTTCCTATTATATATTTTTCTAGTAATTAAGATGAGGTTTACTATTTTTACAATTGGGGGACATTTGGCCTAGGGGGATTTTATTTTGTTGGGCCACTGAATAAAAATTTAGTCAAATTATTTAGAAGTCTTTTTTGAAAAGTGTGTATTTTATTTAATTCTAAAATCTTTTAGATAAACTCAAAATTTTTATACCTATTTATCTTCTCCTCTCTTCCCTATACCTTGCTTTTTCTCTTTATCTTTCTTTCTCTAATATCGGCGACGACGACGACGACCTCCTTCTGTTCTCTCTCTTTCTAATCTATAATGACCGATGACCGATGACCACCATTAATTGGGGTTCACGGGCAACCATCGAGTACTAACTCCTTATTTCGTGCTCACCGACGGCAAAAGAGATAAGTTTTCAACGAAGAAGATGAGTAGATCTACTCAAATCTGATGTAGATCTAAACCAAAAATATTTGTCGGAATACAAATATCTCTCTATATCTATCTATTTCCTTCAATCTCTCAGTTTTAATGTTTTTTTCTATATTACATTTCTATTTTCCTATTATAATGAAGAAATTTTTTAAGTTCTGAATAAGTTGTTTTCGAGTTTCAATTATAGGCAGTAAAAACTATAAAATTTTACAGTTTCAATGTTATTTTATTTTTTGTACTGAAATGAATCATTCTTTAGAATTATAAAATTTTACAGTTTCAAAACATGTTTTTCAGTTTAAATAAGGATAAATACTTAATAGAATCATATTTTGAACTATAACATTTTACAGTTTCAAAACTTGCTTTTCAGTTTGATCAATATTGAAAATTATTTGCTTAAATTTTATAAAAATTGAAAATAACATATGTTTTTTTTTTTCCATTGTTGCTATTTTATTGTTGTTGTTGTTGTTGTTTTTTTTTTTTTTTCTTTCTTCAGTTTATCAATATTTAGCATACTTTGCTATGTTTTTTTCATTTAATTTCTCAGTTTATTCTTCCTTTCTTTTTCAACAATATTCTAAACATTTCGGTAAGTCTCCGACGATATTCTTGACGTTCAGCGAACATTCTAGACATTCCGACGACTTCCGGTGAAGTTCAGAACAAACCGGCAATACTTTGGCAATTTTCAGTAATATTCCCGCGACTTTTCGGTGATGTTGAACATTTCGACGAGTCTCCGATAATTGTGATGGAAGTCCGGCGGTGGTAGGATGTATCAACGTCTTTAAATTTTTTTTTTTTTAAAAAAAATAAGATTTTTTAGTAACAATTAAAAATATATAGGACTAATTGGTGTAAATATTTTATTTTGAGACTAGATAAATTTTAAATTTTATATATGAGACTTATCAGTAATTCCCCAAATATTTTCTGTTAACACTTTATCTTTGGGCCCATGGACAAAGGAGGATTTTTATTTGCAGACATGGGCAGCCCGTTTATAGATCGGACTTAATACTAGCAAGTATGTTTTCCATTTTTTCTTCGCAACGCAACTCATTAATTCACAATTTTTAATACACATTGATTCTCGGGGGTTCTATTTGGATTCAAAATATGTGTCAGTATATTTAATTTAAATTCTTATTATATCTTAATATGAATTTATTAATAAAGACAACACATATTAAATCTTAAAATAATTTTTTTTTTCTTCTCATGCTACACGTTATTCTATTTTAATCTCTGTATCTTCCTCCCTTCTTCTTCTTCTTCATCCTCCCTCCAAAACTCTAATTCACCCTACCAAAACTCACCATCATCATCAATATCATTGTTTTTTATTATTTTAAAACTTTAAACCCTAAAAGAAAGTTTGAACAAAATCAAATAATGAAGAAGAGTAATAATCAAAATAGTTTTTTGAAGCAATCCATAAAAAAAGGATGTAAGTTTTCATACAAAGAGGTTTCACAATTTTTGTAGAGTACTATCTATTAATTTTTATATCATTTTTTTGACAAAAATTAAAGGGCCCAATAATTAGATTAAGGGGCTGCTTGGGTGTCCTAAATAAGTGCACTTTTTGTCTTTTTGAACTAAAAGGTTAAGAAAAAAGATGGATATTTGGGTTAACTTTTTGACTTTTTATGAAAAAATGTGTATTAAAAAATTATATAAATAAGTGTGTAGAAGAAGTTAGTGGAGTAGGCGTACAGGTTGGGCAGAGTAGTGGGTTGGTTAGGAGATGAGAAATGATTGCCTTCTTTTCGGACTTGAATTGGACGGTGTTGTTCGGTTTGTGGGGGCCTACTACAGGTCCCGTTTTACTAATCGAAACCGTTCAATGTGTAAAACTCATCGAATACTATATGCTTATAAAAAATCACGTTGATTGGATATCGATAGCTATTTGATTGTGTTAGTTTTTTTTTGTCAACTGTTAACTATAACACCATTCATTTTTTATACAAAATTGATTTGATCATGTAGTTAGATATATCCGATCAATGTGATTTTTTAAAGGCATATAGTTCTGGACGAGTTCTACACATTGAACGGTTCGGATTATCAAAACGGGACCTGTGATGGGCCCCCAACATTACCGTCCAACTTTGTGATTTTATATATGTAATTTTTTTTTCCCTGTTACGGTACTAAAGGGGTCAAGTCAGTTCCGAAAACTGTGTAAAGTTGGTTTGATTAAAATATTATAGATATTAATTTTTTATATTTTTAATTTGGGAATAGTGATAACTTTTTGCTTTTTTTTTTTTGTAACTTTTTGACTTGTTGATTTTTTAAGAACATCCCAAACCAGGCATAACAATAACATATTATTGGATTTGTTCTTATTTTGTCATTTAAATAGTACATTATTTGAGAACTACTCTTTCTTGTTAGTGTCAGATGCTTATGTGTTTATAAGTTTGGTTTTTATTTTTCCACGAGCATTCTTGTGGATAATTTATAATGTAAAAGTTTTTTCTGTATTGAAAAGTTTTATAATGCTTATGTAAGAGTTTGTTTGTTTGTTTGTTTTTTTTTTTTTTTGTTATTTGAGAATTATTTTTTGTATTTTTTTTCCTACATTATTGCTCTTTTCCCTACATTATTGTTTTTTTTTCCTCCTGTATTTCAATGAATAATGAATTTCAATAAGCTAGTTTGACAAATGAAATTGACTGAATTTTAATTGTGTTTGCATCATAGAGCAGAATAGAATTATGGACAAATTCTATTAGTTGAAATTATTATCCAATAAATCAAGGGACTGTTATGAACATATTAATCTTAAAAAATGATAGTATACACATTTGATAAATTCATTTGGAATCCATCAACTGTTGAGAAAAAAAGAAAAACAATAAAAGAAAACAAAAGAAAAATAAAAAGAAAAGCTGCTAAATGCCCTTATCTTTTTCTTTTGGACCCCCACTTTTTCTATTTTTTTTATTACAATTTTGCCCCAACACCAATTTTCATTTTTGACGCATTTCTATCATTTCAACCCCAATCCCAACCCTAACCCCAATCCCTCCAACGAACCTTTGAGCCTCACAACCCCTCCGTCACTCTCTAGGGGAACTCTAGTCCAGAACTCGACGAACAGTACCTCGAGCTGCACCACCACCAATTCCAATCTCCCTATTAGCTTCTCGTACTTGGTGTCTTCTCTCTCTCTCTCTTTAAAGTTTTCTCTCTCTAGAATTTGCAGAAGGTTGGCTTCGAATCTTAGATCATTCTCTTTTTCTCTCTTCAATCTCAGATCTGCGATGCCCACGACAGACTTGATATTCGAGCCCGGCAATTCCATATTTACAAGCTATTAACGGTCTTGGTGACCGATCGAGAGCTCGTTTGAGAGATTAGGGGGTTCTTCTCAAGCGGTGTGGTCTCAGATATTGAATTAGAGTTCCCCTTCTATCTTCTCTCGTTTCAACGCTGCACAAAGCTCGTTCTGTCGCTTCCTCATTCTCTTCTTCTTTTTCTTCTTCTTTTCCCCATCGTAACCCAAATTGCGAACCATTGCCGCCATCATCGCCTAAAGCAGCTGCCATTGCCACTGTCATCACCAATTTTTGAAAAACTTAGGCCTAGGATGCGAAATGCTGGAAAGGGGTTGCAGGTTGGCCACCAGAGATAATGGCAGTGGTTGCCAAAATTGGTGAGGATATGATTTGGGTTGAGGGCTAGGAATTGGGTTTAGATTTGGATTTGGGGTTAGGGGTATAATTGATATTAAGATGGGGATTCAAAGAGAAAATAGAGGAGACTTATATTTTTTTGGGTAGGGGTTCAAAAAAGTAGGGGACCAAAGTAAAAGGGTGGGGCAAATAGCAGCTATGGGTGATCATGGATCCGTCCAATCCGATCAATTCGACCAAACCGACTCAACTCGATTAATTTTGGGCAGATGCGTGTCTTTCGATGGACCGATGCGGATGAAATGTTTCAAAACAGCTTATATGGTTCGGATGGCGAATTAACTAGCCCATACCTGCATGAACCTAATCTACTCATAGATAAAGTTCAAAAAAAAAAAAAAAAAAAATGCTAACAAGTAACAATATATAGTAGAAATAATAAAATATATATTTTTGTGAAAATGAAAAATAATACTTTAAAAATATACATGTGTAATGCCATGACCTATTATAGAAAAATAATACATATCTTTTGAGATTATTAGTTATTAGAGATTGTAAAAGTTATGAATTATAATTCAAAAAAATTCAAAATTTATAAAATCCAAACTGTCAAACTGATCATATCCATTCGCTAAGTTGCATGGCCCATTCAATCTGTATCTGCCAAATTGATGAATAGATATAAATTGTGTTTTTTCAATCCACTTATTTTGAACGAATGACAAATAGAATGTCATCTGACCTCATTCGTGATCACCCCTAGTAGCAGCCTTCCAAAAAAAAAAAAAAAAAAAAACAAAAAAAAAAAACAAAAACAAAAGTATTAAAAAAAAAAAAAAAAAAAAAAGAAAAAAAAAAGACAGCAAAATCCTAGTTATTGGAAATACCAAGAATACCCTCGCACGAGGAGGACTCGACTCTGCTCAGTACTCGCCTAGCTAACCAAGAAAGTAGAGTGCAAAGCAAAACCGTGATAATCGCCATGAGAGGAGGAGGAGCTCTTCTTCTCAGAAATGTTGCTCGCAATCTCCTCTCTCCAATTTCCAATATCACCGACACATCTCCCATTTCTTTTCTCTCTCCCTCGATTTCTTCTTCATCTTCTTCTTCTTCCAGGTTGATTTGGAGGCTTTTCTCATCCGAAAGCGATTCGTCCAATCAAAACCCTAACCCTAACCCTCTTCCCGAAGAAACGAGCTTGGTGCCCAACACCCAGAAGAAGAAGAAGAAGGATGTCGCCGTCGATATTGAGGATGTCAGCAACAAAGGTGCGAAATTGTCACGAAAAGAACGAAGAAAATGTTTTTTTGTTTGTTTTTCCTTTCAATGATTTGGGCTTCCACAAAGTTAAGAACTCAATTTGACTACTAACCCTCAATTATTGAAAAATCTAGAATTCATAATCATGTATTTCTTGCCTAACATTTTCTTAGTGACCAAACATTCCTTCTCTACCTCAATTTCTTTATAATTTTGTGGCTAAGTAAATGATCCTGTTGCACAATGCAGTAATTGGGTTCAAATTTTGACATAGATGCTATACATGTACTAGAAGGCTGAAAGAGCAGATTTATTTATTTATTTTTGTGAATTGAGGTGAAATTAAAAAATAAAAAGAAAAAGAAAAAAACTGAAGCAAATTTGAAATAAAAAACTTGAGCAGTTATACTGGGGTAATTTGAGCGTGAAAGTATATGTGACATAGCTTTGCCAAGTGAGTTGTGTTCTTTATATAATTGAATAGATGGATATGTGTATGTACATGTCTTGCATTTCTTGGCTACCAAACATTGCATTACACAAAATTTTGTTTTCTTTTTCAGTTTTTTGATATGTACTTGTATGCATATGTAGGCATATATTATTTATGAGCTGGGTTTTGTTTTTCCTTTATTTGCAGTTTAATACAAGTCTGCGTGATTTTGAGGTGTCCAAGTCTTTGCAAATTAATAACCTCTGATTTGTTTTATGGTGGTTGCAGAGCTGAAAATGCGTATACAAAAGTACTTCAAAGGTGATGAAGAGGCACTCCCTTCCATACTTGAAGCAATTTTGGCACGGAAGTTAACAGCAAAGCATGAGGAAACTGATGATGAGATGATGGATGAGCTTCGGATGAAGCCACTGGATGATGTTAAGGACAAAGAGTTCGAATCTGATTTCGAGGATTTGTATGAGACTGATGAAGATATTGATGATTTGTATGATGCAAGGGATATTGTGATGAGGAGGATGGTGAAAGATGAATACTTCAATATGGATGACAAGAAGTGGGATGGTATGATTAAGGAGGCAACTGATCATGGGTTTCTTAAGGACACGAGGGAGTGTGAGGCAATTCTAGAGGACATGCTTAGCTGGGACAAGCTCCTCCCAGGTATATCCTTATATGCTTGTGATATTATTTTGGGTAATCTAAACAACTGATTAAGAAAATGTGATATGTCGTTGTATCCTTTACTTCTCTTGCCAAGTAGTTAGTTCTTCCCACATGGGTATGGTGTTTGAATCAATCAATTTCATTGCTATATGTATGCAATGTCGTATTTTAATTGTTGTAATTGTTTCTCTTTCATTACTTTGATAGATTTGAATTTTGATGTGTAGATTCCTCGAGAAGTTTCATGTGAGGGATCTTTTGCTGTCTTTTTATGACTTGCATTGCTTGTACTCTTGTTTTGACATCATGTTGCTTTTCTATATGGATTTATAAATGATTGGTTCAAACCATCGTAGCATTTATGTACATGCAACAAATAATATATGTTACATAATTTGTTGCATAACTAATACCAAGTCATTTACTAATTTTATGCATCTATATATATATATATATATTGTAATTTTGGACAAGGTTGAAACTACTTTTGGGAAAGGTCTTAGCAATGCCTACAAGAATTTCAAAAAAGGGGAGCAATGGCCCCATACTAATTTGACTAATGGCTATCTTAATGTAGAATGAAAACTACATGTTTAATAGGAAGATAATATTGTAATGGACACCATTGACCAAGGAACAATGATCTCAAGAAACTCCAAAATTGGAAGCTCTCTAGAGTAATTTGTTTGGATTGAATTCGGACCATATGTTCAACGCTTATTTATAGGAATCATGATGTCCTTTCATGATGAACTTGTAGGGAGACATTTTTTGTCTTTGGGTAATACATGTCTTGCATGGACACATGACAATAATTAAAAAAATGAAAAAAAAGATACAGAAATGGTGGGGATACGATGCAAATAAATATATTTTTATTTGTCATGTATATGAATATATAAATTTAGGGCACATAGATATGCGTGGCATCAATGTATATGTGGATATACTTTATTTTTCATTTTCTCCCCCTTTTGTTTCCATATATTTTCCTAAGGTGTATGTGCCATTTAGGTCCTAAATCATGTGGTATGTGTCCCATAAGCCTTGCAAGTATAAAAAAACAAAATGAACAAAAGTAGTCATGGGCTTTTGAGTGTCCAAATTCCAATGGCCAAGGTAGATTTAGTGTGTTGACCTCAAATGGGCAGATTCTTGTCGTCCTGACTCGGATTTGGGCAAACTTTGTGGCCAAATTGAAATCCCGGGAGTCTAGTTTCTAATGGTGGTGGTTTCATAAAAAATTCAAAGTATAGAGAGAGATATGGCCAGAAAATTACAGATTGGTCAAATGCACTGTTCAAATTTTGTGTTGTTTAGTCCAAAGTTCAGGTCCAAGGATAAAATCTAAGGCTCAAATCATGCTCTAAGGAGTCTAAGCCTTCTAATACTCTTCCTCCAAGAGTCTCAAATCAAAGGGAGAATATCATAGTTCTCTTCCAACCCCTCAAAGTTAGGATTCTCCTCGAACCAAAATGAGCACAAGAAGCTCTTTTTTGTTATTAAATCGTGCCTATTGTTCTTCCTATTCCCACTTGTTATCTATGTTTTGGTTATTACATTTTGTTACAAAGCTAGCAACATGTTTTATTTGTTGGAAAATTTTCTAGAGATCTTCTGTAAACCAAAACAAGCTTGTGGAGGTCAAATCAATATTGCCTCTGTTTGTCATATGAGTCTCATGTAACAACTCTACTATGTGGCAATAATTGTACTTACTGCCTCTGTCATGAGTGCCTTGTTTCCATTCTACTACACGCAAGTGGTTTGTTCCGTTTTAAATGAATGCCTACACAAAAGCTTTAGGGCCTTGGGTGTGGGATGAAGGAAAAGAATAGTGGGTAGAAGAATAAGCCGTAATTACACAAGAGCTGCATGGAGGATGAATATTTTATAAAAAGGGCAATATTTGGAAGGTTCATCTTAAAGTAGTAATGAAGGAAATCAAATTCCTTCCATGCTGTTTCCTTCACTGAAAATACCGCATATTCTACTTAATATTGATTTGGATTTTGACAAATACTGTCAGCTTTTATGATGAGTGTACATGCCTCTTTATGAAGTCTAAGTCATCTTACGGTGTTATTTACTGATTGTGAATTATGCTGCAAGAAAAAAAAAATATCAAATTGAAAACAGAATGCATGATGAAATAGGGTAAACACTGGCCAATATTAGGCACACCTCCACTTTGAGTAAATTTCTTGTTTCTTTGGGCACTAAGGCTATAAGGATTATGATTACACATAGAATGGAGGTTTTGAATAGAGCCCTACTTATTAATGGATGAAATGGGAAACTGGATTTGGTTGTGTTTCTACCCCTTTTTTAGTAGGGGAGATTTAGCGGACTTGCTTGTCCTTGTATCACTAAATGATTTTTTAGGTTTTACTTGAACTTCTTTTCGAATGGTGTATAGAGCAGTAGTTAAAGCATTAAGGCGTTATAGCTTTTGGTACTAGTTAGTTGATGTAGAAGGCCAAGGTTCATCCTAAAGTTAAGGCTTTGCCCTGGTCCACATACCATAAAAAAAGTGGGAAAAAAAATGGGAACCTCCAAGCTAAAACTAAGCATGTATTATCATATATTTTCTTCTTTTGGAATTTTGGTGGCTTGATAGGAAGTTGAATGACCATTTTGTGGGTTTGTGCATTTGTTGGATATTGTTTGGGTTGTTTCTTAAAAAGAACTCAAGGATCTTTGAATAGAAAGATCAGCCACGCCTAAGCCTATCCCTGAATCCCATCATAAGCTCTTCTACTAGCAGCTGTGAACTAATGAGATACCTATCTGCTAATAGTCGAATTTGATTATATCTATAATTTTTTATATTACATGGAATAAGACTGTTCTCAGTCTAATTTTTGGGTTTGACAACCAAACAATTTGATGGGATTCTATTGGAGTTATTTGGGGGGACTGATCTTTTGATTGCTCTTTTCCTAGACCAGTTATTTTAGCTATGTGCTTTGGGTCCCTCATCTTACTGAGAGCGCCAAGCAATTTGGTTGGTTACATGGAGTGTGCCCTTGGGAATTTGGATTAACTTGATTGAGAGGCATTTTCATAGATCATGGAAGCCTTATGCTTTTTTTTTGCTTCCCCACCTATATGATAATTTTCCAAACCAAACCAAACCAAGCCTGAAGTCCCCATCAAATGGATCGGCTACATGAATTAGATGTGTGCAAGAAACTTAGTAGTTTGATAATTGAAATATTATCATGTTTATGTGCAAAGACACTTCCCATTTATTGGAAGAATGACCTTTTAATGTGTGCAAGATGTGTTGATGTCTTTAATGTTGTCTAACCAATTCCTTTTATTTTCTTTTTTTTAGTTACATTTTGGAATTTATAGATTAGATTGTTAAGAGCATCTAGTGTAAGTCATCAAATATTCACTTTTTCCCTTCAAAACAGTTTTTCTGGATTATGTCAGATATATATGAAATTATGCTGGTATGTAATTCATTCTGTAACACATGTGTTCAGTTTCCTTCTGATGCACTTTTTTCAGATGCAGTAAAGCAGAAAGTGGAGAAGAAATTCGACGAGATTGGTGATATGGTTGAAAGGGGGGAGATTGAAGTTGAAAAAGGTTATGAACTTTTCAAGGAATTTGAAGATAAGATGGTTGTGGAATGTGCTGAGACGATGGAGACAGAGGGGCCTGCACAGTTTGATGATACTGCTCTGCCAAACAAGAAAAAGGAAATAGATGTCTCCCCAGGGGAGGGGCCAATTCTTCGGTGGCAAACACGCGTTGTCTTTGTTCCAGGCGGTGACTCATGGCACCCAAAAAACAGAAAAGTGAAGTTGTCGGTTACTGTAAAAGAGCTTGGGCTTTCAAAGCATCAATTTCGTCGTCTGAGAGAATTAGTTGGAAAACGGTACCATTCAGGGAAAGATGAGCTAACAATCACCAGTGAGAGGTAAGTCCAAAAATTTACTGTTGGTTCTTTTTTCTTTCCACAAATTGACTGGCTAATAGCTATAGATATGCATAGAATTTTATGGTATTCATGATCTACAGATCCCTTAGTTTTGGTGATTTCTTTTACACTGTTTGTCTGGGTGTAAATCATTTTCTGGATTTTTTTTCTTCTTATTTTCCTATGTGTGCAACTAAATGAGAGAAAAATATTTTTAATGTGAATGATTTTATGCTGAATGAATGAAAAATAATTTATGGGAATGAAGCCCTAAGTTATTTTATATGCCTTGAGCTCATACTGTCATTCGTCACCAGTGCTTACAACTGAAAACTTTGATATCTAGGCTGGTAGTCTCTCAGGCATGCTAGTGTCGTATGTTGGACCAATTTTCTACAGCTTTCAGTGTTCAATTTCAGTCTCAAACTCACAAATAATTATTATTCTATGCGACCACCCTTCATTCGTCAACCTTCAATATATTTAATTCTTGTTCTTTCATGTTTTTCAAATCTTATGTCCATTAATTGTTTGATCATATCCTTCAACGATAACATTTGTTTTCATTGTCGCAGCCAAACACACGAAAATAAGAGAACAAAAATTATTTTACCTATAAAAGTTTTACACCGGAAACATTTTGACAAGTAAATTGTTTTCCTTTAAATCGAACAGAGAGTTGGTGAAATACTCCTTAAATATGAACAATGATTTGTTGTTGGCAAACACTGTTTAATTTTGTTCATTTCTGGGAGAATCATTTGATGTTTTTAATTATTTGTTTGGCATGATAATAAGATCTGACTGCACCTTCTTTGAAATGTATTTTTTTGACTGTGTGAATGCTATGTGACAGATGTAATAATTTGTTTGGGAAATTTTTATAATTGTCTTCTCATCAGGTTTGAGCATCGGGAGGAAAACAGAAAGGATTGTCTAAGGACTTTATTTGCTCTGATCGAGGAAGCTGGAAAAGCTAATAAGCTTGTAGAGGAGGCTCGAACTTCATATGTGAAGGAGAGACTCAGAGCCAATCCAGAGTTCATGGAGAGGTTGCATGCCAAGACAATGGGAAAGAAAGTATCTGAGTCTTTGCCTGCCTGAATAAATGGTTAATAGTAGCTCTGTCATATCTAACATATAATTTAAAAAAAAAAAAATAAAATAAAAAAATCACTAACTTTTTTGCTATATGCACAGCGGTTTCAAGCAGTAGTTCCATTTTTGAATTTGAAAAGTTTCTGATATGCAAAAATTTTATAGTTCATCTGTTGGAATTCATAATGCCTCTTGTTGTGGTGGTTTTAATAGTTTCTTTTTGTAATGTACTTTTCTTTTTGTTAATCTATCTATTTGTTTTTGGCTGACCCTTTTTGTCTGGTATGTCAGCTAATGGCCTTGGGCCATTTGTGCAGACCACTTTTATGAAATCATTTGAATAATAAGCTTTACAATAAAAACTGTATTTTTTTGTGCATTTTAGTTGTGTAGGTATTGTGTTATCATTAAGCTTGTATTAAATCAATTCTAGGGTTGGGTGTCTTTTGTGCCACCTTGTAAAAAGGAAACAAGAATTGGAGTCATTGCAGACACAACTCAATTATTTGTGCAATTGTGCTATAAACAAGGTTTTATGCCTTCAAGCCTGGGGAAGTGCTTTGACCAGGTTTATTGGTAGGTCAAGTTTCAATATTTTGGGACTCATTAAAGTAGAAAACATTACCAATTCTTTAGCTAAAGTTGATCTTTATTTTTGAACGCCTACGACCCTATTTGATAATAGGCTCAAATAGTCAAAATGTTATTAAAAAAAATTAAAAAGTAAAAAATCATACCCTAAAGTTAAAGATTATTTTTTATTTTTTCTACTTTTTGTACAAAATCAGTCATTTTCGAACATTTTAATTTTGTATCTCATATTTTAGCTAAAAGGTCACTTTCAAAAAGTTATTAAAAAAATTAAAAAAGTAAAAAAATCCTACAAAGAAAAGTTAAAGATTCTTTCTTATTTTTTTTAAACTTTTTGTACAAAACCAAAATCATTTTTAAATATTTTAATTTTTTATCTCATATTTTAATTAAAAGGTTACTTCACAAACAAATCCAACAATAAAGAAAAAGTGAATAGCCATGTATTTCTCTTCATCTGTAATAGCAAGATTGGTAGTTCTCCAATTCATGGAAATAGATAATCAATTGCTGCGAAATAGCCATATCACCAAATCTATAAATTGATCCCAAAATTCTTAAAACATTACCTTTAAATTTAGTGGGTTAGATGTTAATTGGTTGATTTCTAAACAAATCAATAAGTAATAGACAACAGCCAAGTCAATGGATAATTTAGGGAAATTAACAGCTTAGTGTTAAGTTTAAAAAATAATTTCAAATACACGATAAAGTTTATAAAATTATTTTTTATTATTGTAAAGTTTATGTAAATATTTTTTTAAAGTTATACTGAAATGAAATTTCTTTAAATTGTAAGAGTGATGTTTTAGGGGGCTAAACTAGAGATCTCTATAGAATTAGAGAGGAGCTTAATCCAAAAGCCATTTTAAATTAGTAACTAAGGAAATGAATTTTTTTTCTCACAAGATTAGAATAATGAAGTTTTTTTTGATCAGTAAAGAAAAATTTCATTAATTAACATGAAATTAAAGGTACAGGAAGATGAAATGCACTGAGAGAGATTCGGAAAGTACAAAATACCCCTACTACTGTTACTCGCAACCATACAACCAACTCCTCGGCCTCACGATTAGAATATTGAAGTTGACACCAAGAAATGATTTGAAACACACTGCATTCATTGAACAATGCTTATTACTATAGAACATGGAACAAAAATGAAAAATACAACTATAATGCTTCATCTAAGCGCACACATTACATATATATAGGTCTACATAAATGACATCATTTGATCTTTTGATTAATAAAGAGTTATATAAATTTATCAGTTGATCTTACGACAATTTTCCCTAACTTCACCATTAGAACCTTGTTTAACATCGAGCAAGCCCATTTTCACCATCGCTTGCTGAAAATCGAGGAAAAATCTAGCTTGGTTCATCGCATAGGCATTGACAATGCTCCTGGTTCTGGCACTGGCATATAAGGTTTGGTCGGAGAAGAGCACTCCGGAACTCCTCGTGAGCTCATTGAAATAATCGTTGTCGAAGGAGTTTCTGGTGGCATCGAAGGTTTGCTCAGCGTTGTCACCGGCACTGCATGTTTTTGACAATGTCTTGGCGAAGTTCGAGTCTAGGGTTGGATCGGTATCGTGAGTTGAATCGAAATTGCTCAATCGAAATTTGAATGATGAGCACCTTGCTACTCCTAGTGTATGTGCCCCTACAATTTCCCAAGGCTAAATCATTTTTAAAAAAATGAAATATATAATAATAATAATAATAATAATAATAATAATAATAATAATAATAATAATAAAAGGAAAATTATTTATGTTTGGTTGTATTTTTATTTTTTTTTTTTGCTTTGTTTTTTTTAAATAAAAAGAATTAAAAGTTTGAAAACATGTCACTTTTATTTTTGTGTGGAATTTTTTTTTAAAGATTCAAAACCATTTTTTGATATATTTTTTTTTTTTTGGAAAAGTGAGTTCTTTTCAAGTAATGGCTCAAAAAATAAATTGTATAAAGGTTTTTACTAGAATGATGCAAGTAATTAAAATAATAAGTCTCAATATAATTATGTCATTTTGTACACATATAAATTTTGTATATTTCTTTAATTTGTATTTCATTAAAGAAAACTATAAGAATGATATTTTCAGAGTCTTGTAAAGGAGTGTGTTATCCTAATTAATAAAATTTAAAATAGTTATTAATTTTTGTAGCACACACCTTTATTTTTAAAAAATGTCTTATTTTATTTCAAACTCACTGATAATTACTCTTAATATATAAAATTCATATTTTATAACAAGTGTGGCTTCAAATATAAGGTCACTATCATTAATAAGATAAGCAAAAAAGTTAAAAAGTAGAATCCAACAAACCCAAGAAGATCTTGACTCTTAGAAAGCCTTGTCGCAACATATCAAGTTAAATTTAGTATTTATTATTTTTTAAGCTTGTCATTTTTTGTTTTCATGGTTTCCCACACGACATTTGTTTGAAAATTATTGAGTTCAAAGTGAGTAAGTAAAACTTGCTATAAATAATAATAATTTCTCCTTAAAATTTTCAACTTAAATCTCTTTCATCAAATTCATCTATTCGAAACAAGTCTATAATAATAATAATAATAATAATAATAATAATAGGTATAAATTACCAGATAAAGCAACCATTTCTTGAGCAGAGAAGCCATGTTGGGCAAACATGGTGATGAGTTGGGAGGTGTTGAAGAAAGGAGGAGGGAGGTTTCTTGTGTCTTCTATTTTTGATATTCTTCCATCCTTTCTTCCTTTTGGTATCTCATACACTGGACCCCCTGCCTAATGATAGCAAAAATAAATAAATAAATAACTTCAAAATGTACATTTATACATGGAAAGTGTTAGGTTATATGGATTGGGACATAAATCTAATTTTGAAACTTTCTGAACAATAATTTCAAGCTCTAATCTTTTGAAAGATCGTATTACCTTTATTTATCCGTTTGCTATTTTACTTATCTGTTCACGTGTCACTTATTTGTCTACCTAATTTATCTATCTATCTATCCATATTACAATCACCTCAACCACCTCTCGGTGACTTTTTGGCAATCAGCGATCCAAGTGGCGTTGGGTAAAATAGAAAAATTATTCTTCAAAACAATAATTTTTTATTTTTACCAAAAAATTTATTAATCATTTCCTTGTAACCAAAATAAAGTAATCCTTGGACCTAATGCTATACAACTCTCTACAAATAGACTTCTCAACAATTTTTCCTACGTGTGGATCCTACTACTTTTGAAACTAGTGGTAAAGAAAATTTGATAACAAATCCATTTATATGCGTGGGATTATCCTTTGTGCATAGAGCTTAAAAATTAAAGCGTAAGGCTCCTCTCCAATCTGCACAAGCATTTGGTTTGGACTTGGGGGCTATCAAATTTCAGTCTCATGATTTGAGGAGTTGGTTTTGTACGACCCATCATGCACGAAAAAATATCAAAGTAATATGATAATTATAAGGGAAGTGATTGAGACCCCCTTTAATCACCACCCTCACCACCCCCACACACACGTGGGGGCTGGTGATTAGAGGAGAAGGAAAAAAAGAAAAAAAAGAAAAACTGGTCAATCAGAGAGAGTGGGGGTCGTGGGGTGCCCTTTGTGGGAGTCCAAGTCATTTTCCTAATTATAATTATGCGATTTTGTTATGTTTGTTTAAAAAAAAATAAAAATGGCAATAAGTAACTTTAAAAATACATCATCAATCTTTTTAAACAAACATAATGAAATCAAGTAATTATGGTTATTGGATCAATCTTATTTTTTTCATAAATATCTACACACAAAAGCCTATAAACGAACAATTCAAAACCATCACAGTATGACTCGTGGGTTGTGATGAGCGCACAGGTTTGAACTGCGCCAATCTTAAGAGATTGGATACAAGCTGTGCCCATATTTAAAAATTAAAATTAAAATTTTTAAAAAATTAGAGAGAATTGGAATGGGGAAAACTTACAAAGAAAACAGCATCGCGGGCAGCCATAGCAACAATATCTGCACAAGAAACAACACCAGGGCATTGTTGTTCAAGCTGTTGTTTAGCATCATCTATAATTTCATACCCTCTTAAACTCAAATTTGCTGGGGAGTCCTTTTCTGCTGTATTATCCTTTGTTGAATCAATCAAAACTGAAGCATCACATCCCTATAGTATTATTATACACAGAAAGAGGGAAAGAAAGACAAATTAAACAATAAGTTTTAGTAAATAAATAATGGAGAGCAAAGATATACTACTGATGAATTTATTATATCAAGGTTTTAAAATGTTGGAGTTTTTAATAAAAATTGTAATATTAAATTATTTTTTAAATTTGAAAGGTATCATTGAAAGACATTATATATATTCTTTCACTTTAATTTAAGGTGCTTTTTTTCAGATTGAAAGGTTTGGTGAAAGAATAAAAGAAATGGTGAGAAAGAAGCTTCTCATCCCTTATTTGGATGATTAAAGGCATGAGAAATGAAGAGAAATCGCTTAAAATTCTTGTTTTGTTTCTTGCCAAAACTGTTGAATTTTGGAGAAACCAAAATTCCTCTTTACAAAAAATTTGTAATACTCAAATTATCTTTCTAAATATAAAACAAATAAAATAAAAGTAAAAGACACATGTGGTTATTTTTATTTATTGTTCATTCAAATTAGATGGTGAAAAACTACAATTTTGTTTTCTCACCTAAAAGTTGTAATCAATTCTAGTTTTTTTTTTTTTTTTTCTCACCTAAAAGTCTGCTACAAACTAGCTGATACGTGTGTGATTTTTATTAGGAGATCAAAAAACCTGTAAGTATCGGTCGATATATGTACACTTGAGAGAGAGAGAGAGAGAGAGAGGACCTGAAGGAAGCAGTCATGGAAATGCATTCTGATAAGACCAGCAGCAAGAGTAGGGTCAGATCGCAAAGCTCTGTTGACAGTGTTCTTCACAATTAGATCAGCTAATGGGCAGCTCATGATGTAGTAACTCATGCTCAGACCATATGCTCCATTTCTCATTCCACTTAATATCACTACTAATATTACACCAACCAACTTAGCAATCCCCATCTTTTCTACTCTTTCTGAAGGAGATTTAACCAGTGAGGCTTTGAATGGATCAACACATGCAACAAGATGACTTGATAATGGAGAGTAGCTGAGATGGAATTGTATATGTAAGCCCAAGAAAAACTATATGTTTACAGAATTTATGATAAAAATGATATGATGGTAACATTTTAAAACTATAAATTATCTTGATGATTTTTTTATATTAATATATATGTTAGTGTAATAAATATTTAAAATTCGTCAAATTATTTTGTATTAATTTTATGTATAAATTATTTATTTATTTATTTTGTATAGGACAATGTAAGTGCAAATTATTGGGAAGTACTAGATGAATGAATGGAGAGAAGAAAAAGTTGGAGATTGTGGTCTATAATTTTCTCTACCTAATCATATTATTGTCACTATGTTTTTCTTTCTGGAGAGAGCAAGATCTTTTTATTGATACGATAATCTTGTAGTTTTTAATGGTTGTTTATTGCATGTAAGTTGACACGTAAAAAATGTTGATACAGTGGTACTGCACTATTGCTATCATAAATTTACAATCATGCAGTCAAACTATGCATTTGTGGTGGGACTAAAAATAAAACATTTTTTCACTTTAAAAAAATCATAAAATATGATAAAAATTAGGGCATGAGAATCTACGTGTCCAAATCTCACCATCTAAAATCGTGTCAAAATTTTCGCACTCCAAAATTCTGGTACGTGTCAGTTATTGAATTATTTTAGAACAAGTGATTACATTTAAATATTATATGGTTGGTTACATATGTAATTTTATTCTTAATTGGTGATAATATTATGTATTAGTGATCTTATGATATCACAGTTGTAGTAAATGTTCTTTCATGTTGCACTACAGAAAATTACATTTTTGCCGACTAAAAATTTAGTCGGCAAAAGTTTATTTTTAGTTGATAAAAGTTATCCACGACTAATTTTTTTGGTTGCTACTTTGGTCGCCAATTGAGGGTCGGGAAAAATAATTAGCGACTAAAAATTTTTTTAGTTGGGAAAAAGTTCTATTTGCCAACTAAATTTTTGGTCGCTAAATATATAATTACCGCGACTAATTTATTTTGTAGCTAAAATACTTTAGTCGTCAAAAGTGATATTTTTCCGACTAAATATGTTAATTGCCAATTGTCACATTTCTCGACCAAAAATGTTAGTCGCTAATTTTAATGTTTGTGCAACTAAAACTTTAGTCGGCAATAGACTTATTCGTAACCAAACACTTTCATTGCCAAAATTAATAATTTTACCAACTAATTATTTAGTCGCCAAATGTACCCTTTCGCCTACCAACACTTTGGTCGCCAAATGTAAATAGTGAAACACTGACTAATCACTTGGTGGCCTAAAGAGGAAAAATCAAACAAAATTTTGGTTGCCAATTCAATTGTTTTGCCTATCAAAATAGAAATAAAATATAAAAAAAATTTCATTTGACTTATATGATATATAATAATCTATCCAAACCATTCAGTATAACCTGTAATTTGCAAGAATCATTTAAATCAACAAAATCAAGTGAATCATAACTATCTAACAAAATACATAAATCAACCAATACTTAACATGTTTAATTAAAATTATCAACTATTATAAATTTTTATCCACAAATACTATGTGCTTGTTTTTACAAGTTAACAGTTGATAATTCAAAATAGAAATTGAAAGTATCCCATGTGCTACTTCCCAATAATCAATTTATATAAGTTTTATTTATTTATTTATTTTTTGATCGGCAAAGAAAATCTTTCTTGATGAAAGTAATCAAAAGAAGATACAGAACATCAATAAAGAGGAGCTTGGAGCTAATATAAGTTTTATTTATGGCTCTTGCTTTTCAATAATTAGTATTTGAAGTTAGACAAAATTTATTTTACCTTCATGTGATTTGAGGCTAGAATACTTTATCTCTTATAGTTCAAATATAGTCAGAAAATCTCCATATGCTTTTGGACTAAAGTGTAACAGTTAATACCGTTAACTATAAATATAAAATGACTGTGATACTCTTAAACCCTATATTTTTTTTGTTATTTTCTTTCTCTCTCCTCTATCATATATATATATAATTTATAATGCCTAAATTAATTCAATTAGATCACAATTAATTATAAATTCTTAATTATTTATTGTAATTATTAACTTTTATTTTAATTATATTTTAGATCACAATTAGTCCTAAATATTTAATTATTTATTGTAATTCCTAACTTTTTATTTTAATTTTAATTTAATTATATTTTATATCACAATCAATTCTAAATTCTTAATTATTTATTGTAATTCCTAACATGCTAATCTAATTATAGTTTAGATTAATTATTGATTCTTATTTATTTTATATTTTTATTGAATTATATTTTAAATCAATCTTTAATTATATTTCATATTTTAGATCAATCCTTAATTTATTTTAATAACATATCAATCTAATTTTAGATTTGGAGAAAATGAGGGTAAAATTATCTTCCTGTTGTATTAATTTTATTTATTTTTTTAGAAAAATTCAAAGTACTCTAGCTCTAAATCTGATTTGGGTCATCAATGAGATTAGCCCGGCCTGCATTTATTGTGTCCACGTCCCATATATTAATGGATTTTTCAAATTTTAATCAATCAACAGGCTGGTATAGGCCAGACTTATTTAAAAAAATTAAAATCATGTTCTACCCGTAAGCCTAAATCTTATGGGCCAAAATCAAAGTAAACTGGACTATACATGTTTTATTAGACTTATATTCTACACATTTATTTTTTCTTTTTTAATAATTCATATCATCAAATTAATTAATACTATTAAAACAATCAAATTAAAGTATAAATTCACCAAAGTAACAAATTGTGACAATGACAATGTTATACATAAAAAATTGAGAGTTAGAAGATATCACCTCACCAGTCATTATCAAATTTAATTTTAATAAATTGTGTTTTGTGTATTTTTTTTAAAGTACAATTTATAAGGATAATATGGGTTGTCAAATATATATATTTTTTAATGGAACAGTATTGATTTTAATGGATTAAAATTGAATTTAATAGTGTTATTTTTTTTTTATATTATTAATTTTTTTTGGACAAGATAGTTTGAGTCAGGCTAATAAGATGATCAGGCTAGATTTATCCATGCTGGCTTGTACGAGCCGGGTTTATAGACAGACTTGGGTTTCAAATCTTTGTTTAAAATCCTAAATCATCTTCTATGGGATGGAACGGACTAGAGAGTTAAGCGGATTGGAATGGGCCATGGGACAGGTTGGATAATACCGAATTTTTTCCTGCGGGCCATTTGATGATCCCTACTAAATCACAAGGATGTTAAATAAATTCAATTAATCCTTTTAAGTTTTTGTAAGTTATTTATACCTCACAAGTTGTAAACATAAACTCTACTAAATTTTTTGACATAAAATTTTTAAATTAAAAAAAAAACAAAGAAGCTATAAATTGTCTTATAAACTATGCCAAACATAACTATGCGTGAATGAATTTGGGAAATTAACAATATACCCAGTAGCGTAGCCAGGAATTCAGTATAGAGGGGGCACAAATTAATGATAATTTAGTTCCATTTTTCTAAAAATACTTTTCAGAAAATTCTACTTTCTTATTTTCTATTTTTTTGTTTTTACTGATTTTTTAAAATATTTTAAGCAATTATTTTTGCAGTTTTTAGACATACCTATATAAATATACCTAAAAAGTAAAAAAATAGTGAAAAAATCTTTTAAAAATTCACTAAATACCAAAAATATAAAAAAAAAATGAGAATTCAGTACATTTTTTATATTTTTATGTACTTATTAATTTTTTAAAATATTTTTTCACAATTTTTTTACTTTTTAGATACATCTAAGTAAGATGCATCTAAAAAAGTTTAAAAAATGTTTAAAATTTTAAAAATATTCACTAAAAACAAAAAAATATGAAAAACAAAAAACTCAATTTTTAACAAAATTTAATCCAAAAAATTCAAATCAAACACACTGATTAATTTTTTTTTTCCATAATAAACAACAATGAGATATTACTAAACTTAAATGTTAAGAGTTCATTTGGATAAATGTGAATTTTAAATTAAAGGATTTGAGATTAAATTTTATACAAATTTTGGGGAGTAACTATTTTATAGGTGGATTGGAAAATTAAAAAAGTAGATATGTTGAGACAGAAATGATATATTTTAGTAGAGAAATTCTATAAAACATACTGCAAAAAAAATGTCTATCATATATCACAATTATGATTTTCGTGATCTTTAGTTATAACACATTATAGTGTTAGATAAAATTTAGTTATAACTTCTTATGGTTGTTATTTTAGTTATGACTATATATCAAGTAATAGTTAGTTATGACTCTTTCTTATATTAGTTATGACCTATTGTATTTTTTTTATTTTTTTGTTTTTATAATTGAATATGTGTTGCTTGATTATAATTTATATAGTGGTCATTTTAGTTATGAATGGAAGGAAACACATGAAAGATAAATTCTACATGTCAAATATAACTAACAATCTAATAAATTCTATATCTTCATTGAAATTTATTATGTTTGCATGGCAATAATAATAGACATCACCATTATATTGAAATTTTTATAGATAATAATATAGCCTCTTTATTTTCAATCAAAATAACAATTATTGTTCTCATAATTTTAAAAATGTCATTGATATTTTACTTTAAATATTTTTTTATTTAATATATTTTCTTTATGTTAAAAAAAAAAAAAAAATTCTCAAAACTCAGGGGGGCACGTGACCCCCCTGAGCCCAGCATGGCTCTGCCCCTGAATATACCCATAACTAATTTGTTTAACGGGTGCAATTTAGGGCCTGGGGGTATACTCTTTCCATGGTCTCATATTCAATTCTCACTAGGTGCTAAGTTTGTTTAGTTTTAGTTTTTAAAAAATACTTTTTAGAATATTTTACTTTTTTATTTTCTGTATTGTTTTTGTTATCAACAATTTTTGTTGGTAATATTTTAATATTTTTTTTAATCTTTAGACACACCTAATATAAATACACTTAAAAAGTATAATATTTGTAAAAAAAATCTTTAAAAAATTCGCTAAATACCAAAAATATAAGAAAATATATATATATAAAAATTCAGTACATTTTTTTTGTACTTTTGTGTATTTATTAATTTTTAAAAATATTTTTTTACAAATATTTTTCTATTTAGATACATCTAAGTAAGGTATATCTTAAAAAGTAAAAAAATTTATTCACTAAAAATAAAAAAAGACGAAAAATAAAAAATTTAATTTCAAAAAATTAAATTCAAAAAACTGAAACTAAATATATTGATTAATTCACGCTCGCAGAATCTGTCCAAGATTTTCCTGATTTATGTAGAGGGATCATATGAATGAAGCGGTTTGCGTGAATTCTAAAATTAATCAAGGTGACCCACACGCTCAATCATAAAAAATAAAAAATAAATAAAAAAGAATGAGATTTAAGAAAAAAAAAACTTAGGTGGACCTTTTTTTACCCATTTTGGCGAGATCAATAGTCAATGAAAGTGGGGAGGTCTGGGATCCATCATGTCCTTAATGGGTGCATGCATGCGCAAGCGCTAGCTGGTTTCCATATTCTAACTCATTATTAATCCATACTTTGTAATGCATGTTCTCAGTGTCAACTTGTCAAATTTAGCACAGGGGTGGTGGGCTAGTGGAGAAAATAATTCTCTGAAGGGAGTTAGCTTCGAATCTTAATAGGTACAAAATAGTTGAATTTTTTAGTTAGCTCTCTTTGAAATTTTGAATTGTATTCCGATCAACTTTAATCTCTCCTGTGTCATGTGACTACGTTTCATTAATGTTTTAATAGTGAGTCTTTTATTATGAGTTATGTTAAATCTGGCCGACAATCGGTTATTCCAAATTTAGAGTCCACGGATGCAGTGACGATACCGCAGAGCATCATTTTTATTTTCGTTCAAAAAAACAAAAAAATCTTGTCAAACTTAAATATAAAAAATTGAAAATCCTTTTGATAGATATCCCTTGTAAAGTGTGTATTATATACATGTTAGGTATTTTTATATATATATATATTATTTTTGTGATAAATATTATATAATTTTTTGATAAAATTATGACAATTTATTATTCAAAATTGAATTACACATTTTGTTTAATATTACCATAAAACACATAATTTTATTTTTAAATAACAAATTGTCGTAACTCTACTAAAAATTATGTAACGTCTATCACAAAAAATGCGTAACATGTAACAAAAAATGCATAACAATGTATATACGGTACACAAAATTTCTTAAAAACTAACCTGAACGGATATAATTTTACAAAATTTATATTTTGTTTTGTAATGGAGTTATATGTTCTTGTTATGCAAAATTGTTATTTCAATCCTACAATAAAACAACAAATATATAAATAAACATACAAACATACATGTGGGGTTATATTTTTGTGTATCAACACGTGGCAAGGTGACGCCGACGTGTCAGCCGAGGTTCCACGTGTCACGGTAAGTTTTTGCTGAAGTAATCTAAGGTTTGCCGAGGTTATTTCCGAACATATCTTAATCCGGGGTAAAGGTCTCTTCTTTCCCATACCTCGGCCTCACCTCCAAAGGCCGAGCTACCCTCAGAAGAATTAAGTCGAGGTAACTGTGAGGTCGACCATACCTGCTAATACAAAATATTATCTTGGATAGGTGGATGTACAGCCATGAGGCCAGCACTTCACTAACTACCTGGCCTCGAGGCCATGTGAGTTGGCCATGAGGCCACTAGAGGCCATGTGAAGCCATGAAGAGCTTTTACCTGGAAAGCTGCCAAAAGCGTAATAGTGGGCTGGCAGCCAGCTCAAAAGCTGGCAACCTCTCCATTAACTTTTTTGGTATATATGGAGAGGTGGAGAAGAAGAAAGGGGGGGGATCATTCCGAACAGAGCATATACAACTATAAGCTAATTGTAACACTTACAATTACATGCTTGGAGAGTGAGAGAGTTACAGAGAGTTAATTGTAATTTTACCATTCATTCAATAGTGAATTACCTCGGCCTCCCGTGGACGTAAGCAATTACTGCCAAACCACGTTAAATCCTTTGTGTCTTTGTGTTATTATCTGTGTCATCTATTCTGCCTGTGTTTTTACCGCTAAATTACTAAGATAGGCAGTGTGATTAGAAAATCACTCACACAATTTGGCGCCGTCTGTGGGAACGAAAGACGAATAGATGGCCAGTAACGCACAAAACGAAAAGGTCGGGGGCAACACTCCCGCTGGGAGTGGCAGGCCTATTGACCTTGACATCGAAGGAGACACCTACAACGACAAAACCCGTGACTAGGGTCACGGAGGGAAAGACGTTGTCCAAGAGGGCGACACTTCGAAGAAGACGAACCAGGGCAGATACTACAAGGAGGATAACCTCCAGGTATGGAGGGATAGGTGCATACGAAGGGATGAGGAAGTCAAGGACCTGGCAAACAAGTTGGCCGACCTGCAGTCGGTCGTCAACTTCATGATGCAAAACAATGTCATGCAGCCGCCATACCCACTGTAGGATACGCCAATCCCAGCAGTTAAAACTCAGAATAGAGGACGGAAGATAACTCCTGAAGCATCGCGACGCTCCACGAGCAAAAGGCACACTCACCCGCCCTCCGGGGAGGTCGGGCGAGAGGAATCCAGACAAGAGAAGTCCCGGAGGACGTATCATACAAAGGATCAAGAACCCAGAGAACATCGGCATGTACAAAAGCAGGCTCTCTGCTTCGATACAACCCATGAAGAAAGGTCAAAACGGGCACACCACGAGGCCGAAAGTAGTGTGCCAAAGGGACTAAAATCAAAAGATAGCCGAGCTCTGGGGAGGAGTAAAGAAGACTTGAGAAACTACCTCAAGAGGAGGGAAAAGAACGCTGAAGCCAAGGTAAACTCATTCGTCAAGCCGAGGACACCATTCTCGGTGGAACTGGACAAATTCAAAGCACCAAAAAGATTCAGTATGCCGAGGTTTCAAATCTATGACGGTAAGTCAGACCCTAACTTCCATGTTGGATTATTTTTAAACTCAATGGCGTTATACAGTGGGAATGAGCCTTTGCTCTGCAAAGTATTCCCATCATCCTTTGGGGAGATTGCATCGAACTGGTTCCATAGATTACCAAAGGGCAGCGTCAAGACGTGGGAAGGCCTGGCCGAGATGTTTGTGTCCAGGTTTGTGACAAACAAGCTACAGCCATTAAGGGTGGACTCTCTAATGGCTTTGAAGATCAGCAAGGATGAAGGCCTTAGGGCCTATGCAAAAAGATACTACGAGGTGTTCAACCGAATACCTGAATGCAACCAGGAGGTAGCGGTCGTGTCTTTCAAGAACGGCCTGAAAGAAGATTGTTCACTACGGAAATCTTTGGCAAAGACATTGCCAAAGAACATGGAAGAACTCATGGCAAGGATACATCGGCACCAAAGCAGGTCAAACAGGAGCCGGGGAACGGCTCGCTGAAGCGAAGCCGAAGTAACAACGGATTCAGTAAAGCAGAGGTAGAGCTGAGGGCTAAACAAGCAGTAACAACCGTGTTCCGAATTCCAATTCAAAAGGTCCTGGGAAAAATTCGGAGCCAGCCCTATTTCAGAACACCGGCAAGGCAACCTGGGAAGTTTATGGGAAGAAACGCGGACAGACATTGTTCGTATCACAATGAAAACGGACATACAACGCAAGGTTGCAGAGCCCTCAAAGCACACTTGGAAGATCTGGTGAGGCAGGGCCACTTAAGGGACCTTGTTGATGAAACTAGAACAAGAGAAAAACAAGAAAGACTGTCTCAGGCTGAAGCAGCCCCACCACCGCCGCAACCCCGAGCAGAAAGACCTCGGGTAGTAAATGTGATTCATTCCAAGGTGAATGAAAACGACATTCGGGGGGAAACCCAAAGAGTAAAACACTTGCAGTACGTGAACCAGGTCGGATTGAAAAGACCTCGGCCGGAAGATTGCCAAGGTCCGATGATAACCTTCACCGAGGCCGACCTAGAGCTGGTCCAGCACCCGCATAATGATGCCTTGGTAGTATCCCTCCAGGTTGGGGAGTGCCAAGTAAAACGCATCCTGATAGATCCAGGCAGCTCTTGTGACATCATGTACTTTAGATGTTACAAGGAGTTGGGCCTTCACCCCGACGACTTGGAGCAATCGAATGGCCCGATGGTCGGCTTCAATGGAACACCGACTTGGCCACTGGGTGCCACAAACTTGGAAGTGCAAGCAGGCACTAAGAAGATCAGGACCGAATTCATTGTGATTGATACGCCTTCACCATACAACATTATCATGGGCAGGCCATGGTTGCATACAATGGGGGCAGTTCCCTCAACATTGCACCAACTACTGCGCTTCCCAACAGAGCATGGGATTGAAGAAATCCGAGGAGATCAGCTGCAGGCAAAGAATTGCTCCATGGCAGCAATGAAGACTACCTGCAATATTCGAGAACCAGCCAAGGCAGAGATTGAAGACGAGGACGTGGAAGTCCTGGATGACGTCGGCAAGGAGCCGGCCGAGAAGAGTGAGGAATCACTAAAGAAAATTCTCGTCCAGGAGGGCGATGAGGAACGCTTTTTTCTTCTCGGCTCAGGCTTAGCCGAGGAAGAGGAAAGAGAACTGGAAGCCTTTTTGAGAGCAAACATAGAAGTGTTCGCCTGGACGCCTTATGAAATGCCTGGTATTGATCCCGAGGTCACATGTCACAGACTGAACGTCGACAGGTCGGCTAAACCTGTAATTCAGCGAGCAAGAAGACCGACGTTGATACACGTCGAAGCAGTGGAGGAAGAAGTTGACAAACTTCTAGAAGCCAAGGCCATCAGAGAAGTCAACTATCCAACATGGCTATCAAACACTGTGGTGGTAAAGAAGAAAAACGGCAAATGGAGGGTTTGCGTAGATTTCACAAGCCTAAATAAAGCCTGTCCCAAAGACAGCTTTCCTCTGCCAAAAATTGATCAGCTGGTGGATGCTACATCTGGACATGGTAGGATGAGCTTCCTGGATGCATACAGGGGTACCACCAGATAGCCATGTACCCCCGGACGAGGAGAAGACAGCATTCATCACCCCAAAAGGTTTGTATTGTTACAGGGTGATGCCTTTTGGACTAAAGAACGCAGGAGCAACCTACCAAAGGCTGGTAACCAAAATGTTCAAACACCAGATAGGCCAAACAGTGGAAGTCTACATCGACGACATGGTCGTAAAGTCCAAGGAGCCAGAAAATCATCTAGCCGACCTAGCAGAGGTATTTAACATACTCAAAACATATCGGCTCCGACTCAACGCATCGAAGTGCGCGTTTGGGGTTGGATCAGGTAAGTTTCTAGGGTACCTGGTAACAAGAAGGGGAATAGAGGCCAGCCCAGATCAGATCAAGGCCATCCTAGATCTTCAGAGCCCGACCTCGGCAAAACAGGTTCAAATGCTCACTGGCAGGGCCGCATCCCTAAACAGGTTCATAAGCCGAAGTTCAGACAAGTATAAACCCTTCTTTAACCCGGTAAAAAAGACTGCAGACTTCCTGTGGACCGAGGAATGTGAGGCCGCTTTGGCCGATCAAAAGAAGTATCTGACCACGGCTCCAATCCTCTCAACGCCCGATCCCGAGGAGGAGTTGTTTTTGTACTTAGCTGTGTCCGAGCACGCTGTGAGCGCAGTACTAATCCGAGAAGAGCAGGGGGAATAGAAGGCTGTCTATTACGTAAGTAAAACCTTAGCCAGCGCTGAAACAAGGTACTTACCACTGGAGAAGTTAATGCTGGCCTTAGTTATGGCCTCCAAAAAGCTGAACCACTACTTCCAAGCACACAAGATTGTGATACTAACAGAGCACCCATTGAAATCCCTGTTACAACAAAGGAGACTTAACAGGAAGAATTGCAAGGTGGGCAGTGGCCTTGGGCCAGTATGACCTGGAATTCAGGCCCAGAACAGCAATTAAGGGCCAAGTTTTGGCCGACTTTGTGGCAGAATTCACGCCGGAGTTCAACGAACGTCGGCCTCCGTTGAGCCGAGATCCTAGCAAGCAAGCGGAATCCCAGCCGACAGCAAAAGAGCAAAAGAAGGAAAAGCTCAGACCTTGCAGCATCTACATCGGCGACTCATTCAGACTCTTTGTCGATGGAAGTTCAAACCGACGAGGAGCGGGGGCAGGAGTACTGCTGATATCCCCAGATGGAGAAATAATAGAACAGTCCATCCGTTTGGGGTTCAAGGCCTCAAACAATGAAGCTGAATACGAAGCATTGATTGCAGGACTAAAACTGGCAGCAGCAGCAGAAGCAGATGAGGTAATAGTTTTTTGTGATTCACAGTTAATTGTTAACCAATCAACAGGAGAATTTGCAGCCAGGGACGAGAGGATGTCGGCATATGCAAAAGAGGTTATCAGATTAGCCGAGTTATTTCAGAACTGCCGACTTCTTCAAGTTAGCCGAGATGATAACAGCCACGCCGACGCGTTGGCCAACCTGGCGAGTTCAATGCAGACTGGGAAGACAAGGACAATTATGATCGATTACATGTCGGGCCCGAGCATAGAACCACGGCACGCAAAGCAAGAGGCAATGTGTGTGGACATGGGGCCGAGCTGGATGGATGCAATTGTTGCATTCCTGAAAGAGGGAAAACTGCCAGAAGATCGCAAGGAGGCACACAAAGTCAGATTGAAGTCGGCAAGGTTCAGCCTGACTGCGGACGGACATCTCTACAGAAGGTCCTTCACTGGACCCCTTTTAAGGTGCGTACACCCTTTACAAGTTGAAGATTTTTTATATGAAATTCATGAAGGGATTTGTGGAAGCCACACTGGGGGCAGATCGTTAGCCCATAGGGCCATTACCCAGGGGTATTGGTGGCCATACATGCAAAAAGATGCAGAAGCATATGTGAAGAAGTGCGAACCATGCCAACGGTTTGCACCTTTGATTCATCAGCCAGCTGCCGACCTGAATCCAGTATCCAGCCCTTGGCCGTTTGCCCAATGGGGCATGGATCTGGTCGGACAACTTCCCCAAGCAACTGGGCAGAGGAAATACCTGTTGGTAGCAACAGATTACTTCACAAAGTGGATAGAGGCAGAACCTCTTGCTAAAATCCGAGATGTGGACGTCAAGAATTTTATATGGAAGAACATCATCACCAGATTTGGCATTCCCAGAGCCATTGTTGCCGACAACGGAACGCAGTTCGACAGCAAACTCATCAAGAACTTCTGTGCGAAATTCAAGATCAAGAATTACTTCTCAACACCGAGTTTCCCCCAAAGTAATGGACAAGCAGAAGCATCCAACAAAGTAATTTTGGATGGAATAAAGAAGAGGTTGCAGGCAGCAAAAGGGAAGTGGGTAGACGAATTACCCAACGTGCTTTGGGCATATCGGACTACGCCGAGAAGATCAACAGGGGAATCTCCCTTTGCCATGGCATATGGCACAGAAGCAGTCATTCCACTGGAAGTCGGCATCCCAGGGATCCGAACCCAGGGAGTTGAAAATGGGACTAATGACATACTCTTAGCCCGAGATCTGGATCTTTTGGAAGAACGAAGAGAGAAGGCTGCAATTCAGCTTGCAGTGTACCAGCAACAGCTTGCCAGAGCTACAACAAGAAAGTCAACCCAAGAGATTTTCAAGTCGGCGACCTAGTCTTGAGAAAAGTGGTCGGGAACAAGAAAGATCCCAGGGAGGGCAAGCTTGGCCCAAACTGGGAAGGGCCTTACAGAATTACCTCGGTGTTAGGTAATGGAGCTTATCGGCTTGAAGACAATGAAGGCAAAGCATTGCCAAGACCCTGGAACACTTGTAACTTGAAATTTTTCTATCATTAAGATGATCATTATTCTTGGCCGATGTCATCAATAAACACACATGATTGGTAAAGATGCTGGAAGACATGAAAAATGAGAACCCAAGTGGAACTCAGGTTCACATTGGGGGCAGAGAAGATGCAAAGGAGATGCAAAGGAACGGAGAAGATACAAAGCCTACAACTTGTTGAAATTTGTAGCAATTTACAAGTTGGTCTGGCCGAATTACAAAGCCTACCACTTGTTGAAATTTGTAGCAATTTACAAGTTGGTCTGGCCGAATTACAAAGCCTACCACTTGTTGAAATTTGTAGCAATCTACAAGTTGGTCTGGCCGAATACAAAGCCTACCACTTGTTGAAATTTGTAGCAATTTACAAGTTGGTCTGGCCGAATACAAAGTCTACCACTTGTTGAAATTTGTAGCAATTTACAAGTTGGTTTGACCGAATACAAAGCTTGGCTTCGCTTGTTGAAATTTGTAGCAATTTACAAGTTGAAGTTAAGCCGAGGTGACTACTCTCCTCGCTTGTTGAAATTTGTAGCAATTTACAAGTTGGGGTGATGATGATGCTATTGCTAAACCGACATATAGCAATCCACAAGGTGGTCAAGCCAAAGAAGATGTTCAAACACTTGTTGAAATTTGTAGCAATTTACAAGTTGAAGTTACGCCGACATCAATTTACAGGTTCAAATAAAAGCTGAGATTATTGTTTTGTTGAAATTTGTAGCAATTTACAAGTAAATCATTGTTTAACACCTGTTATAACTTGAGTAAAGTTTATTGTTTATATTAACCTTTGTTAAAATTTGTAGCAATTTACAAATTGGTCAGACCGATTACAAAGCTTAGCTTCGCTTGTTGAAATTTGTAGCAATTTACAAGTTGAAGTTAAGCCGAGATAATTGTTTCTCTTCGCTTGTTGAAATTTGTAGCAATTTACAAGTCGAAGGGAAGCCGATTTTATCGCCTACAGACTTATAGCAATCTACAAGGTGGTCAAGCCAAGAAAGGTGTTCAAACACTTGTTGAAATTTGCAGCAATTTACAGGTTGAAGTTAAGCCGACATGTTATCATCTGTTGAAATTTGCAGCAATTTACAAGTAGATCACTGTTTAACACTTGGTTATGACTTGAGAAAAGTTTACTGCATATGTTAATCCTTGTTGAAATTTGTAGCAATTTACAAGCAGGACAGACTGAGATTATTGTTTAAACACTTGTTGAAACTTGAGCAAGGTATGCAGTGTTAACATTGAATAGTATATGTTTTATACTTGTGGAAATTTATGAATAGATTGCAGATCAATATGTTGCCGAAGTAAAACTTGCAGTTATCACACCCGAGGTATGTAACCCCGAGGAGATTATGCAAAGGAAGAACTATATGAGTCATGCAAAATATTCTCATACAGAAGCAATGAAGAACTAAAGACTGAGGCATCCAGAGAAAAGCAGTTGCATTTATAAATAAAGAAGGCACAATGGCCTAGCAAAAATCAATTGTTCACAAGTTTCAGAGAAAGGCACATCGGCCACAAAACAAAGCTTACAATGTTCAGAAAACAAAAGAAAGTACAAAAAGCATCAGGGCTGTCCTTCTTCAACTTGAACAGATGATTGGGATGGAACCTCGGAGGGCTCTGGAAGAACCACCTCGGCATCTTTTTGCTTCGCAACCTCTGCATCTTTTTTTGCCGCGACCTCGGTGTTTTTCTCTGTTTCAAACGCTTTCATGGAAAAGGAGTGGGCGTGTTGAATGGCCTGAAAGTTCACAAGGCAAAGGATATTACAGAATAAAACAAAGTGATAGTAAGACAAAAATATCAAAATTCTAAAGACTTACTTGGACGGAGTGCTGCAGCATAAGGACATAGTTCTCATATTCACTGATCTTGGCATTTTGCTCAAGATCACCTTCAAGAAGAACTGCCGTACTGAGTGCCACGCCGACGTTAATGTCGGCGGCGTTTTCATTGGCATAAATTGGCCTGTTTTCGAGTGTAATTTTGGGTTCCCAGGGAACTTTGGGAACCCTGGATCCCGAGGTCGAAGGTTTCTGTTTTTTCGATGGAGCGGACCCTGATGGTTGGGCTTCGGCAGATCTTTTGGCGGGTGCAGCAGTGGTCTTCACAGTTGAAGTTAGTTGGGAGATGGGCAAAGCGTCCTCGACCTCGGCCTCAGCAGCCTTGGATTTTGGTGGGGGCTTCTTTGTCTTTTTCGGCTTTGGTGGAGGCACCGTTTGAGACGGCACAGAATCCACGTCGGCTGGAAGGTCGGCGAGAAGGTCTTGCACTACTGGCTTCGGGCGCACCATTTCGGCAGTTTTGACAAGACGTCGGCGTCGCTTTCTTTCTTGAACTGGAACCAAGTATGGTGCCGATCTGGAAGGTTGATCGGCTGGGTCAGGTGTGGACTCTTGATCGGTTCCTGATGTTGATGCAGTTAGCAGAGTGGTAGCAGAAGGAGGAGAGGAGCTTTTCTTCTTCCTCTTTGGAACGTCGACCAAAGTTGACTTGTAGGTGGGGATGAAATTCAACAACAGTGGGGCCTTGCGCTTCTAGAGTAGAAGGTCCAGGAGCTTCTTTAAGCCTTTCCCAGGGTAATAGGACTGGCGAAAGCTCTTGGGAGGCTTGCGAACGTCTGCAAAAAGAAACACAATATCAGAAACAGATAAAATTTTTGGAAAAACTTTAAGAAAGCAACAGCTAAGCAGTTGACGTAGGGCTCTTACCCTTGCCCTCTTTTACTGTTCGGGTGAGAGGAAAAATATGGACTTCTTCATCCGGGCCAAACTCCCAATTACCAGATGCAATAAGGTAGTCATCTCCAGCACCTTTGTTGGAGTCAGGAAGGTCGGCTACGATTTTAAACTCGGTGGACCTCGGCTTGAGGTAATAAACATAACCTTTTTCCTTTAGGTTGAGGGCACACATGGTGTAACAATATTGGATGTCGGCAAGAGTGATCCTAACACTCTCCTGCCGAGCTAAGGCTATTATACCATTGAGCGTTCTAAAGGCGTTGATGGTTAGTTGCATAGGGTTCAGGGCATAGTAATGAAGGACTTCGCGAAATAGGGGATCTAGAGGGAACCGAAGTCCACACTGGACAAAGGCTACAACAGGAAAATGCATGGTATCACCCTCGGGCATAATAGAGTCGTTCTCCCCAGCTAGCCTGAGGTGAACATCGGCAGGGATGGAGAATTCTTGCCTAAAAAACTCTAGTTTGGTTGGGGTGTTAACCCTATCTCTCCACACACCCATGGTTTTGGTATACGAGTACTTGGCTACGGAGACAGAATATTCCTAAAGGGCTCTTGGGACCTCGGCAACCTAGGTGTATATTGGTGAAATTGGTTTTAGTTTTTCCTAAGGATTGATGGTTCTATAAGCAAATCCCAAACCTAAATCTACGAAAAACAAGTATGGAAGGCAGAAATCTGGAAAACAGAAAAGCAAAAACGAAGTCTCAGATTCAAAAACAGAAAGGGTGGAAGACCAAGAACAAGAGGTGCAACAGTGCGAATGTTCAAGACATATGCAAGAAAACCAGAAATAAAGACATATTCAGGTGAATAATTCGCAAATTAAACACTAGAACAGAACAACAATGGCAAGAAATTTCAGGGATAGATCAAGAACTGGAAGAGAAAAGCCAGATGCTTACCAGAAAAGGTGAAGGCCGGAATGAGCTACGCCGAGATCAGATGGCGGACGCTACAGTGGCAAAAGCTTCGCAGAAATGGCGGATGCAAGGCAGTAGCAGAGTTGAGAGCTTCGAGCAATGGCAGATTCGAAGAAGAGGGAGCTTTAGAGAGAGAGAAAGCAAGGAAATTAGAATGCAAAAGTGAAGAGAAGAGGAGAGAGGCAAATGTTTTGTCCAAAAAGTGAAACGGCGGCAAAAACAAATGCAATTATTGTGCCTAGGTTAACGCATGCGTCAGACGGCGCAAGCAGAGAAAAGACGACTTATAGGCGCGTCACCAGCACGGACCAATGAGGGTAAAACGCGTCGGCGGAACGGTTGAAAAATGATGCATGACAGCTCATGCGCGTAGAAGTGATGATCTGAATTCTTGTTCTTTTAAGAAGACATGTCGGCCTGAAATGGATGACCTCGACTAGGAAGTTTTAAGCCGATGTACGAGAAAGAAAGTTCAATGTAAGTTCCATCACCTCAATATTCCGAGATAATAGAACTTAGGGGCAGTTGTGGGGTTATATTTTTGTGTATCAACACGTGGCAAGGTGACGCCGACGTGTCAGCCGAGGTTCCACGTGTCACGGTAAGTTTTTGCTGAAGTAATCTAAGGTTTGCCGAGGTTATTTCCGAACATATCTTAATCCGGGGTAAAGGTCTCTTCTTTCCCATACCTCGGCCTCACCTCCAAAGGCCGAGCTACCCTCAGAAGAATTAAGTCGAGGTAACTGTGAGGTCGACCATACCTGCTAATACAAAATATTATCTTGGATAGGTGGATGTACAGCCATGAGGCCAGCACTTCACCAACTACCTGGCCTCGAGGCCATGTGAGTTGGCCATGAGGCCACTAGAGGCCATGTGAAGCCATGAAGAGGTTTTACCTGGAAAGCTGCCAAAAGCGTAACAGTGGGCTGGCAGCCAGCTCAAAAGCTGGCAACCTCTCCATTAACTTTTCTGGTATATATGGAGAGGTGGAGAAGAAGAAAGGGGGGGGGATCATTCCGAACAGAGCATATACAACTATAAGCTAATTGTAACACTTACAATTACATGCTTGGAGAGTGAGAGAGTTACAGAGAGTTAATTGTAATTTTACCATTCATTCAATAGTGAATTACCTCGGCCTCCCGTGGACGTAAGCAATTACTGCCGAACCACGTTAAATCCTTTGTGTTTTTGTGTTATTATCTGTGCCATCTATTCTGCCTGTGTTTTTACCGCTGAATTACTAAGATAGGTAGTGTGATCAGAAAATCACTCACACAATACATATAAATATAAAATAAATACAAGACATCGACTGTTCTAGAATTATTCAAAGCTGATTCATGTAAAAGTTGCTTTTGATGGTGAAATTTCATTTGCTTACATTTAGTGCTATGAACACGGTTTTGTGTAGGTTATAGGTATAAATTTATTTGTTGGGTAGGTAGTAGTGCTTCCATCTTCTATTCTTTGCTTGATTGTCACTGTCGGTGGAAATGAATATTGGATATAGGAGTGGACCTTTTTGTATGTAAAGGAAGGGTTAATGGATGGCCCAGTGTTCCCACCCACCTTCCAATGTGGTGCTGCTGATGTATCCTTATTCCATTCAAATTTCAAAAAGTCAAATTGTGTATTAAATAATAAGATTTAGGCTAAGTTTGGGATGTGCAAGATAATCCAAAAAGATAAAAAGTTACTAAAAAAGTTAAAAAATTAATACTATTTATCAAAAGTTAACAATTACGGCTGCACAACTCCCAATTCAAATTTTCCTCTAAAAATCAATTTTTACAATTTTTTATTACACATTTTTCCATAAAAAGTCAAAAAGTTAACCCAAACATCCATATTTTCAACCTCAATTTTTTAGTCCAAAAAGACAAAAAGTGCACTTATTTAGTCTTCCCAAACTTGGCCTTAAGATAAATTAGAGATATATTTCTTAAATTTTATTTAAAATATAAATTATCTCTTATAATTTTAAAAATTATAAATATTCTTTTATCAGAATTTATTATTCAATTGAGTTGATAGAAAAATAAAGATAGTGTTTGATTTGATTTTTAAAACATGATTTAGATGAAAAAATTGAAAATTTTCTTTGGTTAATTAATTTTTAAAATACAATTCAAAACTCAATTTCTTCTCTCCTTTTTCCTTTTTATTTTTATTTTTATTATTAATAAATCAATCAATAACTTATTATCTCTCCACTCTCCTCTCTCCTCTCTCATTCTCAAGAATTTTTTGCGTACAAATAGAGTACCAAGCTGATAGGCTTATTTGGTACCCTTCACCAATCACAACTAAACAACCTCCGGCTATTACATGGCAACGGGACTTTAAGCCATTGTTTGGGAAGTAGGTTTAGGTGGGTTTGAGATTAAAATAATCACAAAAAATAAAATAGATATTTTAATTTAATAAGATAAAATATTATACGCAATCCATAATTATTACATTTTTTCTCTTACAAAAAAATCGAAAAGTCAAAAAAACCAAAACCCTTTTCAAATCAAACTTTTTAACCCCAAAATAAAATAACGAAAAAAATCAAAAAACCAACCCATTTTCTAAACCAAGCCTAACTGTTGTTTACATTTTCTTTCTCTTTCTATACAAACAAATCCATCAACATGTTTTCTCGCCGGCGTTTGGTTCTTTTTAGAATTGTGATTCTAATAAAAAAAGAATTTAATTTTTTTAAAAAAATTTATAATCAAACATATAATTCAAAAATATATTAAATTTTATTCAAAAACTATTTTCAAAATTAATAACCAAACATACAACTCAAAACTTAATTTAAAACTCTTTTCAAAACTCGAAACCAAACTATTTTCAAAACTATATTTTAAAAAAAAATTTCAAAAAAAATATATTTTATTTTTAAAATTATTTTTACAATCATGATTTCAGTGTAGAGTGGTGTTTTGAGTTATGAATTTTGAAAAGAGAAAATTTGTTTGGTTATTAGTTTTAAAAAAAGTTTTGAGTTGTATTTTAAAAATTTTTGGATTTAGCATTTTTAAAATATTTAAAAATTTTCTTAATTTTATTTTATTACGGTAAATATTTTATATTTTAAATATTTATTTATTTATTTCAATGTGCACTGTATTTTCTATATTTGTGTGATGTATTTTTTCAAATATTTTAAATATATTTTTAAATATTTTAAAAAAAATTTAAAAATATTTTTATTTTATTTTATAAACATATTTTTTAATATTTCAATAATTAATTTTTTTAAAACTTTTTTATAAGTATTTAATTTTTTTTTTAATTTTAAAAAAATTTGGATCGCCATAAATATTTAAATCACGACAAATTATTTGGTCAATACTTAAAAAATAATAAAAAATAGTTTTTAAATTGAGTTTTGAGTTATGTGTTTGATTACGATTTGAATGTGGAGTTGTGTTTTGAGTTTAAAATATTTACAAAATAAAATAAACTATTTAAAATATTTAAATAAAAATTATATATTTAAAATAATAAAATAAAATTTTCTTAAACATTTTTAAATATTTTAAAAAAAGAAATCCAAAAAATTCTTTTCAAAATTTAAAATTTAAAAACTCTTTTCAAATCTTATAACCAAACAATTCTCTACTCTTCTATCTGCATGATAAATTTTGAATTCAACTGAAATTAAAATCACTTCCATTCAATTGAACACATATTAATATAGTTTTCTAATTCTTTTAAAATTTATTTGCTAAACACCCACTTATGAATAAAGATCTCTCACTCTGTCACATTCTGCATATCAATCAATTATTTTTTTTTACACACCCATCTATTCAACTTTAAAAAAAAAAATTACAAATTATGCAAAAATAATTTTTAAAACTCATAACTAAACAGATTTTTAACTTTTAACAACTCATCTTTCCAAATATAATTCAAAACTCATTTCAAAAACTAAACCAAACAAAGCCAAATTTTTAATTATCTTATATACAATTATAAAATTATCAAAACTATTGATTAAAATATATTATTAAATTCATTAAAACTATTAATTGACTTAATAGTTAATTAATGAAAGGGATTAATTGTTATGTGATTAGAAATGTGAGGGAGCGAGGCGTAATTAGCAAAACCACAAGGAAAAATTAGTATTTTAAGCCAATATCAAGAAATATATTTATAATTTATCCTAAAATTTTACAAGGATACATCATAATTACACCTCCTGATGTTTACTTAAAATATGGACTGCCCTTGTGGTTTGAAAAATTATAAACATTTCATTGTTAGAATTTTTTATTTAACAGAATTAACTAAAAAAAAAAAAATTTCTAACTACTCTTCTATACAATAATAAATTAAATTAATTATTAATTAAAATAAAATTTTGACATTATTAAAAACTGTTAATTGACTTGATAATTTATTATCAAAATAGACTATTTGTTATGAAATTAAAAATTTCAAGAGGCGAGATGTAATTTATAGAACTAAGGGAAATAATACATATTTTAAGCAAATCTCAATAGATATATTTATAATCTACCCCATATATATACACTATATAAGTGCTTATAATTGAACTTATTACAATAATATGACAGGTAAAATTTATAAATTTTTATAAAAAATTCCAAACTCAAATGGTGTGATGGGTAATATTTGGAATAATAACTTTTTATGAAATTATACGGTAATTTGTTTTGAAATACCTTAAGTTAAATTAGTTAAATTGATACTTAGAAAATCATATTTACTTGTATGAGTGTATGTGCTAAAATAGAATTTAATTTTAAATTAGGGGTCATTGTATTTTATCAAAAGATGTAATTTTAAAGAATTTTTAATAAGGAAAAAGTTTTGCAAATCATGAATTGAAAGACAACGAAGTGCCATGTGGTGCATTTGATCTCCTATAAATAGGAGTTAGATTTTGAAGGAATGAAAACAAAATAAACAAGCAAGCAACGAGAGAAATGAAGGAGTAGGGGTGTGTCTAGTTTGTGTTTTAAGATAAATTTTTAAAAAAAAAAATTAAGGAGAGAGTTTAGAATTTTTTTTGTTTGTTTGGTTATATATTTTGACAATAGTTTTGGAATTTGAGAGTTTGGGATGATGGTGATGGTGATGGTAGTGGTAGCGAATGACATGATGATGGTGGTGGTGAGTTTATAATAGTGTATATCAATGATTATCTTTGGTATTTATAAATCCAGTCAGAATTAAGTAAGTTTATTATGACTTAATTTTTTTTTAAATTTTAGTTTACATTTTAAGAGACATTTAAATTTTCAAGTGATATTAATTGTAGTTATATTTTAGTGATATTAATTTTTAAGTAAGTTTATATTTTATTTTATTTTTATAAAACTTTTAGATACATTCAGATGCATTTAAAAAGTAAAAAAGTTTAACCAAAATAAAAAAAAGTTACAAATTACTAAAAACAAACGAAAATCCGAACAAAAATACACATAGATATTTGTTTGTTTTTAGTGATTTTTTTTTAATTTTTTTTTGTCAATTTGTTTTTCTTTTTGAATACATCTTGATTAGATACATCTAAGGGGTTGTTTGGGGTGTCCTAAATAAGTGTACTTTTTGTCTTTTTAGACTAAAAAATTGAGGAAAAAAATATGGATGTTTGGGTTAACTTTTTGACTTTTTTATGAAAAAATGTGTATTAAAAAATTGTATAAATTAGTGTGTAAGGAAAAATTAGGATTGAGAGTTGTACAGTCGTAATTTTTGACTTTTGGTGAATAGTGATAACTTTTTAACTTTTTGAGTAACTTTTTGACTTTTTAACTTTTTTTCAACTTGTCAAACTTGGCCTAAATCTAAAAAGAACAAAACTTGACTAAAACATGAAAAATATCATTAAAAATAAAGGAAAACTTACCTAAAAATAATTTGTAAAAAATCAAACCAAACAGACACTAATGGCTGGTTTATGATGTCTTAAATAAGTGTACTTTTTGACTTTTTATAAAAGATGTGTAGAAAAGTAGAGAGGAGATGTTGATTGATGTGACCCAAAAAAGATAAAAAGATGGACTAAAATAGGTTATGCCAAAGCCTGATATTAGCATTAGTTGGAAATATTTCAAGATTTTCAGGTTCAAGTCTCATTATCTCTCAATTATCTTAATCATTTGTTTGTCACTACACCTATAAAATTTCAACCCAAGGGTGGGTGGCATTGTGGTTAAGGTTTGGGGTTTAAGTTTCCAAGGTCATGAGTTCAATTCCCTCCCCCTTAGGAGGTTGGATCTCAAGTTGTCTATTCAGCACTTGGTGTGGGTTCAATACTCCCCCGCTCTACGAAGAGGGTAGGGAGGAATTTCAAAATTATACAAGTTTCCTATTTTACTTGTTCTACATTGATTTCTTACAAATTTAGACTTAATTTTTGAAACATTTTTTTTTCCATCAGTCATCTGGAATGTTGACATTTAATGCAAGAATGTTGATATTCTTAGATGAGTCAAGAATGTTGACATTTCTTTTTTGATGGAATTTAATTTGGCTTCTAAAATCTCTAGATTTTTATTATAAATACAAGCTTCTCCTTTGTATTCAATATACAGAAAAAGGTATTCTTGCTCTTGCACTTTACATTCTATTTTTTTTAAAAAAAATGGTATAGGTCTCAAATTTTCTACTATAAATGATCAAATCATATCCATGTGAGACATTTTGTTATTTATTTGGTAAAAAAATTAGTATCTCTAACCTTACCCTTCTTTTTAAGTAGGCTTCATTAAAGGTTGGTTCGTTCATCTCCTTCACTGTGAGTACATACTGGAAGAAGATAGGCTGTGGATCCTGGAGGGTAGCCAATGACTTCTTTCGGTCTCTCACATTACCGTTAATTTTGCGTATCTTTATTTTTCCAACACAAAACAGAATTACACTTAAAGAAGAGTGTTATTAGTTTAATAAACATCGTCTTTACACATAACAAGTGTTAAATTGATGTTAGATTATGTTTGATTCCCTCGACCAGACCAAAATTTTCCTCCTTTCCTTGCCACTTACATTAGCAGGGATGTAAACGGTTCGGTTCAGTCGGTGTTAAGATTATATTTAGCACCAAATCGATCTTTTCGGTTTTTATGATTAAAAAAACAATACAAAGTGTATGCTACAGTTTAATTTTATTGGTTTTGTTAGTTTGATTTAAAAGAGAAATTTATATGAAATTTTAAATTTTACATTGAAAATAAATGAAAAAAATGCTCTATAAATATTTTTCTTCCTAATTTTTATCACAAAAGTGTATTATATTAATTACTTCTCATATAATGTTCAAAAAATTATAATATAAAAATATTTAAACATAATATTCGGTCGGTTCATTTTACATCGATATAAAAAGTTTCAAAATCGAAACAGACTGTATGTTATGAAAAACAAACCAAAAACTAAAATTTTGGTCAATTCTGATCGATCAGCTCGATTTTATCAATTTTTCTTACATTCCTGTACGAGTTTTGTGGCAAACTATTACAAGCTTTTTTGCATAAAAAATTATTCCAGAGAATACTAATGCCTAACTTGGAACAATTTGCTATATATTTATTCTAATGGATTTTCAACTTGAAGGGGCACGTTGCATCAGTAATTATTCCAGAGAATCCTAATTCGTAACTTGGATCAAAATTCTACACCAAACACCAATAGATGGAGAGAAGAGAGAGCGCGCGCTCTAATAAGCCATAATTTTCTTCTTGCTTTAACTTTTTTTTTTTTTTTAATAATATTTTTCACCTTTCTTTTTTTTCACATTTCAACAACCATTTAATTATTATATACAGAAAAAAACAAAAACAAAAAACTATTTTTAAAGATGAAAAGAGGAAGAGCAACTACAACTGCACTGGGTGCATTCTTGAGGCCCCTGGTCTATATATACACATTCTTTTCAGGCCTTAGGAAACCTCTCCTACAATAACAAATTTTTTTTAAAAAAAAGAAAGAAAGCCAGAAGAAAACATATACAAAAGGCAGCCTTCCAGCGCACCTCAAACAGCATTCATTATGCTCTTTCCCAAGCCGCCACTGCCGCCACTGCTGCCAAAGCCCATGGTCTCATCGCAGAGCCCATTAGTGGCTTTGGTCACTAGGCCCGAGCCCCTGCATTTGCAGCAAACAAACATAGCAGGAACCACCTCTGAGTCGGGTATCCCAGCACACCTAGTGTGCTGCCACACTCCACACACATCACAGGCTAACATTCTCTCACCATCATCATCCTTAGCACCACAATTGCAATCCACAGTCCATCGCTCCATTCCCCTCTCCATCCTAAACCTGCTCAACCCGTTTTTCCCAAAGCATCTTCCCCGGACTCGCACAGATTCAGTTGACCCTAACAAGAGCTTGAGCTGGGTGGATTCATCAACACCACCATAGCCAAGTAGCTCTTCAGCTAGAAATCTTCTGAACATCAGATACACTTCTTGAAAAGCCTTTGATGCTTCAGTCTTAAGGTCACAAATGGTAGCATTTGGTGATAGCACAAGTAGTTCCGGAGGTGGATTAGTGACATAGTCTTCAGATTGTTCCATAAGTTCCACATCACATGAGAGGCATATTGTGGATGGGTTCTCAAAATTCAACTCGTTTTCGGGATTGTAATCTTTCACAAATTGCTTGCAATCAAGAAGCTTTGTAGCTGATCTGACTGCAAGATCTCTATTTGCCTGAGGCCCATTGTACAGCATGGTTTGAGGGTGGAGAAGGGATTCATACAAGAATCTCAGGTCCCGCAGTAAATGTTCTTCAGAAGGGTAGTTTGTGACTGCAGAATTGGTGCTGGTGGTATTTCCATTAACTAGACTACCTGGCTCAAGTCTGTAACAAGTAAAAAAGAGAAATATATATTAGACACAGTTTCATAATTTAAAATTAATAGTTATCAACTCTCCAATTTACTTTTTTCTAGCGTAACTTGTTCTAAAAAAGAAAAAGAGATGAGCACAAATTGTGCAGACAAGGAAATTGCTCACCTGTACTCTATAGCACCCGAATCAGGATTACACCGGGCATGTACAACCATCCCATCAGCGGTATGTTTCCCTTTCAGTTCCTTGAGGCAGTAATCCAGAAGCTCTGGAGGAGCAACTTTGCATACAGCACCCCTAAGAGCACGCCAAGTCACCCAGTTGGGCCCAGTAACTGCCCGTAATACTCTAAACATTGCTTCTTCCACCCGTTCGATGTCACTGGTAGTCCACGCACACAAGGTACTTGAGGTGCAAAACCGACGCTTCTTACCATTAACATCATCAACCCTTGATGAACCTTTGCGGACATCATGGATCAAACTCATCAAGAAACACAAGAGGTCTCTAATATTTACAAGCTCACGCTCTGACAAGGACTGATAAAAAAAGATCACATCCTGTAAGCGAGTGCGAGGTTTCCGTCCTTGAGAGAGAGAGTTGGATAACGGTCGTTTAGAAAGGGTTTCTACAGCTGCTTTGTAGGCGTCAAGAGTGAGAGCAAAACTACCAGCACCAAACTCATAACCCCAGTCCCCATACCATGGACGGCCCTTGGTGATTGCATATAGTAGTCGGTACTCCAACCCGTACTTCTTCGACACGTCCATCACGCTGACCCTTCTGTTGTGTTAAAAAAAAGGTCTAATTAAAATTAAAGTATTTGGTTTGAATTCTTCTAAAACTAGAAATTATAAAGACCAAGGGAGTTCACTTAGATATCTATCATGAACAACCAAGCCCTCAAAGATGCCAATGTCACCTTTATTGATAGAAACAAAAAAGTGTGCTTAAGTACAATAAAAAATTCTAACCTGACACCAAGTACTTTACACAGCCGATCCCAAAAATCCATGATATGACGTCCAGAAAGCACCCTTGAGCCACCTTCTCTGCCGTTGACCCTAAGAAGGTGCCCAAAGCCATTCGCGTGGACCACGCCATGTAGAAGATGAGTAGTGTCCTCCAACTGGTGATACATCCAGTCTTCTACATCTTCTGTAGTCATAACATGGTTGCATGACTTGCACCTGGAAAGTGATACAACTTATTCATAAATAATGATGAAAAATATTCTCAAAGTCATCAAACGTGGGGAATAAATTTTAGTATATTAAAAAAAAAATCATAGAGGACAAAGCAATTTGGAAATCAAATTTAACAAGTTGACCACACAAGCTTCCATCAATATTCAAGAAAAATAATTATATGCGAGTAAGTATAAAAGAGACAACACATGGTTCACCTCAATAGTTACAAACAAAGTCACCCTACTGCCTATGCATAATAACATTTATAGTTTTAAACAAGATAACCTAGAAAGATTGCCAAGGTCCTACACTTATTTCACATTTCATCGGTTCAATGCAATAGCAAAAGTAAATTATGCTTTGTTAATTATTCATGCCAAAGGTCTTTGCAAGCTTTTTTTTTTTCTCTTTTTCTGACACACTATGCAATTGATTCATGATTCTTTGAATTTGCATCAGTTTTATTAACCAATGACATCACATCTGCCTGCACACAAGTTGCAAAAGGCAGCGTAACTGAAAATCAGAGATACAACAAGATGGAAGACATTCCAATGAACAAACATGTCCCATAAATTAAAAAACACAATTTCTTTATAAAAGGAGCAGAACATAAAAAAAAATCCTGCCAATTAGAGAATGAAGCTAAAAAAAAAAAAAATGTATTCCTAATTTAAAAACCTTGCACACCCGTAATCATATGAAAAAACAACAAGCACATAAATTTTTTTTTTTTTTTTGATAAATAAGAAAGTAGACCATCAAATTAAACAGCAAATGCATAATAGAGACTGTTATAGCAAAGTATTTAAATAAACAAATAAATACATATTGATCACATGAACACATTGTTATACAAGACCAGATTAAGAGCATGTTAGGGGTTAAAAGAGAAAAGGGTGTTCACTCACCTAGACTCTGAGAGGAGAAGAACATCCCCACAACCGGCACAAGACTTCTGATAGCCGCCAATGGAACTGCCATCTGATTTTATTATGAAATGGTAACGCTTTGCGCACACTGGATTACCACTCCAACCTTTGAAAAACAAATTCAGAAAAAAGATAATAAACACCAAAAAAATGAGATTCCATACAATTCCAAATTATTCATTCTACAGGTATAACTGCAAATTTAGATATATCTCGAAATTAGAAGTTAGGCTCACAAAAATGAAACAGGAGAGAGATTTTAAAATCACTTAGAAATTTACTTTACTCATACTCATACTGTTATGATGGCAAGGGTGAGTTTTAATTGATTGATTTCTAACCAAATTAAAATATGACAGTTATGCTCTAATTGGTTCACTAGAATGAGTTAGAATAGAATGGAATGGTAATTGTTTTGGCTCTCATTTGGAATGACCATTCCTTTTAAATGGTGAATGATGATTCCATTTTTAATGTATTTTGTCATTATTTTTTTAATCAACCAAATATAAGAATGAACATTTTAATGCCAAATGCTACCTCAATGTCTTGGATTGGTAAATTTAAAATGATAATTTAGAGGTATTAAAAGCATTTTTTTGAAAGAGTAAAAAAAGAATTTTCCCATTGCACTGAAATTCTCGACCCATTTAGTTTTTGCACAGAGAGAGTCCGATTTAAATCACAAAACAGTCGAACAAATCACAACTTTTATTGTCTCAAAGCAGTGAGTCCACAATTTCAGTTAGTCAATACATATTTTCAATTGAATCCTCAGGATCAATCGAAAATCGTATTTTGTTGGGTGAACAAAACCATTTTAAATGTACACTTCTTAATTGAATTCTTAGGATCAATCAATTTCGTATTTTGTTAGGTGAACAAAACCAATTTTTAGGATCAATCGAAAATCGTACTTCGTTAGGTGAACTAGGATAAGTAAAGTTATTTGTCATTTTGTTGAATTTACAAGTTAGCCCTCGCATACCCAGACAAAAAAAGTTAGTTTGGGCAAGTGGAAAATATGGGAAAAAGTAGGGGCCACAATAAAGCAAATTCTTAGGAGTTGTCTGTCTCTTTAAACAAAGAAACGGCCAGTACGTCGCCACGTGCCAAGGTCGTTTGACTACACCTAATCAGAGTCCTTCCCCCACATCTCTCTCTCTCTCTCTCTCTCTCTCTCTCTCTCTCAACTGAGGTGGGACCCATTCACCAAACTTAAGATATTTCACGAGTGGGTCCCGCAAACCCTATAACGTGTCTAAACACTTAACCATAGTGTGTACTACTCACACGAGAAACCAGTGTCCTTTAGTAGTAATTATCATGATCATCAGGGGTCTAATAATTTAAAATGACCCACCGATAGTAGTATCATTTTGGCCTATTTTGACCATTCAATTAAAAGCCAAAAAAAAACTAGATTTTTAGGTTTTTTTTTTTAAAAAAAAAAATTACATCACTTTTTTTTTTTTACATATATTTTTAAAAAAAAAAAAATAAAAACTTGATTTTTAACCTTCTCCAAAATAGGGCATCACCATTTCCATCATAGGGCCTGTTTGGTGCAGCTTAAAAGCTGCTTATTTCAGCTTTCAACTTAATTTAAGCTATTTTAATGTGTTTAGTTTAGCTTATAGCTTATAACTTTTTGAAAGTCAGAAATCAGCTTATTCTTTGAGTAGGGCAAGAGATACTTAATTTATAAGTTAGAAATCAACTTATGTTCTTAGTTATAAGCTATAAGCACTTTCTCACAATTCTACCAAACAAGGCCATAACAGTCCAAATCTATGGTTAGATTTGTTTAGGATGTAAATTGATTTTTTAATTATTTTATTTTAAGATTAAAAAATTTTATTTAAAATAAATTTTTCGATTTTTTAAATTTTGTAAAAAAAAATATAATGAATTTATCTAAAATAATTTATTTTAACATCACTATTTTAGTCCAAACGCTTCTACCAAACAAGGCTTAATACGGTGGGGTCCATCTTATCTGACCCATAAAATCATCAGATCAGACAAATCGAACGGATCAGATTGAACGGGTCCAATTACCATATTAAAATAGCACCGTACAGGAAATTTCCCCCGGAAAAAATAAATAAAAAATAAAGCAACTATTATCCGATTTCCCGCCTAAACCGGCTACCGGAATCTGACGAAAACCGAAGCGAGTTGTATAACAAGGATGATAATAATAATAATAATAATAATAATAATAATAATAAAGCAGATATGACCCCCAAAAAAAAAAAAAATACAAACTGAGTCACCGAATCGGTACCGACTCGGTAGAGAAACTCACCGACGACTCGGCACTGATCGCAGTATACGGATCTAGATCTGGCCACGTCCTCCTCCACGACGTCGAGGCACACCACCGCCGGCGAAGTCTCGTCGGCTAGATCACCGACTCGGAACAGGATCTGCCACGTCAGCAGGTGGGGAAAGAGAGAGGACGGTGGCGGAAGGGTAGCGTGTTTGGTCAGGAACGCCCTCACGCTGGTCCTGAAAGGTCCAACGTCGTCGTAGGCAGCGTCGCCGGAGGAGGGGAAAGTGAGGAAGTCGTTGATATCGGCCGTGACTCGCCTCTTCATCCGCTTCAAAGGCCGTCCATTCAAGACCATGCTGTTTCTTCAGATCTAGGCGCGTGTGGGTCAGATCTGGGCTGATCGAAGCTTTCTCTGTTTCAGATCGGGGAAAAAAAAATACAGATCCGATGGTTCGGATTAGCAAGATCAAACGACACAAAGAAAGATTTACAGTTTGTATATATACATGTGTTTGTATTTGAATATACTATCAGATTTATCAAGAAATCGAAGAAAACAAGACGGAGAGAGAGAGAGGAGGGAGGTGGCTGAAATTAGGGTTTCTGTTGTTGATGGTATTTGGGACTTTTTGGTACTTTTATATATATATATTAAAAATTTGTTTGTTTTTTATATTTCTGTTTTGGATTTCGAGAAAATAGGTTGAGTCGGTTTGGAAGAGAGAGAGAGAGAGAGAGAGAGAGAGAGATTGGATTTGAGGATGAGAGAGAAATCTTTCTTAATCGTTAAGCGACTTTAGCGCTTCCAACTTTTTGAAAAAATTATTTAGGATTTTGTGGTTGGGAAATTACTATATTGGCCTAGTACTTTTTGATTTAGAGGACCTTCCGCGAAGTTTCGCGCTTTTATTGATCTTCGTCTCTCTACACTGAAGTCTCTCCAACTGTTTTTATTACTCTCCTCATCTTAAAATATTAATTTTTATTTTAAAATATTAATTTCCTTTTAAAATTAATTACTGAAATAATATAAATTTTTTATTTTATCTTTTTCTAAATTAATTAATATTAATATTTTTGAAATATAATAATTATACTACTAAATTTTTTTAAAAATAATTAATATTTTGAGAGGAATGAAATATTTCATTTATAAGATGAATGGAAAGTTGAGGGGTAGTTTTGGAAATGTAAATGTAAATTTGTTAGACTTCTGATGGTAATTAGAAATGTTCGCACATTCAGACATTTTCATTCTATATTCGTTCGAATTTAGGTAGATTATAAAAATAAAAAATTAAAAAAAATCAAATACGGGTTCGAATTTAGGTAGATTATAAAAATAAAAAATTAAAAAAAATCAAATACGGGTCGAGTGAGTCGTACAGGTTTGCGAATTGATGCAAATTAATTTGGCAATTTAGGCTTTACTATTATTTTTTTGGGAATTATTTTAGAGTAATGTTTTACTATTTTGGATCTTATTTGACTTTGTTTGATTTCAAAATTTTGAATTCACTTTTTCAAAAATAAATTTTTTTTCATATTTTTTTTGTTTTTAGTGAATTTTTTTTAATATTTTAACTTTTAAATATACCTAACATAAATATACTTAAAAAATATATTTGTAAGAAAAATATTTGAAAAATTCACTAAATACCAAAAATATTAAAAAATATATAAAAATTCAATACATATTCATATTCTTGTATATTTATTGATTTTTTTTAAAATATTTTTTTACAAATATTTTACTTTTTGAGTACATCTAGGTTATGTGCATCTAAAAATATTAAAAAATTCACTTAAAAAAAAAACTCAATTTTCAAAAAATTTGAGTTTAAAAATAAAAACCAAACAAGGTGTTGAATTAAATTTTTTTTATTCTTCATTTTAAAGATCAAACTTTCATATTCCATAAATAATTAATATTATTACTAACTAACACCCCGTAAGATTTGGTCCAATTACATTCCACCTCTAACATTTTGAAAATTACATTCTTACCTCTGTGGTTAATAGTCTCATTCACAAAATTCTCTACTAAAAAACAACAATTTCTAGTAGAAAAATATAAGAAATTACATTTTAAAAAAAAAGTAAAACAAAGGAAAGAGGGAAAAAAAGATGAAGTAAAGCAAAGCAAGAAAAGAGAGAGTGCATGAATTCAATGTTTTCATTCAATCTAAATAATTATAATAACAGAAGGTTAGTGTAATTTCCTAAACATCAAGAGGTGATATGTATTAAATCCAAATTTCAGGAAGTGTTAGTGTAATTTATCCCCTTTTTTTACATACAAAGCACAAACATAATATCATTTTTTTAGAAGGAAGTCAGCGGATCAGGTTAGGTCGAGTGGTCCCTCATCCATCATCTGTCCGAACATATACAGATTTAGAAAATATCCATCGATATTTGTCTGCCTATACTATCAAAACTACTTAAAAGCGAGTAGATTGAATCGAGTTGGATCAAGTTGATTTTCACGAATCGATCGGTTCATGAGCATCCCTAATGGTAATCATGAGCTTGGGTTATTGCAATTAGGAGTAAAATTATAATTAAACTATGCATGACAGAACTGTTTAAGTGATTTTAACATGTTACTTGATTAATTTGAAACAAATTTTATATCTCATATCTCTTATATTGATTTTTATTTTGATATTAATTGAAAACTATATATATATATATATATATGTATTAACTATATTAAGGAGGGTGATTTCAAAAGTGAACTATAAATTTGAAACAATGACTCAAAAGTGAATTATAAATTTGAAACGATAAATAAAATTAAACTCTGATTAGCTGATAGATTAATACAAATTAAATTATTTTAATAGATTAATATATTTTGTACCCCTTTAATTGTAACATTTGACATCCCTTTGGTGTACTTTTTTTTTTTTTTCTTTTATTTTAGAAAAGACATCTTGGCTTGAATGGGTAAAAAAAGTCGTGAATTGAGCACTGTATATTGGGAATCTTAAGGGGTGTTATATAATCACCCTCCAGGTGACGCTGTAATTACACCTTTTTTTGCCATCAATCCATTATTCAATAATCTTTGAATTTATTTATTTATTTTCTCAAAATAGGGCCTCTTTAATTGTTGATACTAATATCAGTTTGATAATGACAGAGAGTTTTAATTTTAGAATTTGAAAGAGAGTTCTAATGATATAGTAAGAGAAATAAAAATAAAAATATAGACACACACATCACATCACATGTGAGTTCCACTTCGTACCACATTACTAGAGTTCCAAAATTAGAACTTTTAATCTTTGTTCATACCAGTTTCAAATTTAAAGGCTCTCTCGGATTTTTTTTTTTGAAAAATATAAATTAATTTGACAAATATAAACATCAAAAAGATAAAATCATGTGAAAATAATTAGTATTTTTTTTTCATTCATTACACCAAATTAATTTTGAGTGATTCTAATTACACCACTATTTTGCCTCTTTACACATTCCATCTCATTACACCACTAAAAAAATGTGATATTATATTACCAAAATTAACCCTAAAGTAAGACTCTTCAAAACCCTTTTATCTTTTTACACCAATAGTTTTCAGAGGAAAAATAAGGGAACAGAGGAAGACGCAGTAAAGGGAAAGAGAAAGGCGTAGGGAAGACAGTAAATGGAGCTCACAACGAAGTGCTTGTTCGGTCACACAGTGCTAAACAATTTACATTCATATGGTGTTATGTTGCCAGAAAAAATAGATTTCTCCAACGTTTTGTTGGTGTACATTTACAGAGCCACTTTCTTCCAAACAATGATTTTTAAATTTGTGTAGAGCATGTTCGATAATACAATGCTAATGAATTTGAATAATCCGATGTCATGTTACGAAACAAACTTTTTTTTTCCCAGTAATATGTTGCTATTCGATTGGCTGATAACAAGAAATTAATTTGGGGCCACTTGTGAAGTGCCTGTTTGGTGATATATTGCTATACAAATTAGATTACTCCAGTGTCATCACTACAGGAAAAATGGCATACTGCAACGTTTTTTTTTACGGCGTTTAGGGAAACACCATTACAAATGAACTAAACACAACGTTTTCAAAACGTTGTCTTTGATCTCAATTAAACGGCGTCGTATTGGGTGTATATATTGACACCGTCCATGCTCCATCTCTCACTTTCTCTGTGTCTCTTCCACAACTCTCTCTCTCTCTCTCTCTCCCCCTTCCAAAGCCCTCGATTTGAAGCTCTCTCGAATAATTTCAAACAATAATCCCATCTCGATTTGATCTCACTTTCTCGCTTGCTCAATTGTAGATTTTACATTGCATATTCATCGAACTCTCTAGCCGTGCTTCATCGATCTATCGCTCGAGGGCTTTGCTCGAGCTGTTCTTCATCAAATAGCAAATCCAAAATCAATATCATTCTTGAACCAAATCGATCTTTGTTGCTCTTATCTCAAGTACATTTTTTTTTATTTTATCGGTGTTCTAGTTTGAACCAGATCGATCTCTGTTGCTCTACTTTCTCATTGTCAAATCTGTTGATTAACTCTAATTTTTTAATTCTCAGGTTAGATCAGATCAAATCGTTGAACCAGATCGATCCCTTTTGCTCTTCATCTTGGGTACATTTTTCAAAGTAATTAATTCTTTGGTAGTTTTGTTTGTTTTTCTTTACTTTGTTTTTTAAAGAAATTAACTCTCTAATTTAAGATCTTGTAGATTTGTTTGTTTTTCATTGCTTTTGAGAAGGGGTGGTAATTGATTTGCAAGACAGATTGGGATTAGATAGCTCATACTATAGATGGTCTCATGATCTCAGAGTGACAATGTATGAGAGTATTTGGATGTTTGCAATTAATTATCTGTTTGGCAAGTGTGCTTGGTCTATATTTTTTGTGCTTATAATTTTCATTAGAATGTTCATTGGAGAATCTTCATCTTTGATGGATTAGCATGAAACATTGTTCATTATGGAATATTTACGAGCAGATTTGGGCATCCCCATTTCATCATTCTGATTAAGAAACAGCAGAAATTTTTTTTTTTGAAACTGATTAATTGTTTGCCCTGTTAATCTTGTAGTGTGGGTTTTATGACTCATGATTTTGAATATTTTCTGTTTGGTTGTTTAGAAAATGGAGGGATGGACATGAAAATTTTCATCCCATGGCTGCAATGATTTTTTTTTCTCTGTAACGAACACTTATTTTATTTTATTTTTTTTATGTTGGATTTCATAATTACTAGTGGACATATTTGATTTCCGTCTGTCTTTTATATGCACGCTGATCATTTACCAACAATGCATAGACTACAAGTATGACATTAGTTTGGAAACTTGTAAATATAAATACTTGTTGTTTGATTAGTTTATATATTTTTTTAACTTGTTGTATGATATCTATCTTTTAGTTAAAAAGCCTCTTTTGGGTAAATTATACCCCTCACAATGCTTCTTAAGTTTCTATTGACTTGTAAATTTTAAAACCCGCGAAAGTTATCCTATTTTCTTTAGGATTCAATTACCTTAATAGTTTAACTACTCTCCCCTTTTCAGTCTGTGATTCGCATAATCCATTATAAAGGAGTTTGATAAATGATTGTTAAGTTTAATGTTTTCTATTTCTACTCCAAGAGCGCATGATAATTCTGTTGGTACTGCAATTACTTTGGTCATATGATCTTTTATCACTGCTTAAATAGAGAGATTCCTTCCTTAGCTTTCATCTCTCTATTTTTCTTTCTCCTTCTCTTTTTGGGTGTCATTTTGCGAGTTCGGACGATTCATGATAAGTTAGTTTAGATGATAATTGTCATTGTAAGGTGGAACAATTTAGATTTTTTTTTTTTTTGATAAGTATAAATTCTATAGATGAAAAAACGGCCATATGTAGGGGCTCAAACTGTGACGTATATAGAAAGCAAAGGCAATATAATTTAGATTTTATTTTTATTACATAATGGTGATAAGACAAACCTAAAAGATTTCTGAGGTTTATGGAAATAAACATGGACAGCCAGCTCTGTGTGCTTGAATATTGTTTCACTATGTAAACTAGTAATAATAATAATCAAATCAAACAAATGATTGAATAATCTCACACACTCAGTGCTATGTTGTATTTGCCTTCAAATAGAATTTACATAGTTGGTGATATATACAATCAGGTTTGCTTCTTATCTCATCATAATAGAATTGTGAATTCTAAAATTTATCAACATTTGAATTCTAATATTTATCTAATACACTATTATTGTGCTTTCAGTAAAGAATTTAGTCCTGGTTCTTCTTAGCTTCTATAGTATCTGATAAATTGATTGCTTATATGTACCTGCCTTGAATTGCTGAGGTCATTTCAATATCGATTGGTATTGTACCTGCCTATTCTAGAAGCATTCCTACCGTGTCTGATACTTTTTCATATTTAGTGATGGTGCCTACTTGGACTTGAATTGCAGTCTTTGACATTGATAGGGAAGCAACAAGGGATTAAAGGGTAATGGAAAGGCAACCTTCCACAGGTCCTTTGCATCCTTTGCTTTTCACTTTCCCATAGATAAGCCTTTTTTCTAATAGTATTTTCACAGTATTTTTGCCAAATTCTGTACAAGGTTTTTGTCGAGTTTCTCTTACTAAACATTTCCATTTCAATTTTAGGTGATACACATCATACCTTATAGTGCAGTCCAGCTGTTTGCTTATGAAACCTACAAGGTAATAGCAATACCAATTTTCAAAAAAGTCTTAGCACTCTATGAACTTTTACTGTTCAAAGCATTTGATTAGTATTTTACCTTTGAATTTCTAGAAACTTTTTAGGGGGAAGGATGGCCTCTCAACAGGCCATGGGTGGGCCTGTTGCATCAGCTGCTACACATGTGCATTCACAACAACAATCCCATACATACACCTCATCGTTTAATTGCCATCGTTCATCCGAGGAAGTGAGTAAATAGCTAATTATGAAATTTTCAATATGACATTTTATTCTTGTTATTTGTTCTTATCAAATGCAGGTTCACATATCAAAGAAAGAAAAGAAGAAGAAGAAAAAGTAGATATGACAAACTCAATGAAAGAAGGATGATGGAGTCTACTGAATTCAAGGTTAGAACTGTTCCTAATTTTAGTTTATTTGTGAATTTTATTTTATTAATGAAGTTGAATTTTTTTAGAATTTTATTCTTAGTTTATAGTTTGTTTTGTAGTTTGTTTTTTGTCTATTGTTTTTGGAAGTGTTTTGGTTTGGGTCTGTCATGGTCTAGGTATATGCAGGTTTGGATATATATATGAAACTCTTGAGCAATTGCTTGTTTCTGAACTCTGTTTTGGTGTGGTTCTTCTATGTTGCTTACTATTGTTGGTTACAGTCATCTCAAGTGGATATTGAAGCTAACATATTTGGCCATGTGTTAATTGTGATGCTTAAATATGGTGTTATAAATGTTTATTCATTTGACCATACCTAAGTTGCTAATACATTGTGATCAAGGAATCTTGTCTGCAAATTTTGTAATTGAAAATCATGCTTTTTTTTTTTTTTGGTGAATATGAAAATCATGCTTAGTAAAAGCTTTAATGGAAAAAGTTCAATATTAGTCTCAAAATGGTAAAACAAGGAAGTTTTAAGTTCCATACTAGTTAAGAATAGATTTTATCATTCTTTAATTCGGAACAGTATGATTCATTCTTAAAATAGTTTACTTGCAAAATTGATCGAGAATAGTTTATTTCTTTTTCTTTCTTTTTTTGTTTTTGTAGAAATGTTTTTTTTTTTTTTTCCATGTTTGATTGATGTATTTGATTTCAATTGCTTTCCAATTCTTAGCCATGAAAGCATGTGTGCTATACATAGCTTTGTATTGACAACAGCTATATTTTTAGGCCAAAGAAGAGACAGAGCTCCCTGAGTACATTCTTGGAACTGTTCGACTGAATCGTGTGAAGCTCGACTCTGCTGTACCTTTTGAAGTTTGAAATATTTTGATACATCAACATGCTTTGATCATCATATTTACAGAAGTAATTGGCATTGTTGTAACTGGGTGCATTCCAATGTTTTCCAAATTCTGGTGTGGATTATTGTTCTTATAATTTGTACCAGACATTGAAAATTCAATCATAGATCATCCAAAATTGGTTCCAATGAGTATTTATTCAATCTTAGATACTATCTTATCTATTTGGTTTTTGTTTTTTAGCCTTTGGTTTTGTCTTAGATACTATCTCATGAAATGTGCAATTAGTTAAATTCTTTGGTTTATACTCTGTTTCCAAAGTTTGTAGTATGAACTTTGTAGTGCACTTTATTTTACAGCAACTATATATAGTCACAGAGAATGTCCACTTTGGTATTTTATTTCATACTATTGCAGCAGCAGCAGCAGCAGCACAGAGAAAAAAAAAAAAATTGATATTTTATTTCATATTCTTGCAGCAGTAGCAGTACAGAAAGAAAAAAAAAAGGTATTTTATTTCATATTCCTACAGCAGCACCAGCAGCAGCAGAAAAAAAGAAAAAAAAAAGGTGGCGTTTTTTCCAAAAACGCCACTAAATGACATCATGGTGACGTCACACATTAGTATGGGACGGATGTCAAAGCTTTTGTGGCGTTTTTAAAAACGCCGTCTAATAGTTTTAGCAACGGTTTTCAAACGCTGTAAAGCTATTGCAGCGGCCGTATCAACGACGAAAAATTTAAACGCCGCTGTAACATTTTGCGGCGTTTTTTGGGCTTTTAGCGGAGTTTTAAAAACGCCGCTAAAACTCATTTTTCCTATAGTGCATGTTGCCAAACTATAAAAACATCCATAAAAAACATACATTGTTATACGTTGAAAGATTTACTTTTTTCTTCAAGCATCCATAAAAAACACCCATCAATCAAACACGCATCCATAAAATCATGCATAAAAATATCAAGTGTATGAACATCCATAAAAGCATCCATAACATCTGTCATTGTTTGCATCCACATGTTATCACAATTCATCTATATCGATAGTTTCGGTAGTTATTACATTAGGGCTGACCAAGCGTACGGAATTGATGAATACGGGTAGTATATGCTTTCTCCCATCCACTAGCACACGGGTGATGAAAACGAATCCAATTATTTATTATCGGAGGTATTGGATGACCAGGTTGCAAATAAACCTATAACAAAGATATGAATAAGTAGAATTACAAAATAAGCTATGGTAATGATCTAAGTAGGCTCGGTAGTTTATACCTGAATGAAATGGTTTCCATTTACAATCCTATGCAGATATCTCTTCGATCAGGTGTTGCAATCGATACTGATCTAAGTGGTAGAAACATCAAGCAACGTTGCATGGATAAATGATAATGAACAACTCGATCTTCTTCCCAACGTCAAAAACTCATTTAATTAATACTTGACGACTACTAAAAATCTAAAGACAATAAATACATTTATACGTCAAATTATTAATAAAACTCAATACAAATTAAAAATAAGAAAAAATCGTATTTCTAAAAAACTTAACAAGCATCGTCTGTAATGAATTCATGACTGGAGTCTACTAATAATGTAGTACTTGCATTGTTGCAATGAGTAAAAGTATAATCCATCCAATTAAAAAATAAAAATTATAAAAAAATAAAACTAAAAATATATGGTAATGAATAGTCAAAAAAATTAAAAAAATTCGATCTTGGATTACCGAAAATGTATATTTTATTCGACAATTGGTTGCTGTGACAACCCTCATATAACGACCCCGGTCTTTTCCCATTTGATTTCTGTATCCGGACTTATGTTCCGTAGATTCCAGTGTTATATCATTGTTGTTGTTGTCCTTTAATTCCTTAATCTTGGGCTATAGGAACTGTTTTGGGCAGGTTGATTATAGGTTGGTTGAACTTAGAACCAAAAGTAAGTGCCCAGTTTTTGGCCTGTCCGCTCGAGCGGAGATGTATACGCTCGAGCGGGGAACTTTTTGTCTGCTGTCCGCTCGAGCGGGAGTTTGGGCGCTCGAGCGGGGAAATACAACCATCCAGTAGTTCCTGTGCAGAGGTGGACGCTCGAGCGGGGCATTGTGCGCTCGAGCGTAAGTGTGAGTGTACGCTCGAGCGGGGTTTAGTGAGCTCGAGCGGGGACCTGATGTGTCGAATTGCTGGGAGCGTGCATTCGCCGCTCGAGCGTGGGGTTGTCCGCTCGAGCGGTAGTCTGTGAGTGTCCGCTCGAGCGTAGGTTGGTCCGCTCGAGCGGAGAGTCGGAGTATAAAATCGTGTTTTAGCGTTTTTAAAGCAGTTTTTCATCTTCTTTTCAGATTCTAAACCCTAAATTCCAAGTTCTCTCTCTCCCAACTCACTTTTCTTCGAGGTTTGATCTAGTTAGGGTGTGTTTCTACCCTAGTTCTTTTACAAATAAGATAGAGGAGAGTGAGGGCTTCCATTTAATCTGAGCAGTTGTCAGTTTGGAGCACTTTGGAGTTTCGAGCATCTTCTTCATCATCATCTTTTTGGGTTATTTCTTCGAGGTAGGGATTTCCTACTCCATTTATAGATTTTAATCCTAAGTGTTGGTATTTTGGTATGTGGGGGTAGTTTGGTAATTTGAAAGAAACCTTAGGGTTTTGGTTTAGATTAATTGGTATAATTAATTTAAAGGAATAATGTGGAATTTGGTTTAATTCATGGAATTGGGAAATTTAATGAATTGATGTTATATATTTGGGGTAGTTTAATTATTTACCTTTGGGAATGTTAAATTTACATTCATTAATGTATTTATTTCTTGTTTAGAAATAACTGTTTTGGGCTATCGGTGGAGGATAGCCATTGATTGTTGTAGACCTTGCATGCGGCTTAGGTATAACTGGAATTGAGTCAATTGTTTGACTGTTGAGTTAATACAGAACATTTGTGTATTAATTATGTGTTGTATATGGCAATTGTGTGTTTTATTGCATATGCATTGGTTTTGGAGGAGATAGGGGATGAACTCCACGGTTTAGAGGAAGATAGGGGATGGACCTCTAAACCGGATTTATTGGGAGGAGATAGGGGATGGACTCCAGTAGCATCACTCTTATGTGTGCTTATTGATTAATAGATATATTTCTATTTATTGTGGATATGATACATCACTAAAATGTGTATCAGTTGGGAAGTATGGAAGTGAATTGGTTATGATTGATACAATACCAACTTGTGTATTTGTTATGGTTAGGTCTAACTTAAATTGTTATTCCTGTTGAATTGGAAGTATTGTTAATAAAAGATGAAACCCCGTTGAGTTATTTGGCCAGGTTCTGAGCCATAAGTGGGAAGTAAAATGTGCCATAGACAGTGTGTCATAGGCAATGTAGACATTCGTGTCATGAAAATTGTAACTTGATTGTAGAGTGTTAACCATGTATCAGATGCTAATGCTTTAGTTAATTCTTATGCTTGGTTTAGTGTTTCTCTACTGGGCTGTGGCTCACCCTATATGGGAACTTTATTTTTCAGGTTCAGGTGGTTCACTCCCTCCAAGGACTTGCTTGTGAGGAATTGAATGTGAAGATTTGTTTATTTATTTTTATTTGAATAATGTAATCTTTCAAGCCTAGGGCTTTATCTGTTTTTGAGTTAGAACTCAGTAAATTGTATCCAAGTGATGGCTTGGCAAGATGTAAGCCCGTAGGGCATTTATTATGGTATTTTATTTCGTAAGACTCTGATGATTGATGTAATAAATAATGTCTTCTTTTAATAATGCATGTTTTGTTTTATATTTAATGGGTTGAATTTTAAGGGCGTTACACCTCACCACTGTTTACTGATAATGCCACTGATTAGTGCTAATCTATGATTAAGCATGTTAAGTGACTGATTGATTGAAGTGTATTAGTTTAAACGCATTTCTATCTGTTTGACTGTTAATTGATCTGTTCATGTTTTATGTGTTAAACTGCAAATTGAAGGCCTTATTGGCGGCCGAATCCGGAACTAATTAGTGTTTTGTGTTAATTAGAATTAATGTGAATTTGTGGTAAATTTAGTTGAAATTTGATTTGGTATGATTAAATTGGATTAAATAAAGTTGTATTACATTAGTTTGGTTTTATTTCAAGTTTGCCACTAAGTGGATTATCCTAGGCTAACTCCCCTCCACTTCCTACACATTTGACACAACTCTTCTTCAGCCACTTTCCTAGAGACCAACCGAGAGAGAGAGGGAGAGTAGGGGAGAAAATTGGTTTCAACAAGTTTTGGCTTGGAATTTAGAAGAATTGAAGGTTGATTGCATAATTGAGCTTCTATACCTAAAATTGAAGACCTAAGGTAGGACATTTACCTTCTTGTTTATGAATTTAAGTTAGTTCTTGCATGGTTCATGGAAGATTAAAGTTTTAAGGTCTTACATTGGTTTAAAATGTTGATTGGAGAGCTAGACCTTGCATGCATGTCTCTACCATGGCATTTTGAAGTCATTTTCATGAGAATTTCTTCATGCATGTTCATATTTTTGGTCTTGATCCATGAACTCACCATGTTTTGAAGTTAAACATTGCATTTGATCTTGTTTTGTAGCATAAGAGTTCTTGGGAACTCATGCATGTATGAGTTTTGCATTGTTCTTCATGTTTTTGAATTTTGAGTTGAAGTTTGTGTTTAATTGACTTACCTTTGGGCTTGATTTTACAAAATTGATCTTTGAAACATGTCATATTATGGGTTTGTAAATGTTTTCCAGAAAATTAGCCCAAAAGAATCGAATTTGATGCTTTAAAAGTTGACTTTGAGCTTGGAGGTTCAATCTGAAAATTCCAGATTTTGGACTCACGCTCGAGCGTAGGATTTTACGCTCGAGCATACACCCTGAATCTTGCACTTCCGCTCGAACGTGGAAAGTTACGCTGGAGCGTGAATTTCATATGCCCAGAAGTTCGTGTGTTTTACAGTCCGCTCAAGCAAGGGAATGCACGCTTGAGCGAGGACTTGTGTCTCACACTCGAGCGGGGGTCGAGCACCCGTCGAGCGTGAATTTCATGCATCCAGTACTTTTGCAGTCCGCTCGAGCGAGGAAAGTCACGCTCGAGCGAGGCTCTTTTGTCTGCATGTCTGCTCGAGCGGAGAAAGCCACGCTCGAGCGGGACCCCTATTTCAGCAAAATTTTGAAAAATGTTTTAAAGTGCATCTTTGCATCCTCATTCCATCCTAGGCATTCCTAGGCCTAGTTTAAGGCATCTCAATGAGGATAATGCTATAGAACCACACCGAGTCAAGATAGGGACTAAGTTATTGTTTCCCAAATGTGCAACTTAGTGTGTGATCATCTTGTAACTGTGTAGGGTTGGCATCCGAGGACGCTCATTAGCCTATCTGTAGCCCAGAACTCTGTGAGTAACAATGTTGTAAAGATATATTCAATCATGAATATTTTTTGAATGACCAACTGTACTGCTTTCTGGAATGATATTTCTTACTGAATGAATGCTTGTCCTATTTGCGAACTATATTCGTGGCATCCATAGCAATTTACTATTACTGTACTGTACTACTACTGTCACAGAGATCTCTGTCGGTTCCCATGTTTGGAACCACTACTGTTTACTGATATGATGGCCATCAACTAACTGTTCGGTCTGTTAAGACCTACTGTACTATTTGCTATTGGATATACCACTTATGACTGCTATGATCGAATAACTGATATACTGTTCAAATAACTGATTTAAATACTGAAAGGACAATCATTCTTAACCTCTTTACGCATATGTTATTCACTGGGCGTTAGCTCACTGTTTATATATATATGTAGGTGTCCAGGCACCGGACCGGAGCTAGGAGCGTCGGGTTAGCTCTTGTTTTGTCAAGTCAACCGTTGTGCCTCACTGCGAGGTTCCAAGTGCTGCCAAGCCAAGGCTGCTTTGGGGTGTTTTAGATTCCCCCTTTCCTGTTTCTGTTTTGTATAGACTGACTATACCTATACTGTACTGTTCTGATAGGGGTTAGGTCCCTGTCCTGGATGTCTGTATATGATGTATGTATATATTGTTATGGTTTCGAATGTGAATATGTTATGAAAAGTCTTTTTGCATACAGACTGTCACAGCTCATTGGACATCTTTTATTACTGTTTTGGCTTCCGCCAACCCCTGTACTCTATATTACTGTTATTACTGTTAAGCAGGCCTTCGGTAATCACGGATTACTGGCCGGTTACGGCGCTAAACCCATAGGGGCGGGTTTGGGTCGTGACAGTTACCAAACATATATTTTTTGTTCGGCAATGTAATGTCGGACTACTTTATTTTGTTCGATTTCGAAACACCGAACAAAAGTTGAAGAATAGTAAAAAAAAAATGAAACAAAAACCTATCAAACAAATAAAAAAAACTCATAATTTCACCTTTTTGATGGTTCTTCACCACCGTTTCTTCATCAATTGCTTTATTCTATGACCAAAATACTATAATTCTCACTTTTTAAAAAAGAGATGTATAAGAGAGAAGAAAAAATGAGAAAGAAATAAGAGGAGTAGGGATTGAAGACTAAGGGTGTAAGGAGATAATAAAATATATTTAATTTTAGTATTTTTGTCCTTAAAAGTAATTTCACTCATGGGTAAAATTGAAAAAAAAAATAAGAACATCTCATATGCAGGGTGTAAAGAGGTAAAATAGTGTTGTAAGTAGAATCACTCTTAATTTTTTTTATCTTTTTTAAAAGAGTGTTGCTATTAGCATCCCATTAATTATTTTGGACCCCCACTTATAAATTCTAAAACCCTTAATACCAAAATTATCGTTATGAAAATATTTCACCCATTCAATTGAATGCATACCCCCACACCCCAAAAAGCTTCTCTGTTCAAAACCCTAACAAAACCCACGAAAGTGATTGCTACTTCATCTCTACATACTTTTCATGACTTGAGAAAATAAATGTAGGATTTTGTTGTTGTTGATTCAAAATTCTCCTTTTGTGGGTTATGCGATCTCTACAAGTTTCGGTTATCTATTCCCGAACAAATAAGAAATATTCGATTACCTTTTTCCAAACAAATGAACAATGTTCGGGCCTGTGTTCCCAAATTTCAGTCATGTGTTCGGGAGTTCAATCCCGAAAAAATGACGAATAATTTTTATTATTTTTGTCATTTTTTTTTAAGAAACTTATCCTTACAAAGTCAATCTCTCATGAGCTAAGAACACTATCAAAGCTATGAATCTCTTCTGAGCTTTTATTGTTGTACTCCTCTTGGCTCATGAAGTTTTGATTGCCGAAAAAACTTCCACTTATTGTTATTGCGGAGAAGTATAGATAATTAAATAGTTGCCACCGTTACTGCCGAAATATTACTGCCAAAGGGTTTTTAAGGTTTTGAGGGTTTTCAAGGTTTTGAGGGTGGGTAGGTTTTGAAGGTGGGATTTGGAGAAGATGGATAGGTGACGATGGAAGCGGGTGCTCTCATAAACTATAACTCATGATGTAGTGGGTGTTTGGGCTTAATTGTGAAATGAAATGTCCCAAAATTATTGATGTCATTTTTAGTAATTTCATTTGAGATTATTGTTGTAATAAAAAAAACTAAGAAATGGAGGGTTCAAAATAATTGATGGGCATCACTCTTTTTAAAAATGCTTATTTCACTTTATATCCTTAAACTATTGTCAAAGTATCTATTTAGTTTATAAACTATCGATTGAGTTTATTAAGTCCTTAAAGTTATTCACCAAAAAAAAAAGTCCCTAAAGTTAGGAAAGTATATAAATCAAAATTTATTTAGTTCCTAAACTATCAATTGTGTTATCCCAGGTAGACAACCCAAGAGGGGGGGTGAATTGGGTTATTAAAAATTTTACAATATTAAAATTAACACAATATTCAGAATTTTAACAAATAAAAAAATAGAATAATAATTATCAATATAAAAGTAAGAGAGATAGGGAGAAAAAATCAAACACTGAGATTTATAGTGGTTCGGCACGCCAGGCCTACGTCCACTCCCCATGGAACTTCCTTGAGAATTTCTTTACTATCAATTGAATAAATACACCACCAAGCTTTTAGATTTGGCACAAGACTTACTCTTATCTATTGAGACTCACTCAACAATAAATGCCTTACCCTTACAAAACCTCTCACAGAAATAAGGAATAAAAATAAGTGGTACTTAAACCCTCTTTTACAATAATTCTCTCACAAAGAGTAGATATGAAAGTGTAAGAACAAAGGCTACACTTAGATCTGTAAGTGAAAGAGCAAAATACAATATATTCAGAATTTTGGAACACACAGAAATTTTTCTCTTCAAGTTCTTGATTTTTCTCCACACACAACACTTCTATTTATATACAAAAATATACCCATTGGAAGTAGGACGCTCCTTGCTGACGTCATGGCTTATATAAGCACGCTCCTTGATTTTAAATAGTCAGCAAATGTTAATAATTAAAAAGATAAAAGTACGACTAATTTTTTTCTTTTCCTTTTTTATTTTTTCAAACATGGAGCCACCGTTTTTGTAGACAATTTAATACAAAGTTCATAACTTCCAAACAAGCAAATGATTTGCTCTATCTTGTTTTATTATAATATATATATATATATATATAACTCCATCCTTTTCTTCTTGTTTTATTATAATATGATATAATCAATGTAGTGTAAAAAGTTTAATTGCTCACGTGATGTATTCTATTTATATTATATGTATTCTATATAATATTCTAATCAAATATTTGCATATATAGTAAAGTCCCTTTAAGTAATATTTATAATAGATCTGATCATATATACCTTTTTTAAATTTTTGTAGAGATTTTCAACTAAACATAACCTACCACTATATTTGGATATATCACTTTTGTCAAAAGAAGACAACTCATCAATATCACATTTGTCAAAATAATACAACCAATCAATCAATTTTGTCAAAATAATATAATTAATCAATTTTAATTTTGTCAAAAAATGAATAGCGATTAGCCTAAATTTTAAAAAAGTGAATAGTAGAGCTTTCAAAAAATATTTTTATTTAAATAATATTTAACAAATATATATATTTTAAACAGATAATATTTAGTGTCAAATAATATGTATATTAAAAAAATGAAATTTTTGCGAATAATATTTTAAACATCATCAAAATTAAATAATATGATTAATAATCTTCCCCTTTTTGATGATGGCAATATTTGTATGCATTTGACACAAAATAAAATTAACAAAATATTTGATAACCCAGCAACATATAATTTTCAAAAGCAAAATCATATTTTTTCTCCCCCTTTGACATCATCAAAATAAAAGATGAAGAGATGAAACAAACATATTTGATAAAATAATCTAAGCGGCCAAAAACAAAATAATGGCCTTTTGTCTTGTCAGAATCATTGTGGAGATTTTGGAGCATCTCGAGTATAGCGATCCGGGTTTTTTCCCGACTTTCACTGTGTCCGGACTTGGGTTTCGTGGTTGTATGTTGTTGTTTATATCTTGTTTCCATCCTTTAATTCATTGTATTTGAGTTTTGGGATGTCTTGAGCGTGTTTAGAATAGGTGGGTTGCTAGTTGGTCTAGAACCTTGTTGCCTAGAATTTTGGTCTTCCGCTCAAGCGGGCCTTCTTGCGCTCGAGCGGGTCAGTACTTTGTACGTTTGTAAGAAATACTGCAGAAGTGTTTTTCACACTCGAGCGGGTCTGAGCTCTAGCGGCCCTTTTGGTGCTCGAGTGATTGTCTGAAGTCTGTAAAATACTGGACGAGTGTATTCTACGCTCGAGCGGGTAGTGCCTTGCTGTTGTGTCTTGGCACTCGAGCGGGTATAATTTTTGTGTCTGACGCTCGAGCATCAAACTCTCCGCTCAAGCGGACTGCGCGTATATCAGATAGCAAAGTGACATTTTAAATCACTTTTTCTGTCCTTTCTCTGACTAAAACTTTCCAAAACCCTAAGTTGAGAGCCTCTCTCTCTAAAATACCCCCTCTCTCTACATTTTGACCTAGATCTAATGATTTTCTCACCCTCCTTCCTTTGATAAAAAGATTAAGCTCTTCAATATCTCCATTTTCATCCGAGTAGAAGTTGATTTCGTCATCTTTGGAGTTCATCCCTTGCTTGGCTCATCTTCTCTTCTTGAGGTAGGGATAATCTACTCATTTCTATGAGCTTTAACATAAATATTAGTCATTTTGCATAAATGGAGAGATTTGGGAAGTTTGGGTGAAGTTAGGGTTTGGATTTGAAATTATGAAAGAGGGGTTTTCTATTTTTGGGCTCCATGTGTATGTGAGGTCTTGGAAATGGGACTAGTTGTGTATCATGGGTGAAATTTGGCCTTGAGTGCAATATTTGAGAAAATGGGGAAAAGCCCTAATTTAAATTATATAAACTACTTTATATAAATAGTGAAATAATTGTGGAAATATGAGATTGGTTTGAGAATCATGAAATTGGAGGAAATTGTGATTAAATGGTGTAGTTGGATTGATAAATCACTCACCTATGGGAAAATGTGATAATTTATCTATTGAGAAATCTATTTATCTATTTAGATATAACTGTTTTGGGCTATCGGTGGAGGATAGCCATGAGTGTTGTAGAAATTGCATGATGATTAGGTGAATTGAAACTAATCAATTGGATTATGTCATTGAATATGACGGTTGGATATAAACATTGAATATGTGATTTAAATTGGTCATTGTATATGACGATGTATTAAATACATTGTATATGTATCTTGTTTGAGAGGAGATAGGGGATGTACTCCATTGTGTGGGAAGAGATAGGGGATGGACTCCATTGATAATTAAGTTGGCCGGAGTGTCCAGGGTGAAAGTCCCGAAATCTTATATATATTTGGGTGCCGGTTCCCTCAGACGTAGTTCCGTAAAATGGCAAGTTATGGAAGTGTATAATTGATGTTTATGATTGAAGTATTGATAAATGAGTTGTAGTCTCATTTTGAATTGTTTATATGATAATGAACTATGTCAATGGATTGACTTGGGTAAATAACTGGAAGTGAATTGAAATATGGGTGCCAATGTTGGTTGATTATGGAAAAGGTGTAAGATGGTTAATAAGTGTTAAACATTTATCGAATGCTAATGTTTTAGTTAATTCTCACCCTACTTGGGATATCATTTTTCAGGTACAGGCGACATGCCACCTCCAAGGTCTTAGCTTGGGAGGTTTAAGAGTTGAAGGCTCCATTTTGGTTATTTTGTTTTGATGATTAAATGTAAATTCAAGCCGAGGGCTTTATATGTAAAGAATTAGAACTTTTCTTTTGTTGTAACCAAGTTATTACTTGCAAAGATGTAAGCTTGTAGGGCATTTACTTGTTTAATATCATTTGTAAAGAAGACTCTGATGAATGAAGATATAATACTTTTCTATTATGTTTATGGATCTTATGCATGATTGTTATATGGGCGTTACAACTTGGTATCAAAGCGTACCGGGTTTGAATACTTTGGGTACGTGGGAAGTGGTTAGTACCACAATGGGTTTGTCTCGCTTGTTAGAGACTTAAGTGAAATGTTATGTGCTTATATGATAACATGTTTATGTGACTATATGGGTATGGGATTCAGTTTCTAGGATGTTGATTGGGTCCATGGGTTTCTGGGAGTCTTGTTGAAATGGCACTTGATTACTGCTGTTTCTAACTGGAACTCTAGCAACGCCACGAGACGATCATTATCCAGAAATGAAATTCGTAAGTGTTTATGTGATTATGTGCTTAAGTGGAGTGAACTACCATTGTCCATCGTATTAGGACGTGAGTGGATTAGCTTCGGCACATTTGTGAATGTGCTAATCCTTTTGTTACCTTTAATAGGATGTCAGGATGAGGTCGTGGTAGTAGGCGTAGCAGGTAGGAGATGCCTATACCAGATGAGATTCCGACGCAGGAGGAAGGAGTTGGTTAGGCCAATGTGGCCGAGCCAGTAGGTCAGCAGGCCATGGGTGCCGTAGCCCGTGAAATGGCCGGAGCATTGAGGGAATCTATGGACATTCTCAGAGCTAAGAATCAAGTCCAGGCCCAAGTAATTGAAATAGGGCCGTCTTTTCTGAAGAGAGAGTTCTTTCGGTCGAATCCAGATGAATTTTTGGGTAATCCTAAGGAGCCACTGAAGGCGGATGAGTGGCTTGAGCAGATAACGAAGACGTTTGAGATGCTTAGCATCGAAGACGGAGGTTTGCGAGTGACCTTGGCGTCCTTCCAGCTGAAGGGAGATGCGGGTCAGTGGTGGAAGTATGCGTGGAGATGCATTGGAGGGGCTTGGGAGGCCTTTGCTGAAGCTTTCCAAGATAAGTACTTGCCTGCTACGGTGAGTGAGAAGTTGAGGGATCAATTCTCCAAGTTAGTGCAGCTGAATACACCAGTGGCGGAGTTTGAGGCCACTTTTACTAGCCTATCTAGGTTTGCACCTGAGTTAGTGACGACTGAGGAACGCCGCTGTCTAGAGTTCAAGAAGAGGTTGCGGACCGAGCTCATGTTTAGAGTTGCTGGTTCCATGATTAGGGACTATGGGCGCCTTGTGGAGGCTGCAGCCCATCTTGAGACCATTATGCATGCAGAGGAGGAGAGGATGAGGGGCTCCAAGAAGAGTCAGGATGGCTAAGGGGACAGTAAGAGGCAGAGGGGTTCTAACCCTCAGCAGTCCCAGGGAGTGCATTCGAGATCTACCTTTCCAGTACCGAGTTCGGGTTTTGGGAGAGGCGGTCAGGGAGACATCACCTGTTACAAATATGGTCAGTTGGGTTACAAGTCTCCAGTTTGCCCACAGAGAGGAGGAGGGCAGTGTGCAGCATCTTCTTCGGCTCGTTCTCAGGGCCAGAGTCAGGGTAGATGCCAGCTGCTCACTTGTTATCAGTGTGGGCATGCGGGGCACCTGAAGAGGTTTTGCCCACAGTTAGGTGGCACACCTGGTGCGTTTGGTTCGAGACAGACACAGAGTCACCAGCTAGCGCAGTCAGTTCAGGCCTCGAGGGCCAATCAGGGAGCCTCATCGGCTCAGTCTGTGCACCAGTCTTATGCTCCGAGAGGTGAGCAGGTAGATCAGAGACCTACAGGGCGTGTGTATGCTGTTATAGCTCTAGATCTTGTACCGGCTCCATCTGTTGTGAGAGGTACCTTCTTGTTTTGCAACTCGATTGCTAATGTGTTAATTGATACGGGTGCATCCCACTCATTTATATTTTCTGCATTTGCATCTGTTTTGGGATTGGAGTTGGCACAGTTAACATCTCCTATTTGTGTGGTATCACCTGTTGGGGGTGAGATGGTTTTGAAACAGGGGTGTCGGGGCTGTGATATAGAGGTCGTCGACCGTCGGCTTTCATTTTCTTTTGTATTGATGGTTATGTCTGGGTTTGATGTGATTTTAGGTATGGACTGGTTATCGTCATACCTGGCTGTTATAAATTGCTACCGTCAGAGGGTTACTATATGTACCTTGAGCGGTGATTGTTTCCATTTCTTGGGGGATCGGGTTGGTAGGGTTTTACTGCCGGTGTATGATCCGCGAGGGTGGAGTGAGCTTAGTTGTCTTCTCGCTAGCTTTATAAGTAGTGAGTGTGAGGAGACCCGGACTGAGTTGCCAAGAGTGGTTTGTGAGTACTCGGATGTCTTTCCGAGGATCTTATTAGTTTACCACCCCATCGAGAGATCGAGTTCTCTATTGACTTAATGCCTGGCATGACACTGATTTCCATGGCATCGTATCGTTTTGCCCCAGCCGAGTTGAGTGAGTTGAAGATTCAACTCCAAGAGCTACTAGACAAGGGTTTTATTCGCCCTAACATTTCGCCTTGGGGAGCACCAGCCCTTTTTGCTAAAAAGAAAAATGGGCTTTGAGACTTTGCATTGATTATTGAAAGTTGAACCAGGTTATGGTTAAGAATAAGTACCCTATGCCTCGTATAAAGGATCTGTTTGATCAGTTGAAAGGATCTCGTTGTTTCTCTAAGATAGACTTGACATCGGGTTACCATCAGTTGAGGGTCAGGGAGGAGGATATCCCGAAGACGGCATTCCGCACGCGGTATGGCCATTATGAGTTTCTGGTGATGCCTTTTGGGCTTACCAATGCACCTGCTGTGTTCATGGATTTGATGAACCGGATTTTTCGAGAATTCTTAGATTGTTTCGTGGTCGTCTTTGTGGACGACATTCTGATTTATTCACCTTCTGAGGGGAGCACGAGGAACACTTGTGAGTGGTGCTTGAGTTGCTTAGAGCCTATAAGCTATATGCTAAGTTTGGGAAGTGTGAGTTCTGGCTAAGAGAGGTTAAGTTCTTAGGCCATGTGGTATCCGAGGAAGGGGTGACCGTAGATTTATCCAAGATAGAGGCAGTGCAGGATTGGGCACAACCTAAGAATGTCTTTGAGATCCGTAGTTTCTTGGGGTTGGCCGGGTATTACCGTTGGTTTGTGAAGGATTTCTCCAGGCTAGCTTCGCATTTGACTAGATTGACGCAAAAAGGGGTCAAATTTGTGTGGACTGAGACTTGTGAGAAGTCGTTCCAAGAGCTCAAAGTTAGACTTACCACCGCTCCAGTCTTGATTATTCCGGAGAGGGTTTGGGTTATGCAGTGTATTGTGATGCCTAGAGAGAGGGTTTAGGTTGTGTGTTGATGCAAGAGGGGAAAGTAGTAGCCTATGGCTCACGTCAATTGAAGACACACGAGAGAAATTATCCTACTCACGACTTAGAGTTAGCAGCTGTGATTTTTGCCTTGAAGATTTGGAGGCACTATTTATATGGTGAGAGATTCGAGGTGTTCTCGAATCATAAAAGTCTAAAGTATCTGTTCACACAGAAGGACTTAAATTTGAGGTAGAGAAGGTGGATGGAGTTCATAGAAGATTATGATTTTGAGTTGCACTATCATCCGAGGAAGGCCAATGTTGTGGCCGATGCCCTAAGTAGGAACTCCATTAGTGATGTAGCCTGTATTGCTATCCGAGAATGGGAGATGTTGGGTGACCTTGGCGAGTTTGACTTGCACCTGGGCGAATCTGTTGAATCTGCGGCGTTGTTTTCTGTAGTGGCACAACCTACACTTGTGAACCGAGTGCTAGAGGCACAGAAAGGTGACTTTAAGGTAGAATCCTTCCGGGAGAAGATCTCCAGTAAGAAGATAGAGAAGGGTTTGATTGTGTATCCCGACCTGAGTGTGAGGTACCGAGACCGCTTGTTTGTGTCGGAGGTTTGCCGAGAGGAAGTACTCCGAGAGTTCCACCATTCACGCCTTGCAGTGCATCCGAGAGGCACGAAGATGTATCATGATCTGAGTCGCCAGTTTTGGTGGAGAGGTATGAAGAAAGATGTGGCGGTGTTTGTGTCAAAGTGCCTTACTTGTCAGCAAGTGAAGGCCGAGCATCAGAGGCCAGCGGGTTTGTTGCAACCCTTGCCTATAGTCGAGTGGAAATGGGAGCACGTCACAATGGAATTTGTTGTGGGTCTTCCGAGGACTCAACGGGGTAGTGATGCCATTTGGGTGGTAGTGGACCGGTTGACTAAGTCAGCGCACTTTATTCTTATGCGCGTAAGAAATTCGGTAGATCACATTGCCGACTTGTATATTCGGGACATAGTGAGGTTGCACGGGGTCCTAGTGTCGATTGTCTTAAATAGAGATCCGCGTTTTACTGCTAGGTTGTGGCAGAGTTTGCATTGACTTTTAGCACGGCTTACCATCCTCACACTGACGGGTAGTCCAAGCGCACTATTCAAATCCTTGAGGATATGCTTCGAGGCTGGGTTCTTGACTTTAAGGGGTCGTGGGAGAGACGCCTACCTTTAGTGAAATTTGCCTACAATAACAGCTTCCAATCGAGTATTGGTATGGCACCGTTTGAGGCCTTGTATGGCCGACTGTGTAGATCTTTAGTGTGTTGGGCCGATGTGGGTGATGTACCTTTGTTGGACTCGGAGTTGGTGCGAGAAACGATGGAGAAAGTGGCACTTATTCGTAAGAGGCTAGTTACAGCCCAGAGTCGCCAAAAGAGTTATGCCGACCGTAGGAGGAGACCCCTTGTCATTTGAGATGGGTGATCATGTCTTTCTGAAGATATCACCTAGACGGGGTTTGATGAGGTTTGGAAAGAGTGGAAGTTGTCCTTTCGGTTTATTGGCCCTTTCGAGATCCTTGAAAGGATTGGGGAAGTTGCCTACCGTTTAGCATTGCCGCCGCAACTTTCCGGAGTGCATGACGTGTTTCATGTTAGTATGCTTCGGAAGTATGAGCCGGATCCATTGCACGTGTTGGATTGGACCGACTTAGAGGTAGATGAGGATGCCTCGTATGAGGAGAGACCGGTGAGGGTCTTGGATAGACGGGACCAAGTCTTGCGAGGCAAAACGATTCCTTTAGTCAAAGTATTGTGGAAGCATCATGGGGTTGAGGAAGCCACTTGGGAACGTGAATTAGAGGTCCGAGAGAAATATCTGGACCTGTTTGTTAATGTTTGAGCATACATTGGAAATTTTGTTTTATTGATGAACTCTAAGAACATTATATATGTTTTGGACTATGGAAGTATTGTAATTGTTGAATATGTCTTGGGAATGCGAGTTTAATTTAACATTGTATATGTTGAATGTGTTTTAGAAATGCAAAATATGTTATTAACATTGAATATGTTATGGAGATATGGAATATGTGTATTGAAATTAGTTGAATTTCGAAAGAATGCATGTTGATAATGTATATTGAGCTATATATTGTAAATTGTCCTCTTGAGTAAAGATGGAATGACCGGTGGGGGGTCATGATGGTGAGTGTTGAATTATAATCATGTTAAGAATTGAACAATCACGATTTTGAAACTTGTATAAGAAAATTTCGGGGACGAAATTCTTTAAGGGGGGAAGGTTATAGCGATCGGGTTTTTCCCTGACTTTCACTGTGTCCGGACTTGGGTTTCGTGGTTGTATGTTGTTATTTATATCTTGTTTCCATCCTTTAATTCCTTGTATTTGAGTTTTGGGATGTCTTGAGCGTGTTCAGAACAGGTGGGTTGCTAGTTGGTCTAGAACCTTGTTGTCTAGAATTTTGGTCTTCCGCTCAAGCGGGCCTTCTTGCGCTCGAGCGGGGTTTGCAATCACTCAGTACTTTGTACGTCTGCAAGAAATACTGCAAAAGTGTTTTTCACGCTCGAGCAGAGTTTCTTACACTCAAGCGGGTCTGAGCTCTAGCGGCCCTTTTGGTGCTTGAGCGACTGTCTGAAGTCTGTAAAATACTGGACAAGTGTATTCTACGCTCGAGCGGGTCTCATTGCGCTCAAGCGGGTAGTGCCTTGCTGTTGTGTCTTGGCACTCGAGCGGGTATAATTTTTGTGTCTGACGCTCGAGCGTCAAACTCTCCGCTCGAGCGGATTGCGCGTATATCAGATCGCGAAAATGACATTTTAAATCACTTTTTCTGTCATTTCTCTCTCTAAAACTTTCCAAAACCCTAAGTTGAGACCCTCTCTCTCTACATTTTGACCTAGATCTAGTGATCTTCTCACCCTCCTTCCTTTGATAAAAAGATTGAGCTCTTCAAGATCTCAATTTTCATCCGAGTAGAAGTTGATTTCGTCATCCTTGGAGTTCATCCCTTGCTTGGTTCATCTTCTCTTCTTGAGGTAGGGATAATCTACTCATTTCTATGAGCTTTAACATAAATATTAGTCATTTTGTATAAATGGTGAGATTTGGGAAGTTTGGGTGAAGTTAGGGTTTGGATTTGAAATTATGAAAGAAGGGTTTTCTATTTTTGGGGCTCCATATGTTTGTGGGTCTTGGAAATGGGACTAGTTGTGTATCATGGGTGAATTTGGCCTTGAGTGCAATATTTGAGAAAATGGGGAAAAGCCCTAATTTAAATTATATAAACTACTTTGTATAAATAGTGAAATAATTGTGGAATATGATATTGGTTTGAGAATCATGAAATTGGAGGAAATTGTGATTAAATGGTGTAGTTGGATTGATAAATCATCACCTATGGGAAAATGTGATAATTTATCTATTGAGAAAATCTATTTATCTATGTAGATATAACTGTTTTGGGCTATCGGAGGGAGAATAGCCATGAGTGTGTAGAAATGCATGATGATTAGGTGAATTGAAACTAATCAATTGGATATGTCATTGAATATGACGGTTGGATATAAACTATTGAATATGTGATAATAAAATGGTCATTGTATATGAGATTGTATTAAATACATTGTGATATGTATATTGTTTGATGAGGAGATAGGGGATGTAATCCATTGTGTGGAAGGAGATAGGGGATGGACTCCATTGATAATTAAGTTGGCCGGAGTGTCCAAGGTGAAAGTCCTGAAATCTTATATATATTTGGGTGTTGGTTCCCTCGGATGTAGTTCCGTAAAATGGTAAGTTATGGAAGTGTATAATTGATGTTTATGATTGAAGTATTGATAAATGAGTTGTAGTCTCATTTTGAATTGTTTATATGATAATGAACTATGTCAATGGATTGACTTGGGTAAATGACTGGAAGTGAATTGAAATATGGGTGCTAATGTTGGTTGATTATGGAAAAGGTGTAAGATGGTTAATAAGTGTTAAACATTTATCGAATGCTAATGTTTTAGTTAATTCTCACCTTACTTGGGATATTATTTTTCAGGTACAGGCAACATGCCACCTCCAAGGTCTTAGCTTGGGAGGTTTAGGAGTTGAAGGCTCCATTTTGGTTGTTTTGTTTTGATGATTAAATGTAAATTCAAGCCGAGAGCCTTATATGTAAAGAGTTAGAACTCTTCTTTTGTTGTAACCAAGTTATTGCTTGCAAAGATGTAAGCATGTAGGGCATTTACTTGTTTAATATCTTTTGTAAAGGAGACTTTGATGAATGAAGATATAATACTTTTCTATTATGTTTATGGATCTTATGCATGATTGTTATATGTCTTATTTTGAGGGCGTTACATCGAGCGCACAAAATGTTGACAAACAAAAGATTTAAGCAGATATGCATTGAGGATTGGATCGATGGAGTGTATAAAAAGTGACAAGGATGATAGACAAAGAGACGAAAATATCAAGTGTTGGAGAGAAAAATTTGTTTTACCTTCTTGTGTAATCATGTCATTCATTACCTTAGCCATCAATGGTTCGAACCTGCATGAGGTGCCTGTAATGCAGGCAAATGAGAGGATACCAGTGGTGCAGGCACATGCTATGCCTGTAAATGAGGTCCTAGTGTTATTGGTAATCGAAATGATATCGATGCTATTAATAACACTATGGCTCTTAGTACACAAGCAATGACTGCAGTGTCTAATATGGCGCAATGATTACAAGCAAGAGTACAAGAAAATCAGCAATGGAGAGATGATGTGTGCTTGTTAAAACAACAATTGGTTAATATGTGTAAGGAGAAGAAAGAGCTAAAAAGGAAAAATGTACAGTTGGAGAATGCGGTGCAATATTATGCAACGGTTATAATCCCGAGACTCACAGAAGTCGAAAATAGAGAGAAGCATGTAAAAGAGGCTCATGAAAAATTGTTGAGAGAAATGAAACGGAAAAAATCTGTGAAGCCTTCTAAAAACTTATATGTAATCGAGTAAAATTTTCTTCTTCTGAAATAAAATTACAAGCATTTCTCCTCCCTTTATTTTATTTTATTTTTATTTTATTTATATATATTTTGTCTTAAAAAAAATTTGGTGGTGCAGATAAGAAGTAGTGCAAAAAAAAAAAAAAAAAATGTATATACTCCCCATAAAATTATGCACAGAATATACACACGCCCATTTTTTTTTTTTTTTTATTTATTATTATTTTTTGTTTATAATAATTGTGAATCTCAAAATATATGAATCTCCTCCTAAATTAATACACTAAAAATTACATAAATTTGAAGAAACAAATTACCAATCTATAATACCAAGGGCCATTAAGATCCGGCCATAAACAACTATACCAAGTGCACTAGTATAAAAGGAGAAAATAAAAATAAAAATAAAAACAATTTCTTCAGACAAGGTAGAAGCAACCATTATTAAATCCAACAGAATTTGGAGCATATACAAGAAGTAAAAAAATATAACACAGTGCAAAAAGAATTTTAACATGTTGATCGGTGATGACCTTGATGATCGGAGGAAACGGAGAAGATCGTGTAGATTGGTAACGAATTTTTGTAGATCGACAATGGACCTTGATGGATCAGTCATGGATATTGATAGATCAGTCACGGAACTTGATGGATCGCTGATGAAACTTGATGAATTGGTAAAGATGGTGATGCAGATTTTGGGTAGAGAAGTGATGGAGCTCGGTAAATTGGTGAGGGATTTGGGTGGATGATAGATGATGTTGTGGATGATGGGGCTGGTTGTAGATGATGGTGAGGATGAAGATGGAGTCGGCTGAGGATGAGAGGAAGAAAGGGAGAGCGGCAGAGCGAGAGAAAGAGAGTGAGGGAGAGAGCGGGTGCGAGAGAAACGGAGTGGGTGAGAGAGAGAGAGAGAGAGAGGGAATATATATATGTATATATTTATTTTTATTTATATTTATATTTATATTTATAATTATTATTAGAAATATTTATTTAATTATTTATTTAAAAAAAATTATTTTTAATATAAACATTATATTGGAGTATTTATCATACCAAGTTCTGTTCTAATATAGGAAAATTATTCTTCATTTAGAGGCTTGGTAAATATGTCAGCTAATTGACGATTTGTAGGCACAAATTCGAGTTCAATATCACCTTTGAGTACATGATCTCTTAGAAAATGATACTTTATTTCAATGTGTTTAGTGTGTGAGTGTTGAATAGGATTTTTTGAAAGGTTAATGGCACTTGTATTGTCACATTTTATAGGAATATGATCATAGTGAAGTCAAAAATCTTGAAGTTGTTGTTTCATCCAAAGCAATTGTGCACAACACCTAGCGGCGCCAATGTATTCTGCTTCAGCAGTTGACAGAGCCACTGAGTTTTGTTTTTTCCAAAACCAAGAAGTGAGTAAGTGTCCAAGAAAATGACAAGTGCCACTAGTGCTTTTTTGGTCAAGTCTACATTCCGCAAAGTCGACATCTGAGTAACCAAAGAGTTCAAAAGTGGTTCCCTTAGGATACTATAATTCCAAATTTGGAGCACTGACAAGATATCTGAAAATACGTTTAACTGCGGTGATGTGTGACTCTTTCGGTGCGGATTGAAAACGTGCACACATACAAACACTAAACATTATATCAGGTCTACTTGCAGTAAGATAGAGTAAGGAACCAATCATACCTCGATATTTTTTTCATCTACAGGTTTACCTTGCTCATCTTTGTCGATTTTTATTGATGTGCTCATTGGAGTTGTTGCAGGCTTTGATGATTCCATTTCAAACCTTTTAAGTAGATTATTGATATATTTTGTTTGATTTAAATGGATTCTGTCATTAGTTTGTTTAATTTGTAGACCAAGGAAGTAATTTAATTCCCCCATCATACTCATTTCAAATTCACCCTGCATATCTTTAGCAAACTCTTTGCACAAATTTTCATTAGTAGCACAAAAAATGATATCATCAACATAAATTTGAACAATTAGCATATCTTCCTTTTTGATTTTTATAAAAAGTGTTGTATCAATTTTTTCTCTACAAAAACCTTTGTCAAGTAGAAAATGACTCAATCTTTCATACCAAGCTCTAAGAGCTTGTTTTAAGCCTTATAAGGCTTTTGAAAGTTTGAAAATATGATCCGAGTATTTATGATTTTCAAAATCGGGAGGTTGTTCAACATAAACTTCCTCCGAAATGTACCCATTTAAAAAAACACTTTTAACATCCATTTGATATAATTTAAAATTTTTAAAACATGCAAAAGCAAATAACATTTTAATAGCTTAAAGTCTAGCAACTGGTGCAAAAGTTTCATCAAAATCAATGCCCTCTTCTTGATTATAACCTTGAGCTACTAATCTAACTTTATTTCTAGTAACTACTCCGGATTCATCCAATTTATTTCGAAAAACCCATTTTGTACTAATAACAGGATGATCCTTAGGTTGAGGAGTTAAAAACCAAACTTCATTCCTTTCAAATTGATTTAATTTTTCTTGCATTGCTAAAATCCAATTTTCATCATTTTCAGCTTTTAAAAACGATTTTGGTTCAATTTGTGAAACAAACGCTAAGTTACCACAAACATTTCTAACAGAGGAACGAGTTTTTATACCTTCCGCCGCATCACCTATGATGAGGTCTTTGGGGTGGCCATGAGCATACTTCCATTCTTTTGGTAAATTTGAGTCGTTTTCTGGAATAGCATATATTTCTTGAAGTTTCTCTATTGTCATTTCTTCTTCATGTTCGTGTAGTGGATTTTCTTCATTTTCCTTTATGTAAATGCTCTCCATGCTTGATTGATTTTCTACAATGTCATTACTTACAAGATTCTTGGAAATAACGTTGTTAGATTCATCAAAAACAACATGCACAGATTCTTCAACAAATAGAGCTCTTTTATTGAATACTCTATAAGCTTTACTGGACATAGAATAACCAAGAAATATAGCTTCATCTGATTTAGCATCAAATTTTTTTAAGTTATCTTTATTGTTATTTAATACAAAGCATTTATAACCAAAAGCACGCAAGTGACTAATGTTAGGTTTCCTACCTTTCCAAATTTCATAAGGGGTTTTCTTAAGAATAGGTCTAATCATGGCACGGTTTACAACATAGCATGCAGTGTTAACAGCTTCCGCCCAAAAATATTTAGGCAAATTATTTTCACAAAGCATAGTACGGGCCATTTCTTCAAGAGTTCTATTTTTTCTTTCAACTACTCCATTTTGTTGAGAAGTTCTAGGGGCAGAAAAATTATGATCAATTCTAAACTCATCACAAAATATAATAAAATCATCATTTTCAAATTCTCTACCATGATCACTTCTAATATTACAAATATTAAGATTTTTTTCATTTTGAATTCTTTTACAAAGTCTTGAGAAATTATAAAAAGCTTCATTTTTATGTGCTAAAAATAATACTCATGTATATCTAGTATAATCATTAACACAAACAAGAGCATATGATTTTCTTCCTAAACTTAATGTTCTAAATGGTCCGAATAAATCAATATGCAACAGTTGAAGCGGTTTAGTAGTTGAAACGATATTTTTGGATTTAAAAGAAATTCTAGTTTGTTTTCCAAATTGACATGAATTACAAAGTTTGTCTTTTTCAAAAACAATTTTTGGTAAACCAATGACTAACTCATTTTTTGAAAGCTTGGAAATTAAATCAAAATGAGCATTTCCTAATCCTCTATGCCAAAGCCAACCATTATCATTTATAGCAAATAAACATTTAATATTAAAATGAGAAGACAAATCATGCAAATCAAATACATATACATTCTCATGTCTATAACCTACAAATAAAGTTTTGTTTTCTAGGGTGTTTTCAATAGTGCAATGAGTTTTCTAAAAAATAACTCTATAATCTTTATCACATAATTGACTAATACTAAGCAAGTTATGTTTTAAACCTTCAACAAATAAAACATTTTCAATAATAGGAGAGAGATTTTTATCAATGCTTCCTACGCCAATGATTTTACCCTTGCTATTGTCGTCAAAAGTCACATATCTGCCATCCTTTGGTTGGACTATGGCAAACATAGCTTTATTTCCAGTCATGTGCCTTAAACATGCATTGTCGAGATACCATCTATCGTTACTGGATTTTGTCTTGAAACATACTTATAAAAATTTGATTTCTCTATTGATACCCATTTTTTTCTTGGGTCCATAAAGGTTAGAATTTGACACTCTTGAAATGTCCTTAGGGACCCACATCTTTTTTATTTTAGTAAAATAATTTCTTTTAACAGGACATGAAGGTGAAATATGACCTTTTGTACCATAAAAATGACATGTGAGATGAGAGTGATTAGAAGATGCATATACAAAGCCATTTTTGACAGTTTTTACTTTTGAAAAAGGTTTATATCCAATTCTGGCTCTACCAAAAGTACGATTTTGATTTTTAAGAATTTTATCTAAAGTCTCTCTTCCTTGAGTGAATTTTGAAAGAGTATTTTTCAAGTCTTCAATATTTTCTTTCAAAATAATTTGCTCCTTTTTTAAAGACTCAAATTTTTTTTTTTTGCAATACAACTAATGTTTTTCAGAAATTGAAGACTCTTTTCGAGTTAAAATCTCATTTTCCTTTTTCATTTTCATGGCTTCATTTTCTAAAACATTTATCTTGGAAGTTAATGATTCATTTTCTTTTGATAAACTTGAAATCATTTTCTTTTGACAATTACTTTTCAAACTAAGTTTCTTAAATTCAGCATGTAATTCATCACAAGCTAATTGTAATTCATCAAATGTAAAGGATTCATCATTTACCTCATTTTCGTTTCCAAGTGCCATTAAGCATAGGTTAGCAACCTCATTTTTGCAAACTTCAGTTTCTGTGTCGCTTTCATTGCTATTTTCTCCCCATGTTTCAATCATAGCTTTCTTCTTGTCCTTCTTGAATTTTTTCTTAAGTTCCGGACATTCTGATTTGTAGTGTCCAGGTTTGTTGCATTCGCAGCAGGTAACTTTAGATTTTTTGTGATTTTTTCCTCTTTGAAAATCCCTGTTGTTGAAGTCTTTTCTGAAAAATTTTCGTACGCCTTGTTTCTTTCTCACAAACCTTTGGAACTTTCTAGTGATGAATGTCATTTCCTCATCCTCATCCGAATCATCTTCCCTCATCCTCTTGATGTTTCGAGGTGGATTTGAAGGCTATTCCTTTCTTCTTGTTGTTGTCCTCCTCTTCCTTTCCTTCTTGCATTATGAGCTCATGAGTTAAGAAAGATCCTATTAACTCATCTAGACTTAGTTTTGATAAATCCTTGGCTTCGGTAATGGCAATGACTTTTGTCTCCCAACTTTTTGGCAATGACCTAAGCACTTTTCTTACAATTTCAGCATTAGTATATATTTTTCCAAGAGAAGTTAAACCATTAATAATAGGGTAAACTACCAATAGGTCCTACTTTGGAGATTTATTACCCAATAGGTCTTACTTTGGAGACTTATTACCCATTAAGTCCTATTGATAAATTTATCTAATAAATTTATAGTGATAAATTTATCAGTCTCTTTATTTTTATGAATAAATTTTTAGTGATAAATTTATCACTCTCTTATTTTTATAGTGTTAAATTTATTAGTTAGGACCTGTAGGTAAATAAGTCTAGTTAATAGGACTAATTGGTAAGTACCCCTTAATAATATCAGTAAAGCGAGTAAACATTTGAGGAATAGTCTCATCAGGCTTCATTTTAAAGAGTTCATAATTATGGACTAACAAACTGACTTTAGATTCTTTAACTTGTTCGGTTCCCTCATGAGTCACTATAAGCTTGTCCCAAATTTCTTTTGCGATTTTACATGTGGAAATTTTGTTAAACTCGTTGGTATCTAAGGTGTAGTACAACATATTTGTGGTTTTGACATTAATTTGGGCCATTGTAGTATCTGATTCATTCCACTAATCTTCTGGTTTTGGTACTTTAAGTCCATCTACGGTTTTGGTAGGAATTTTTGGACCATTGCAAATAATTTTTCAGCATTCATAATTATTAGATTGAACATGTATGGTCATCCTAGTTTTCCAATAGTTAAAATTTGTGCCGCCAAATAGTGGTGGCCTATTGGATGCTTGTCCCTTGGGTAAGAAATAACTAGGGGTTGCCATGATCTACTCTAAGATGGTTAAGTCACACAAACTAGAGTCTAAGCTCTGATACCAATTGTTATCCCAGGTAGGCAACCCAAGAGGGGGGTGAATTGGGTTCTTAAAAATTTTACAATATTAAAATTAACACAATATTCAGAATTTTAACAAATAAAAAAAAACAGAATAGTAATTATCAATATGAAAGTAAGAGAGATAGGGAGAGAAAATCAAATACTGAGATTTATAGTGGTTCGACACGCCAGGCCTACGTCCACTCCCCATGGAACCTCCTTGAGAATTTCTTTACTATCAATTAAATAAATACACCACCAAACTTGTGGATTTGGCACAGGACTTACTCTTATCCATTGAGTCTCACTCAACAATAAATGCCTTACACTTACAAAATCTCTCACAGAAATAAGGAATAAAAATAAGTGGTACTTGAACCCTCTTTTACAATAATTATCTCACAAAGAGTAGATATGAAAGTGTAAGAACAAAGGCTACTTAGATTTGAAAGTGAAAGAGTAAAATACAATATACTCAGAATTTTGGAGCACACATAATTTTTTTTCTTCAAGTTCGTGATTTTTCTTCACACACAACACTTCTATTTATACATAAAAATATAGCCGTTGGAAGTAGGACGCTCATGGCTGATGTCATGGCTTACATAAGCATGCTCCTTGATTTTAAATAGTCAACAAATGTTAATAATTAAAAAGATAAAAGTAAGACTAATTTTTTTCTTTTCCTTTTTTGTTTTTTCAAACATGGAGCCACCGTTTTTGTAGACAATTTAATACAAAGTTCACAACTTTCAAACAAGTAAATAATTTGCTCCATCTTATTTTATTATAATATATATATATATATATATATATAACTCTATCTTTTTCTTCTTGTTTTATTATAATATAATATAATCAATGTAATGTAGTGTGATATGATATAATCAGTGTAGTGTAAAAAGTTTAATTGCTTATGTGATGTATTCTATTTATATTATATGCATTCTATATAATATTCTAATCAAATATTTGCATATATAGTAAAATTTCTTTAAGTAATATTTATAATAGATCTGATCATATATACCATTTTTAAATTTTTGTAGAGATTTTCAACTAAATATAACCTACCACTACATTTGGATATATCATTTTTGTCAAAAGAAGATAACTCATCAATATCATATTTGTCAAGATAATTCAACCAATCAATCAATTTTGTCAAAATAATATAATTAATCAATTTTAATTTTGTCAAAAAGTGAATAGTGATCAGCCTAAATTTTCAAAAAGTGAATAGTAGAGTTTTCAAAAAATATTTTTATTTAAATAATATTTAACAAATATATATATTTTAAACATATAATATTTAGTGTCAAATAATATGTATATTAAGAAGTCCAAATTTTTGCAAATAATATTTTAGATATCATCAAAATTAAATAATATGATTAACAAATTGAATCTATTAAATTCTGTGTGGGTGATTTTCCGATCACACTGTCCACCTTAGTGATCAGTTGGTGAGCACGGCAGAATAGATGGCTTCTAGATAACCTGCAACAGAAAGAGAAGAATCCCGCGGTGGTTCGCCACCCGGGGGTACTCCGACGATCAAGTCAGTACTCAATATCTCTCAAAGATAAATTAACTATTCAACTCACAAGCTTGAGTATCAAAAAGCATACCTTAGACCCATGGGGGTGCCTCTTATTTATAGCCAACTCAATCCTAGTCCCAATGGGAGTCTAACTCCAATGGACTCAGGATTATTGCTAATCTGGGACTCCCAGTGGGATTAGGATAAACTCTCTAAGAGTTTTATCTTTACCCAAACTGAAGTCTTCTCCCAATCTAGGACTCTTGTCCCATATCCAGGTTGAGTTCCCTCTTCATTCTAGGACTCTTGTCCCTTATCCGCTTATCTCGGATTCCGATATCTTCGGAGGTAACCTCGGCCTATCCGAGATGACCTCGGCACAACGGTCAAGACACGTGGCACCTCGGCTGACACGTCGGCGTCACCTTGCCACGTGTTGGTACTCAGAAAATATATCCCCACAACTGCCCCCTAGGTTCTATTACCTCGGCATTCTGAGGTGATGGAACCTATACCGTTCATTCATCTGTGCCCCTCTGTCCGAGATCAAACTCGCCGACCTTAAAGTTCCCTGGACTTTACTATCCACTTCTGTCAAGTATCAAGCTTCATGTTTTTCAAGCTATTCGAGATCATACCTCCTAGTCGAGGTTTCTGGTTTCATTAATTCATAAACTCCAAGAGCGTTGCATCCGCTTTATTCACATTTTTTGGTGGGCTCCTGATTTCCAGTCATCTATTTGACTCCGGCGATCTTCATATCGGCGTTTATTTCTCTTGGTAAGTTCATAAACTCTTTTATTAAGCTCAATCTTTCATAACTCTTCTGAATCCGTTTACTTGCCCTCTGTTGTCTTCTATTTTCGTCTGTTTTCAAGTTTTGAATTGTATGAATGCCTGGCACTGTTCTTGCCATATCCGCTTTATGTTACTAGTGTTGTGTCTGGGTCATTACTTTCTTGTTTCTTCATATACTTATTTAGCGCCTGTGCACTTGGCTTTATCTTTAAACTTCGTCGTCTTCTTGACTCTGATTTTTCTCTTTTTTCATTCAATCCTCTGGTTTTTTCTCTTTCTTAGCTCTTTTGCTTAAATCTGTCATTGTTCCAAGCTTTCAAGCTTCTGCAACTGTTTTCGTTCCTCTCCTCCGGTGAAGCTTACGTCATTTTGTCATTGTCGTCAGATTTCGGCAATTCTCATTCCGACTTCCCTCTTTCTGGTAAGCCACTGTTCCTCCTGGTTTTATTACTTGTTGCTTTCCAAGAAGCTCTGCTTCATTGTTAACCACCATTGCTGTTTTACCCGTTGTTTCCAAATCATCCTCTTGAATACACACTGTTCACATATCTGTTGATTTTTGCCACTTGTTCTTGGCTTGACACACCTATGCAATCTTTTTGTCTTGATTTCTTGATAGCTTCATCACCATTTTTGTCTTTTGTCAGATTTTTGCTTTCAATCCTTGCCTTCAAAACTCCGAGGTGCCAATCGCCGAGAAGAGCTTTGATCAAACTCTTTAGGAGATTGATGCTGAGCTCGTGGTTGAGAAGGCTGCTGAGAAGTTCTTTCCAACTGTCTTCTGAGGGTGAGAAACAACCTGCCGCTGATGCCGAGTAGTTTGCTTCCTTCTTGAAATTGATGCCGAGGTAACGGTAGAGAAGCTCCTTCAACTGACTGCTGAGGCTGAACCATCGTCGTTCGTTGAAGCAGATCAGTCCGACGTTCTTACTTTCAGTCCTTAGTTCTTTAAGGTCTTCATTTTTGTATCTGCTAACCTTCTCAGCTCTTAACAAGCTAGTTGGTCATCTCGAATGATCATATCTCGGAAACGTCTTTCAGTGTTATCTCGGCTATACCAAACTTGTAAATTGTTTCAAATTTCAACAAGTGGTAGACTTCATAATCTTTGGTTAACTCATCTTGTAATTTGCTCAAAAATTTCAACAAGTGTAAACATTCCTTGCTCCTTAATTATCATTCCTTCCCCCTGCATCTTCTCCCTGTCCCCTAATGTGAACATAAGTTGCACTTAGGATCACATTAGGGAAGTTGGCTTCGTGCCGTAGTCACAGACCTGATGTGTTCTTCTTTCGCCGATGTATTAAAACTTCTGGTATTTAATTCGCCCCCTTTAGACCCTCTTTCTCTTGGCCTTTGCAAACTATCATCGCTGTTTCTTGAAGCATTTATTCCTTTTACAATTCTGGTCACCACTTCTAGCGTGCACTTAGTGGTTCTATTCTAATCAAAACGACGTTTGACTCCGGCGAATCTTTTGCCGACATTTAACTTTGTGCACTCTTTAACTTGTAAATTTTCTCAAAATTTCAACAAGTGTTAACATCATTCGTTTTAACTTCGGTTAAACATCATCTCGACTTAACTTCGGTTTAAGCATCATCTCCGTTTAACTTCGGTTAAACATCATCTCGACTTAACTTCGGTTAAGCATCTCCTCAGTTTAACTTCGGTTAAACATCATTTCGGCTTAACTTCGGTTAAGCATCATCTCAGTTTAACTTCGGTTAAACGTCATCTCGGTTTTTGAGGTTTTTCCTTTTTTGTCGCTTGTACTCTTGTACCTTCTTGTTTTTTAGACAATGTAAGCTCTGCATATGGCCGATGTGCCTCCTTGTTCTTGAATGTCCAATTTAACTTTCTTTCTCTGAATGCTTGTACCTTTGTCTTTTCTTGACTGCCTTTGCATGATTCTATACTTAGAATATTTTGCGTGATTTACATAATTCTTCCTTTGCACAATCTTCTCGGGGTTACATACCTCGGGAATAATAACTGCAAGTTTTACTTCGGCAAGGTACTGACCTGCAATCTTTTCATAAATTTCAACAAGTATAAAATATACTTTTCAATGTAAACTTTGCAAACTTTTCTCAAGTTGCAATAAATATGTAAACAGTAATTTCACTCTAACCTACTTGTAAATTGCTACAAATTTCAACAAAGACTAACATATACAGTAAACTTTTCTCAAGTTATAACAAGTGTTAAACAGTGATCTACTTGTAAATTGCTACAAATTTCGACAAGAGTTTAAACAATATACTTAGCTTTTACCTCAACCTGTAAATTGCTGCAAATTTCAACAGATGATCATATGTCGGCTTAACTTCAACTTGTAAATTGCTACAAATTTCAACAAGTGTTAAGCATCTTTTTTGGTTTAGCCAACCAGTAGATTGCCATAAGTCTGTAAGTAATAACATCGGCTTCACTTCGACTTGTAAATTGCTACAAATTTCAACAAGCGAAGAGAAACAGTAATCTCGGCTTAACTCCCACTTGTAAATTGCTACAAATTTCAACAAGTGGTAAACTTTGTATCGGTTTGACCAGCTTGTAAATTGCTACAAATTTCAACAAGTGGTAAACTTTGTATCGGTTTGACCAACTTGTAAATTGCTACAAATTTCAACAAGTGGTAAACTTTGCATCGATTTGACCAACTTGTAAATTGCTACAAATTTCAACAAGTGGTAAATTTTGTATCGGTTTGACCAACTTGTAAATTGCTACAAATTTCAACAAGTGGTAAACTTTGTATCGGTTTGACCAACTTGTAAATTGCTACAAATTTCAACAAGTGGTAAACTTTGCATCGGTTTGACCAACTTGTAAATTGTTACAAATTTCAACAAGTGGTAGATAAGGAATAATCTCGGCTTAACTTCGGTTAAGCATTTTCTAGGATTCAAGCCGGGGTTTTCAACCCGGCCAGCTTTAGTCTGATCTTGTGTGTTTTCTTTTTATCCTCTGGAATCTTAGATCTGCTCGCTGTGCTCTCTCTCTTCTCGGACTTAAGCGCCGAGATCTTGTCTGCTGGAATCTTAGATTTGCTCACTCAGGCTGAGCTCTCGTCTTTTCAGGCCTACTCATCTAGGCCGAGATCATGTCTTCTCGGATCCGGGATCTGGAATCCAGGATCTGCTCACTCAGGTTGAGCTCTTCTATACTTGAATGTTATCTCCTTGGGAGCGCTCATGCCCCTTGTGTTTGCATCCCTTCTGGAAGGGTCTTCGTTCCTCCGCAGGTATCTATCCTACCATACTTGGAGGTCATCTTCGTTGTAGTATCCGCTTTGATCTGTTGTCTTTGGTGCGTCACCTTCCTGGCCGGCGTCTTTCACTCCGTGACTCTAGTCACGAGTTTCTGTGTTGCGGTCGTCCCCTTCAACGTCAAGGTCGATAGTCTCCTACTCCCAGCAGGAGTGTTGTCTTCAATCTGATCCTTCTGTCCGTTATTGGCCATCTATTCTTCTTTCTTTCCCACAGATGACGCCAAATTGTGTGGGTAATTTTCTGATCACACTGCCCACCTTAGTGATCAGTTGGTGAGCACCGGCAGAATAGATGGCTTCTAGATAACCTGCAACAGAAAGAGTAGAATCCCGCGGTGGTTCGCCACCCGGGGGTACTCCGATGATCAAGTCAGTACTCAATATCTCTCAAAGATAAATAACTATTCAACTCACAAGCTTGAGTATCAAAAAGCATACCTTAGACCTATGGGGGTGCCTCTTATTTATAGCCAACTCAATCCTAGTCCCAATGGGAGTCTAACTCCAATGGACTCAGGATTATTGCTAATCTGGGACTCCTAGTGGGATTAGAATAAACTCTCTAAGAGTTTTATCTTTACCCAAACTGAAGTCTTCTCCCAATCTAGGACTCTTGTCCCATATCCAGGTTGAGTTCCCTCTTCATTCTAGGACTCTTGTCCCTTATCCGCTTATCTTGGATTCCGATATCTTCGGAGGTAACCTCGGCCTATCCGAGATGACCTCGGCACAACGGTCAAGACACGTGGCACCTCGGCTGACACATCGGCGTCACCTTGCCACGTGTTGGTGCTCAGAAAATATATCCCCACAAATTCCTAAACTATTTAATTCAAAACTATTTTCCTGAAAAGATTACAAAAATAAAATATAAGTCCATAAATATCATAAATTAATAAAAGACCCTATTTAGTTAAATTTTTAGTTCAAATAAATCTTAAATTTTTATTTTAGTTTTGAAAAGTGGACGTCAGTTCTTATGATATCTAGTATTATATGTCAAATATCGTTTTTGATTTCTAATTGATTATTTTTAAGTTTTTTTCTAAATTCTTTCATAAATTAATTAATATATTATTTTATTATATTATTATTTGTAGTGAAGTATTATTATTTGATTATTTAATTCTACTTCTTTAGTGTATCTAATACTCATATAATTTTATTCAAAAGAATAAGAAATCAGACTCTAATACTAATTTAAACACACAACAAAAGACAAAATAAAAATTTAAGATTTTTCTATGATAAAATCTTAATTAGGTAAAGTCTTTTAGTAATTTATAGTACTTATAGACTTTTATTTTATTTTTGTTATCCTTTTAGGGATTAAATATGTTTGAATTAAATAGTTTAGGAACTTAATATAATTCAATCGATAGTTTAGAGAATAAATAAACTTTAATTTATATACTTTAGGGATTGAGTAGACTCAATCGATAGTTTAATAAGTAAGTAGACAATTTGACGGTAGTTTAAAGACAAAAAGTTTAATAAACCCTTTTTAAAAAATTGATTCTAAAAATCAAATCAATAATTGCATCTCTAATGATTCAATTCAATAATACGTGTACCATAAGAAAGTCATAATTTTATAGTGAACGTTACATGTAATAAAAAAGTTACGAATGTTAAATTTATAATGTGCATTTTTAAAATGAAAGTTTTGGATTATTGTGGTTGTGAATATTTTAGTTATGTTATGAATGATGTGGTGTAATGTTTTGAAAATCGGTTTGGTAAATGAACTGAAAAATTAATTAGGTGAGCGTGTCACTAGTTCAACCGTCAAGTTTAACAGGAATCAAATCGTGAAGTCATAATTTTTTTAAATTATAAATTAATTATATAGCTATTAAAATTACAAAAAAAAAAAAAAAAAAAAAAAAAAACTTAAAATTACACTTTACACACCCACAACAAAAAGTGCAATAAAGATCGTCACGTTGTATTGAATGATAGATAATGAAATTTTACAAAACACCACACAAATCAATAATTATGAAAACAAAAATGGAACATCTTCTTCTTTTTTAAAAAAAAAAATTATGAGTCTTATATACTTTTTTCGGCTATTATGCCGATTTGAAAATTAACAGAAGTACACCTTATCTATCCCCATTCAAACAAAAAAAATGAAGCATCATTCACATAAAAAAAATCACATCATAACTATATATAAGCCGCCGCAAACATTCTGACATATGAGACAAAAAAAAAAAATTAACGCAATGGGCCAAAATTCTTTCCGTTCTGAGATCAAATTGGAGTGTATTATTAGATCTATGGGGCTTATCACAGGTCCTATTTCAATAATTTGAATTGTTTAATGTCTACAACTTGTCGAGTACTTTATGCCCGTAAAAAATTACGTTAATCGGATATCGATAGCCATTTGATTAAATCATATTTATGTCAATGGTAAATATGATTTTAAAAAAAATTATTGATAGAAATCTAATCTAATCAAGTAGTTATCGATATCCAATCAATGTGATTTTTTCAAGAATGAAATACTCGATAAGCTTTACACACTAAACAGTTCGGATTATCGAAACAGAACCCATAGTAGGCCTTAAGAACCCAAACAACAAGGCCTAATCCACTGTATGGATTGAAGAGAATTTAATTCCACCCACAAAAACATGAAAGCGGTGACAACTCCAATACATGTTTAATCAATAAAGTTGTTGTGTAAACATAAAGAAATTTACAAGAGAGACGAGAAAGAGATCAGAGAGGTAGAGTAGAGAGAACAGAGATCGTCAGATTGAGAGAAGAGAGAACCTTGCTTTGTTCGATTGTTGCTCATCAGACTGAGAAAGGGCCTTGGTTGCTTTGCTTAATTGCTGATGTCGGAGTTGCTGAAGCAAGTTTTGAGAGACAATAACAACAGAAAGAGATTTGAAAGATAGATATGAGATGAAAAGACAACACCGAGAGAGACAGATTTGAGAGATTCATCAAACATTTTCCCCTAATTCAGAAACTTATATATGTTAAATAAAACCAGACCAGGTTGGTTAAATCGGAACGGTTCACCGGTTTTATCGGTTCAACGGGCAATTTAAACAAAACTAACAAAATAAAACGGTTTTTGCATGCAAATGGTTCCTATGGGTCAATCGAACCTGAACTAGGTCTGGTCACCAGTTCAATCCATTGAACCGACCGATCTGATCTAATTTTTAAAACCATGATGTGGTGTAAATATTACAAGTTGTAACAAATTTTGTGGTGATAAGTAGTATGAATGCATTTTTTGGAAAAAATTATGATTTATTGTGATATCTATTATTGAATAATGTGGTGTGATTAGATTACATATACTTCTTAAGAATGAAACATAGTTGGACGCATCACAACATATATCTACGTTTAAGCTTTGGTTATATCCCAAAGTGATTTTTGAATTAAAAGGTGTACCATAAAATTTTCACTTGAGTTTGTTTGTTTGTACTTTTTTTCTATTTATATTTTTTAAAAATACGAAAACTTGTTGGGTGAAAAATTTTTGAAAATGGTTTTTGTGAAAAAAAAAAAAAAAAAAATTGAAATGAAAATAGCTCTTTTTTGAAGAAACACAAAAAATATTTTTTAAATTGTTAAATATAATAACTATATATTCTATCTATTATACATATCATATTATATTCATTATCATATTTAAATTTCTCTTCTCATATATAAAGGAGTTTTGTATATATTGTTACAATATACACATTCAATACAATATTCACTCTCTCTCTCTCTCTGTTTCTTAGATATTATAATATTGTAGCGACCCTGATTTTTCGTAAGACATTATTTATTATTATTACTTTATTTCATTTTTAGCTTTATTAATTAAGTGATTACATGAGAATTTAATATGGTATTTAATTACTTTAATGTGTTATTTAATTATATATAATTAATCTAAATATTTATAAATTTATATTTGTTATATATTAAAAAAAGATGTTTTATATATTGATAAAATATATATCATATTTATATATATGTTGTATTTATGTTATATTTGTAAGGTATAAAATATAATAGTAAATTAGGTATATATAATATACTAGATCTAGTAATCACAAAAGTGTGTGTGTGTGAAAGTTTTCCAAGAGGAGTAGTAGCCACGGGAGAACGTGAGAAAGAAAAGAGAGAGAGAGAGAGAGAGAGAGTGCAAGTCGAGAAACAGAGAGAGGGACGGCACGAAAGAGGAGGAAAGGAAAAAAAAGGGGTTAGGATGTTATTTTGGGGGTTTTATTAATTCTTTAAGTAACTTGTTGATTTTTGAAAAATAATTGTGAGTACAAAACCTACTTCTTTTTATTTATGTTTAATTCGTTGTTTTTATTTATTTACTTTTATTTATTTGATGTCGGTTTAATTTTGTATTTGCATGTAGATGATGGATTGATTTCATTATTTGGTTAGATGTATATGTAAGGTTTAGGGTTTTTATATGTATTTATTTTATGATTGTAATCACACTCATTGTTATATGAAATTAAAATAAACTTAGAATCCATAGATAAATTCCTCACACTCCATCATGACTCCATGAATTGTTGTTTTATTTGAGTGTTGATGAGAAAGAGTGTATAAAAAAAAAATGTGAGGATTATAAGATTTATTTGAATGCCTTAGGCTTGGCATTATTATATTTGTTCTCATGAGTAGATGAGAGATTGTGTATATATATATTGTTGTCTCGTTTTCAGGAGTAGATGAGTATTTTGATTTACGAGCGCACGTATATGCGCCGAGGAGTGTGGGTCAAACTCGAGACAATATCCCGAAGCAAGTTTGGCTTTGGAGTGGTGTTAGGTATATGGGAGGCACATGGGATATATATATAGGCCGGAAGTGAAGGGCCGAAGTGGTGGAGTTAAGGTACAAAGAATTAAATATGACCTTATTGGTATAATTTGAATTGCTTTGATTTGTACATCTCGAAAAATAGTAAACGACCTTGTTAAATTACAAAATTTGGACGGAGACATGTATATATAATTCTAGACAACTTTTTTGTTTTAACTTTTTATTAAAAAGATCGATTAGAACTTGTAATCGGATTATCTTGGTTACAACAGTTTTTGTTCATTTAGCAATGCAAATTTTAGATATTGTTTTAACCCATGAAACGAGCTCATTTTTATTGGTTTCACGGCCCTGTTTGGTAGAGCTGTGGGAAAGTGCTTATAGCTTATGCCTAAACAGCTTATAGCTTATAACTATGAACATAAGCTGATTTCTGACTTATAAATTAAGCATCTCCTGCCCCACTCAAAGAATAAGTTGATTTCTGACTTCCAAAAAGTTATAAGCTATAAGCAATAAGTTAAACCAAACACATTAAAATAGCTTAAATTAAGCTGAAAGCTGAAATAAGCAGCTTTTAAGCTGCACCAAACAGGCACCACGTAAACTGAAGTAAAACATTATTCTTAACACTTTTCGTGTTTTGAAATTTTCCGAAAAAAATCATCTTAAGATAGTTTCTTTTTGTTTTCAGATTTAGATTTTTCAGTTGAATTCTGTCTAGGTTCTTCTATCAAGTTTTTCTCTCAACCTGTTCAGTTTATACTAAATTCGTTAGCATTGCATTTTATAAAATTTGATTCTGTACAACTTTTATTCTTTGAATTTTGGTCAATTCGAATTATTTAAGCATGAAACAGTGCGTTTTTTTTTATACTTCTTCAGCAATTCACTTATGATTAAATTATCCTAACTTTAATTTTTTGCAGAATGGTGGGTCTTACTAATTTTTTTATGCAGGGTTGACCCACAATATTTTTATGTTTATTTTGTTTATTTTATACTCAATTTATATTTAGTTATGTATGAGTAAGAAACTAAATGCCATCGTATCTCGGGAAACTACCCATTCGTCTCGGTGCAGGTGGAACTACTTGTCTTGTCCCAAAACAATAATTAAATGTATTTTTATTTGTGTCTAGTGGACAAGTGGGTGTCAAATATTTGTACTCATACCAGTATACTTGTATACTGACCCGTTTTGTCTCTTGACATCTCGGGTGCGTTCTATTTGAGCACAGCCGAGCTTTCTTTGCAGGATTAGTTGGAGCTACAGTGGTGCCGAGAAATAACTATAGTTATTGAACATGTCTCTTGGACTTCTTTTGTTTTGTTGAGCTTAAGGTTGATATTAGTTTATTGTATTTATTATTTTTTTTATGACCTTAGTATTTTGACAATTTGACATTGTGAGTTATTTTTTAACTTTACATTATTTAAGTTGTTTTAACTAGTTGTTGTTACTTTATATTAGAGGTATTGGATAGTTATGAATTTATGATGGATAGTTTGGCTGGTGTTTGTTAATTATTTTTTTTATCCCTTGTATCTTTTTTTAGCATTGAAATTTACTTAAACCTTATGAAGACAAGAATGTTTAGATTTTGTTTCACCCTAGAATTTGGATGATGGAATATTGATTGAGATTTAGTCCTAATTTAATATTTAATTGTCCAAATTTTGGGCGTGATAGTTTAGTATCAGAGCCCTAAGTTACCCTAGAGTTGTGAGAGTTTAGGTGATCCTCGGATTGTGGAAACATGGGTTAGCTGGTTTAGTTTGGTGGTTGAATTTATTTTAAGTATTTATGAATGAATTTTTGTGTGTTTAACTTGAAGGTAATAGCTGGAAGGTATAATTTGAAAAATACTAAGCCCAGTGGCACATAGGAAGCAACAACTACTAATGCGGCGGCAATAGCGGCTACTACTGGGGCAACCAATACTGTGCAGGTTAATGTGGGGGAGATGATGGCTAGTTACTTCAGGTTGTGCAGAACAATAATCAAGGTCAGCAGGGAGATCCCTTTATAAAGAGAAACAAAGATTTTGGTTCTTTGGGAGGTCAAAAATTCTCTAGAGATGGAGGACCAATTGCAGTTGACCCTTGGGTCCAAAATGTGAAATGGTGTTTGGTCATATGCAACTTACCGAGGTCCAAAAACAGGAATTGGCTACACATCAGCTTGAGGGAGCAACCCTATTTTGGTGGAACTCGTGGAAGGAGGGTCTAGATTTGACGACTTTGACTTGGGCAGATTTCAAGACCTATTTTGATCGAAAGTTTGTTCCTGCTGCTATTTGATCTCAGCTGAGTGATGAATTTTCAAAACTGACCCAAGAGGGTAGAACAGTGATTGAGTATGTCACCAAGTTTAATGAGTTGTCTTGTTATGCCCCTTACTTGGTTGACACGCAGAGAAGAAGAATGAGAAGTTTATTAAGGAATTAAATCATTACTTGTTTAAGTCCCTTATTCCCTTTGATGCTGAACCGTTTGACAAGTTCTTGACTTGGCACTGAAGTATGAGGAAAATGAGAAACAGTTTAAAGAATGGAAGGCTAGGGTCGGAGAGATTTCCAGAGGGAGTCACTTCCAGCAGCATGATGGAAACAGATACTGACCTTACGATCAATGGCATAGGGGTCAGCAGTTTCAGAGGCCCCAACAACAAGGTAGTCAGGGAAATTTCAAACCTCAGGGTAATTTTAGGCCTTAGGGCAATTTCTAGCCCTAGGGGCACTATTATAAGACACAAGGTGGTTTGCGTCCACAAGGTTATCAAGGACAGTGGCAGTAAATGCCACAGTTGGGTTATCGTCCCCTTGTATCTCAGTTGGAGGGACCCCCACCTATTAGAGCAGTAACACCTCAACCGATCAATAGAAGTGTTTTGGGTGTCAGTAGTTAGGACATGTAGTCAAGGATTGCCCTTAGAGACAACATGCATGACAGGGTCAGGTAGTTCCAGCTAGGGCATTTGCAGTGATGCTAGGAAATGACAAAGTCCAAGGTACCTTTAATCTTTTTCAAGAGCCCATTAGAGTACTTTTTGATACTGGTGCCTCTCATTCTTTTATATCTAGACAGTTTGTAGAAAGAGAATACCTTGTAACTACCTATTTATCTAGACCTATTCGTGTTGAAACCCCTTTAGAAGAGGCAGTTACTCTTTATGAGATGTGTAAAGCTTTTGAGATTGACTTTGCGGGTAGAGTCTTGTATGCAGACCTAATTATGATAGGGTTTGAGGGGTTTGTAATTATTTTGGGTATGGATTAGCTGTGAAAACACTTTGTGACTCTAGATTGTGCTGGAAGTACTGTAAATATAGATATTCCCGGTATGCCACAACTTATCCACACTTCTAGCGATGGAGAAAAGTTGATAATGACGAGTTTTCTATGCTCAGTAGAAATCCCTAAGCAGGATATTAGTGAGGTAGATGTGGTACGTGAGTTTGAGGATGTATTTCGGGAGATACCTGGACCTCCACCTTGACGGGTAGTAGAATTTTGCATTGACCTAGTGCTAGGAACTGCACCGATTTCTAAGGCGGCATACAGAATGGCGCCTAAAGAGATTGTGGAGATGAAGAAGCAGCCGGAAGAGATGCTTCAGAAAGGGTTCATTCGTTCAAGTAACTCCTCATGGGGAGCACTCGCGATCTTTGTCTCCAAGAAGGATGCCACTCTCCACATGTGCATAGATTACAGAGAGCTAAACAAGGTGACTATCAAGAACAAGTATCCGCTACCTAGAAATGATGACTTGTTTGATCAGTTGAAGGGGGCAGTCATGTTTTCTCAGTTTGATCTCAGAATGGGTTACCATCAAATGGGTGTGTCAGAGGAAAGTATACCATTTACTGTTTTTCAGACTCGGTATGGGTTGTACGAATTTCCTGTAATGCCTTTTGATTTGACCAATGCTCCTGCCTATTTCATGGACTTGATGAACAGAATTTTTCAACCGTATCTAGATAAGTTTGTAATTATCTTCATAGATGATATCCTAGTGTATTCTAAGAATGAGGAAGAACACAGAGAACATTTGAAAGTTCTATTATAGACTTTGAGGGAGCAGCAGTTATACGCTAAGTTTAGTAAGTGTCACTTTTGGAAGAAAGAAGTTCGATTTTTGGGACATGTTGTGTCCAATCAAGGGATAGCGGTAGATCCTGAGAAAGTTGTTGCGGTCAAAGAATGAAAGCAACCCACAAACCCTTCAGAGGTGAGGAGTTTTTTTAGGACTAGCCGGTTATTACAGGAGATTTATAGAGAAGTTTTCCACTATTGCAGCACCCATGACCAAGTTGACCTGCAAGAATGTGAAGTTCTTATGGACAAATGATTATGAGAGAGCTTTCCAAGAGTTAAAGCAGTGGTTGACTACAGCACCAGTGTTAACTATACCAGTACAAGGGGAAAAGTTAGTAGTGTTTACTAATGCGAGTGGAACTGGGTTGGGATGTGTGTTGATGTAACATCAGAAGGTTGTATCTTATGCCTCATGACAGTTAAAACCTCATGAGAGACGATACCCGACTCATGACTTAGAGCTGGCAGCAGTTGTTTTTGCGTTAAAAGTGTGGCGACATTACTTGTTTGGGGAGTGCTTTGAGTTGTACACAGATCATAAGAGCTTCAAATATCTTTTTTCTCAAAAAGAGTTGAACATGAGGCAACAGAGGTGGGTTGAATTCGTCAATAGTTATGATTTTGAGATCTTTTACCACCCAGGAAAAAGAAATGTGGTTGCAGATGCACTTAGTCGATAACATGGAAGCTTCTTTGATGATTCAGGAATGGAAGTCCTTTGAGTTAATTTCGATGCATGATGTTTAACCAATAGAGAGTGTTGGGAGGGCATTGGTAGTTTGACTGTGCAACCGACGTTACTAGGTAAAGTTCGTTAGATGCAGTTGGATTCCTTGTCAGCAAGCTCGATGACCTTGTAGTGGATTTGATCGATGATTGTTTTATTGGTTGGTCTGTGGACTCAGATGAGGGATTGCGATTCAGGGGCAAGTTGTGTGTACCGAAAATTGTTGAATTGAGGAAAAAGATTATGGATGATGCCCATAAGTCCCCGATATACCATTCACCCTGGTAGGACTAAGATGTATCATGACTTGAAAAGGGCATTTTGGTGGGAAGGTATGAAGAAGGACATAAGAGAGTATGTTTCTCGATGTTATGTGTGTCAGCAGGTTAAGGCAGAACACCAACAACCGTTTGGAATTTTGCAGCCTCTCGAGATCCTTACTTGGAAATGAGAGTACATCTCTATAGACTTTGTGGATGGATTGGCGCGGTCTAAGTGAGGCAATGAATCTATTTGGGTGATACTCGATCGACTCACCAAGTTTTCTCATTTTATTCCTACTAGTGTTCACTGAACTATGGATAAACTAGCTACGTTGTGTATTCGGGAGGTGGTGCGACTTCATGGCGCGCTAGTTTCTATAGTTTCGGATCATGATCCGTTGTTTGTAGCAGAGTTTTGGAAGAGTTTTCAGCATGCTTTGGGTGCTAGGTTAGACCTGAGCACTACTTATTATCCGCAAACAGATGGGCAAATTGAGCGGGTAAATCAAATCTTGGAGGATATGTTGAGAGCTTGCATCCTCGATCTTGGTGGTAGTTAGGAAGAACACTTGCCATTGGTGGAGATTACTTATAATAATAGCTATCACTCTAGTATCAGGATGACACCTTTCGAGGCTTTGTGTGGGAGGCCATGTCGATCACCTGCTTGTTGGATAGAGGTAAGAGATGCGCCATTGTTAGGGCCAAAGTTGGTGAGAGAGACCATAGAGAAGGTGAACATTATTCGGGAATGTATTAAGACTGCATAGAGTCGTCAGAAGAGTTATACTGATAGAAAACATAAGGGGATTGAGTTGAATGTTGGAGATTTTGTGTTTTTTAAGGTATTGCCGATGAAGGGTATCATGCGATTCGGAAAGAAGAGAAAGTTGGCACCTAGATTTGTGAGACCATACGAGATCACTGAGGATTGGTAATGTGGCTTACAAATTAGCTCTACCACCTGCTTTAGCTATGATTCACAATGTGCTCCATGTATCTTTATTACGGAAGTATGTGCAAGAAGCTTGCCAAGTAGTATCACCAAAGGTGTTGAAGATCAGTGATGATCTAACGTATGTGGTGCGACCGGTTACTATTCTAGATTAGGATGTAAAGCTAGAAAGTGAACTTGGTGAAAGTCCAATGGAGTGAAGATGAGAATGATATTACTTGGGAATTAGAAGAGAAAATTCAATGTATGCACTCGGAGCTTTTTGTTTAGTACTCTCTCCTATTGAATCTCGGGACGAGATTCTTTTGAGGTGTATATATTGTAGCGACTCTGAACTTTCGTAAGTCATTATTTATTATTATTACTTTATTTTATTTTTGGCTTTATTAATTACATGGCTGCATGAGAATTTAATGTGGTATTTAATTAATTTAATGTGTTATTTAATTATATATAATTAATCAAATATTTATAAATTTATATTTGTTATATATATATATAAAAGGTGTTTTATATATTGATAAAATATATATCATATTTATATATATGTTATATTTGTAAGATATAAATGTAATAGTAAATTAAGTATATATAATATACTAGACCTAATAATCACAAAAGTGTGTGTGAAAGTTCCAAAAGGAGCAGCAGCCACGGGGAGAGAGAGAGAGAGAGAGAAAGAGAGAGAGAGAGAGTGCAAGTCGAGAAACAGAGAAAGGGACGGCGGGAGAGAGAAGTGGAAAGGAAAAAAGAGAGGTTAGGGTTTTATTTTGGCGGTTTTATTAATTTTTCAAGTAACTCGTTGATCTTCGAAAAATAATTGTGAGTACAAAACCCACTTCCCTTTATTTATGTTTAATTCGTTGTTTTTATTTATTTGATGTTGGTTTGATTTTGTATTTGCATGTAGATGATGGATTGATTTCATTATTTGGTTAAATGTGTATGTATGGTTTAGGATTTTTATATATATTTATTTTATGATTGTAATCACACTCCTGGATATATGAAATTAAAATAAACTTAGAACCCATAGATAAATTCCTCACACTCCACCATGAGTCCATGTATTGTTGTTTTATTTGAGTGTTGGTGAGAAAGAGTGCATAAAAATAAAGGGTGAGGATTATGAGATTTATTTGAATGCCTTAGGCTTGGCATTTTTATGTTTGTTCTCATGAGTAGATGAGAGATTGTGTATATATATTGTTGCCTTGTTCTCAGGAGTAGATGAGTACTTTGATTTACGCGCGTACGTATATGCTAACCGTCCAGGGAGTGTGGGTCAAACTCGGGACAATATCCCCGTGCAAGTTTGGCTTCGGAGCGGTGTTAGATATACGGGAGGCACATGGGATATATGTGTAGGCCGGAAGTGAAGAGTCGAAGTGGTGGAGTTAAGGTACAAAAAATTAAATATGAACTTATTGGTATAGTTTGAATTGCTTTGATTTGTATATCTCGAAAAATAGTAAACGACCTCGTTAAATTATGAAATTTGAGCAGAGGCATGTATAGGTAATTCTAGACAATTTTTGTGTTTTAACTTTTTACTAAAAAGATCGCTTAAAACTTGTAATCGGATTATCTTGATTACAACAGTTTTTGTTCATTTAGCAATGCAGATTTTAGATGCTGTTTTAACCCACGAAACGAGCTCATTTTTATTGGTTTCGCGTTAATAGAAGTAAAACATTATTCTTCACACTTTTTGTGTTTTGAAATTTTCTGAAAAAAATCATCTTAGGGCAGTTTCTTTTCATTTTCCGCTTTAGATTTTTCGATTGAATTCTGTCTAGGTTCTTCTATCAAGTTTTTCTCTCAACTTGTTCAGTTTCTACTAAATTCGTTAGCGTTGCCTTTTATAAAATTTGATTCTGTACAACTTTTGTTCTTTGAGTTTTGGTCAATTCGAATTATTTAAGCATGAAACAATGCATTTTTTTATACAAACCCATCTCTTCTTTTCTTCAAACCACAAACCAATCTGAAATCCACCTTTTTCCACTTTTCATTATTATTATTGTTTGTCTTTTTATCATCACACCCACATAAACTTTCACACTTTTCATTATTTATTTAAAACATTTGTTTCCTCATTTCTTTCAATATATATTCAATTTTTATTTACACTCATCTTCTCCATGAACCCGTTTCCTATCCGCTAAAAAAACAAACAAAAACACAAACCAAAAAAAAAAAAAATTATTTATTTTATAATCTGATCATATGGGTTGTACCCAATATTATTATTTTTTATTTACCCTCTGTTTCAAGCTCAAATAGATTTCTATTTTCAACGTTATTTGAGTTTAAGAGGGGGTAATTATACACATATCATGGTGAGTATGGTGATACACCATGCGAACCATTCAAACCACCCCCTAACGTACCACCCAAACTGTCCCTTGGCGTACCATCACAAGTCGCCCCCTGGCACACCACCTAAGTCACATTCTGGTGCACTACCCAAGTCGTCTCTTGGCAAACCATCATAAGCCGCCCCCTGGCACACCACCTAAGTCTTCCCTTGGCGCACCATCATAAGCCGCCTCTTGGAGCACTACTTAAGTCGCTCTCTAACACACCACCCAAGCTGCCTCTTAGCGCACTATCATATGCCGCTTCCTGGTGAATTGTAGCACTTGTGTCCTTTAAACTATTGGAGAGTGTATTTAATTCCTTTATTTTCATTTTGGAAGTCTTTAGAGTTGTTATATCTTGATTTTGGGGGATTACAATTTGATTTGGACTTGTTAAGTTGTTTGTCGTGCTTGATTTCGTCGAAAAGTTCTTTAGGAACTTAAAAATTCTGTTATGGTGTCGACACCATGGGTTCCTGGGGTCGACACCATGGGTTCCTGGGGTCGACACCACCTTTCTATCTTACTCATGGTGTCTCTATTATTTTTTAGGGTCTACACCATGAGTTCCTAGGGTCGACCCTTGTCTGTTGCTATGTTTTGGGTGTTACTACTGTTTTTTGGGGTTGACTCTCTTGTCTGTTGCAAACATAGTGTCTCAGCATTTTTTCTCGAGGGTCGACACCACTGCCTTGGGGGTCGACCCCTACGACTTATTTCCAGAATTTTTAGAGTTTTTGACTTATTCTTTTCATTGACTTTAGGTTGTAGATCTCATCAAGGGCTTTCTTTTGATCCAAGAGCTTCGTGTTTTCATCGATGCTGGCCTTTGGGGCTTTTTGGCTTTCTTTTCTTCCGGAGTTGAGGTAGGGTCTATTACCTTAACTCAATATGAGTTCGGTAGCATATTGTAGACACCCCATTTTTGACCGTCCTCAAGACTTGGACGTCACCGTTTGAACACTCGGTGATCATCCATGTTCGTGTTCGTCTCGAGTTCTCGGAGGTTTCGGCCGCGTGCCTTGCCTCAAGACCTCCCGACTTATGTTTTTGCTTCTGAGGGCAGGGAATGGCTTGATTGGACATCCCCACACCTCACCGGCCATGGCTTGAGGCCACCGGCCCTGTTTTCTTGCCACCGGCCATTGGTGATGGCCGGTCGGCACTATTGGTGGTCGGTCGGCACCTTTAGTGGCCGGTCGGTACCTTTTTCGGCCGATCAGCATCTTTTGTGGTCGGTCAGCCATCTTTATTGGCCGATTGACTCTTTTTCTGGCCGAGACCTTTTCTTGAGGGGGTTTGAACCTTTTGAACCCCCTGTTTTAGCTTCTTGAGGAAGCTTGAACCTTTTGAACCCCCTTGGTTTTGCTTCTCCAAGAAGCTTGAACCTTTTGAACCCTTGGTTCTAACTTGAACCATTTGAACCTTTGCTCTAGCTTCTCCAAGAAGCTTGACCCTTTTTAGCTTCTCCAAGAAGCTTGAACCTTTTTAGCTTCTCCAAGAAGCTTGCACCTTTTTAGCTTCTTGGAGAAGCTTGCACCTTTCTAGCTTCCAAGAGAAGCTTAAACCTTGTTAGCTTCTCTTAGAAGCTTGGCACCGTGCCTTGTCTATATAAGGAGAGCTTCTCCTTCCATTTCAAAGGTTGAAAAATCTGATATATAAGATATATATATCACTCTCTCTCGATATCTCCCTCTCTCTCTACATTTGTGCGGGTTAGAGGGTGCAAAAGGGTCTAGTTCTTGGCCATTTGAACTACACCTCCTAGCACAACACCTCCATCATCAACCTAAGGAGCTTGGAGGCCATTTTCAGAGGCTAAGGGACTATTTTTTTGGACCGAGAGGCTGCTGTCCCTTTTGGCTACAAAGGTAACTCATTTTCCCTCTTTATTCCCCGTTTTTGCACACACTTTTAGCCTGTCTTTCTTGCTGATTTGAGCTTTGTGTATAACATAAAAAAGTTCTGTTTTTTTTTGTGTTTAAGATACTTCATTAAGGTCACTTTTGTGTTTGGGGTTGTTTACCCCCTCTTAGGCCTTGTTTGGCCCCATTTTGTGCTATTTTTGGTGAACTCCGGGACCACCTTGTTTGGGCCTCCTCACCACTGAAATCTTAAGGGATTTCAGTGGTGAGGATGGTGGTTTAAGGTCCTAAGAAGGAGAGGGCCACCCCCTCTCCTTGTTGTCTTCAATATATGCTATTTTAGCCTCATATGTGAGTACCATTCTTGAGTTCATGTTGGCCATGTCTTAAGTGTTATTTGTGCTTATTTTTCCATGATATAGCACTGTTTTTAATTGGTTTAGACACACCATGCATGCTTAGCATACTTGTCTTGTAATGCCATGAAATTGCCTTAACATGTATCTAGCATTTGGACCACCATGCTTGCATATTTTGGCTTAGCTTTGTGAAGTTTTTGGTCATGTTTTAACATGCTTAAGGTCTGTCTTGGGTCTTTGGAGTCATGCTTTCCATGTTTTGTATAGCTTCTTTGCATTCTAACTTACTAGCCTTGGGTATGTGGATCACTAGCATGCTTTACTTGGCCTATTCTTATGATTTGGCATCAGTGGAAACCATATTTCAGTCCATGTTCCGTGCTTGCATACTTGCATTTTCCATCCCTTTCATGTTTTGAAGAGTTGATGGCTTATGCTCCATGTCTAGGCCCTTGTGCATGCATGCTTGTGTGTGTGTGTTTTCATGCCTTTGTTGCATCGTTTTGGCCGCTGTTTTGGACCTAGAAGAGAGCTGTCCAAATTAGTTTAAGACCATCCCTTTGGCATGTTGTTGCATGCTATACATGTTTGTATGTTTAGGTACTTAGCCTATTAACATGTTGCATGTTTAAGTGTCATCGCATTTGGCATGCTTCTTGTGTTAAGTTGCTTTGCATATTTACATGTGCTATGCCTTTCATGTTATTGCATGTGTGTCATTAACATCGATGTTATATGCCTTGCATGCTTACTTGTTTAGTTCATGTGCCTATTGCACATAGTTTTGTTGTTTGCATGATCATGTTGCACACTTAGCTCACATGCCTAGGTTGCATTACATTGGCATGCATGCTTTGCCTCTTGAATTGAGTATGATAGAGGTTGAGCTCATTGTTTGTTTATGTGCATTTCATTCTACATTGAAAATGCATACTTGGTCTCTTGGGCCATCACGCATTGAAATGCGCGATTGGTGGTCCGAGAATCGAGCATCATACCCCTTTGAGTCATAAATATGATAAGGGATGTGGTGGTGCATACATTTGCTTGAAATGCATTGCCATGCCTTGTTTTGCCCTCTACTGCTGTCAAAACAGGTTCTGCAGGAAGCTTTGGCCGGCCGGCCATCTATACTGCCGACCGGCCATCCATTGTTGGCCGATGGCTTTACAAATGGTCGATGACCATCCGAACATGGCCGGTGGTGTTCTGTCTTAGCCGGTGATGTTCCACAGTGTCCATAGAGTGCTCCCTGGGACTTGTGCAATTTTCAAAGGAGCAGAGTAGGGAAAACAGAGGCAAACTTGTGCATGGCATTGGATTTCCGAGCAAACCCGAGCACGCGCGCATTGGACCCTCTTCCCGAGGCCTTTACTGCTTTCTTAGCTTAGTTAATTTGCTTAATTAATTAGGTGGTTTGTAATAATTAATTAGCTTGTAGGTTAATTAATTTGTATTATTCTTTTGGTCCCTCCGAGCGAGGGCGAATTTGTAATAAGTGTGGGTGCGTGTGTGCATGTCTTCCAATCCCCACTTCTTTCTCCCTTTTACTTACCTGCTTTCGATGGTTAGTATTAGGGCATATTTAATTTAGCATACCTTATGCTATGCATGCGTGCATCCATACATTTGTCTTGCATACACCGGGCTCAGCGCATCATACTAACTGCATTGTATTTCAATTCCAAGTTGAATACGCGTTAGTTGTAGCATCATCATATGCCATCTTAGAATAGCCGAGCCTATTGTAGTTGCATCTTGCATGTGTTGCATTAGCCATCTTGACATGAACTAGGATCGTCCACATAATTACTAACTAGTTTCTGTTTTGGCTTGGAGTACTAGGTAAGCTTTTACGCTTTAGCATACCGCATGCGTGTGAGTGTTTTCCATGACTGCATGCTTACCATGAGGCTATATGCTTATGTGATATAACTGCCTGAGTACCTGTGGATGAAGGTTGGGTTACTTAAATTGGAACAATGCATTGAATGCGAGTTTTAAGCCCACTTGAGAGTGGCAAAACCATATTTTCTAAGCCCACTTGAGAGTGGCAAAATTCATATCTTAGCCTACTTACGAGTAGCACTATCAAACCGTTTTCAAACAAACAAACATGAAATGTTTTGTTCCAATTTAGGCGACTTAGTCTATACTTGTTTTCTGTGCGCATCACATAGTAAAGCTAGGCTAATAACCGGAATAAGAGCACACAATGTTTTCAAAACAAGATATCATGGTTAGTAGAGGCCGATCTTTGATCGGGCGAGAGGGGGTGCTCATAGCTGACCTTCCCCAATCGTACCCAAGTTCCTGAGCCGAGGCAACTTTGGTGATGACGGACACGTGGCCTTTGGCACCGAGTCAGGATTTTCTAAATTTCCCCACTAAAAATATTTAGGTGGCGACTCTATATCTGGCAAAGTAGTCCATGTTTGGCACTTCTTTCAAAAATCTATTTTCTCAAAATGATTTGCCGGATTTGGACTCTTTGGTTCAGATTAAGAACCGACAACAAAAGGGAGTCCGAACTGTAGAGTGAGGCCCTCACCGGGCGCGTCTACACATATTTGTGGTGTATTTTGTTATTTATATTTGGTAGTCATTTGGTTGATTTTGAAATGTTATTTTGGGCATGAAGGTTCTGTGAAATTTGAGGGGTTTGGGGCTATAGTTATGCTACTACGGTTATTTTTGATATACAAATTGCGTATGGATTTCTAAAAGTGAAAAAGTCCCAATTTGTAGAAAAATCCTAAATGATATTGTTTTGGGAGTTGGATTGATTTTTGGTAAATGGTTTAGTTGGAAAGATATGGAAAAGAAATGGTTGTGGGATTTTGAAAATGGGTGCTGTTACTCTTTTGGAAAAATATATCTGTATTGTTATCTATTAATTATTGCATTAGAGATAATTGTTTTGGCTATCGGTGAAGGATAGCATTGCCGTGTGTTAGAGATTGCATGTGGATTAAGCAATTTGAAATAATTCATATCATGGAGCATGTAATGGATTTTGGAATTTGAAACCGTATGTTTGGAAAGAGGTTTTGGAAATTCTTGTATTTTGTTTTGGAACACTTGCATTGTTTTGGAAAAATAATATTTTGAATCACATGTGTTGTGCTATTGAAAAAAGGTAAATAAAGTGGTAAAGCTATAAAGGGGTGTTAAAGCATAATTAAGTTGGCCTGTGTGTCCATGATGAAAGATCTAAACCCGCGTGGTAGGTGTCAAGCCTTCTGGTTACCATCGGTAAAAATGACCTTGTGACTTGTATAGTTACTCGTATGAACACTGGCTCTAGAGATTTACCCATTTTATTTATTATCGTTTTGGCTTGAAGGATGTTTTGAAAAAAAGTTTTAGCAATGTGTTTGTTGTTGTTTAACGATGTATTCACATTTGATTTAGCAATGTATTTGCTAGTTGGTATTGAGATACCTGGATTGGTTTGTGGAAAAGGATTTTATATCAAACAGATGTTTTGAACTCGGAAAACGTTTTGATTAAACGTAAGGTTTTGGTAATTGGAAAGAAAAAAATTTGTTAAGAACTCAGATGGATTTGAAAATGCATTTGGGCATATTGTATATATGTATTGCATCATGATCATTTATGCTAATGGAACATGTTTAGTTTTTGAAATATTCTCTACTAGGCTTTATGTTCACCCTACGTGGCTGAAAATGTTTTTCAGGTATGCATGTGTGGATGTGGACAGAGATGTGAAGTTGTGTTTAGAACCATGTAGGGTGGTTCTGTTACTTGTAGGCCATGAGACATATATGTTATTTATTTAATCGTGTGCCATTCTTGTAAGGTGTGAGACCAGGAAAATCCTCTCACATGGATTGTAGAAATCCAACAAAGATATGAGCTTTGCCCCTGTAGATTTGCAAAGATGAACATAGTACCGAGGTTGCCGGCCGGAGACACTCTGATGATAAAGTTAGCCACTGGAATCAGAGAAGGAAGATGAAGAAAATGAAAAGTGTTCAATATGCTGTGTGGTGTAGAAAGATGAAGTCCTTGGGATGCCTTCTATTTATATAGATGGGGGATGTGATATTTGTTTGGTGGACTTGTTTGTTTGGGCTAGGCCCATTGTCAAGTCTTGTTTGGGTTAGTCCCAATAACCTTATATATATTTCTTTCTGGCCCCCACAATTATCCCAAAACTTTCATTGTCTGCGATAGAAGGAATGAAAGTTTTTATTGTCGAATTACGTTGTTCAGATAGATGTTAGGTTTCTTGATAAAGAACATTTTGGATAAATGAATGAATGAATGACTGTATGAATGCATGTATGCTTGAATGTATGTGCAATATATGTATAACTATATGTATATAAGGGAGAGGGGTGAGCTAAAACCTAGTGAGTAATACTAGTATAGAGAGGTTAAATGAATTATGTCTAACATAGGGACCTCTGGGGTCTATATCAGAGATCTCTGTAACGATGGGCCACGGTATTGTTACCCCCGAGCGACGACCGTAGGCCGCGGTATTATATCCCCCGAGCGAGAGTCGCACTAAGGATGCCACAATTACTATATGTATGTTTTGCTCCGAATTCAGAGATTGTTGCTAATGGCGCCCCGTGCCGAGTGCGAAGATTGCGCCGTATTTGGAGACTCTTGCTGATTTTAAGTGGCGATTAATTGCCAACATTGCAAGGATTTTGAATAATGCATCCCGTGTCATTGATTTCCTGTACCAAATGAGGTAGTCTTGTTAATCACAAATAAGTGGAAAGTGGAAAAAGTACACCAATGGTAGAACATTAAAAAAAAATAGCATTGCTTCGTTGTAAAGAATTGTCGAATATAGTTTGGAAGCAGATTGAAGTAGATTGTCAATTTATTTAAGTTGCTTTTTATTGTTTCTTTGTTGTCCAACATATAGTTGCCCCATTTCTTTCAAATGACAATTGGTATGCGGAAGGAATTCAAAGTAGACGTTGGCCAACATTACCGAGGAATAAGCTGAAAACAAATTGGTGACGTAGATTCCATGCCCCATTGCTGTCGAATGAAAGTTGTTATTCGGAAGGAATTCAGAATAGACTTGAGCAAAAATTGCCTAATAACGCTAGCTGTTATAGTGGCGGGAAGACGCTAAAATTGTGGAATTCTGTATTGATCAAACTCCAGGCTTGGCAGCAAAAGTATTATTTAAGCGGCGACGGAAATGGGGAAAAATTGACAAATTTATGGTATGGAATTGGCAAAATTAGACCGTACGAATGTGTTTAGAAGGCTCCAAATAGTTGGAAACGACTATTGGATCGTTGTAATCAGACTCTTGATGGCATCGTTGTAGCCAAAATGGATCTAACGGCTTAGATTGGTGGGAACTGGTGCTCCGCGAAGCATTGGATAATTGCTCTGATATATGCTGAGTGGGACAGCTCGGCTAGGTGCTAATAAGACTTGAACCTTTGCCCTTAGAAGGAAGAATGAGCACTAAACCACTGTGCCAAGATATAGCCTTGTGTTTGTATTTTGCAAGTTATATATTTGAACATGAGTGGTGTTCGGCTCTTACGGGATTAGCCACAATGCACCAAATAATATGTTATGTTTCCAATGCTGGGTCGTCTTCTCCGGAAAAAATAGGTGAATTTCTAGGGAAAATTTGACTAGTTCGTACGACTTTGTTTTAGCTCTGATTTCGACACAGTTTGTTATGTTGGACTCAGCTTAATGAGTACTTCACAATGGTATGGCCAAAACTTGATTTCGACAACTTTGGAAATTTCAGTTTTCTAAACATGTGGTCTGTTTTGCAACTATCGATGAACTTCTGTCAAATTTGGGCTCTGTTGGTGAGTCTGGACTCCTCTAGTCGGCATAATCCTTTTGGTTGGCCAAGTAATTCTTGTTGTATTGCCAAAAAATTGTGCGCAAGAAGAAGAATGTAGACCCAGTTTGTAGAGAGAGAAAATGGGCATGTAAACGCAATCGACGATGCTTTAGCTAGCCGAAACACTTGATTTTCTACATTGTAGCTAACAATTAAAAATGCATTGCTCGTGGTGGTTATCATTACCGACGAGCTTGAGGACAGAGTTGTAGCGCCGAGATGCACTCGGTGGCACTTGTTTGGTATTGTCATCTTCTCGGCATCGTAGTTCAGAAAATGGTGCATGGTTTGAGTATCGAATTGATAAATGGGGACAGGTTGCCATTTAAGTGGCCGGTTAACGTGGAATGGTTGCCAAGTAGTGCGAAGGCCCATGCGTGGTCATGCAGAGTAGCCTTCTGCAAGGTTCGCCACTATTAAATTGGGTTGCCGAGATGCTGAGTTGTGCTGTAATGATGGGCAGCTTGGGGAGCATAGTGATACCGAGAAGGGTGGAAAAGCTGTCGAACAGCTCCATTGTTGGTTTGCCGAATAACCTTTATTGGAATACTTGTGATTCTAGTGTCAACCCAACTGATTAGAAAGCCGAGGAACTTGCGTTATATGCCGAGTAACTAGCGCCAAAACACCTGGATCCGTTTCATTTGCTGTGACTGTCATGACCCGAACCCGCCCCTATAGATTAAGGTCATAACCGGCCAGTAATCAAGAGATTACCTACGGCCTCAAACCAAAACAAACATATAGCAACAGAGTGAAGGGGCCAAAACAGAAGCAAACTTAAAAATTTTGTCCAATGAGCTATGTTTACATGGCATGTCAAAACATTTCACATATACTTAATAATAACTCACACTACATATCAGTAGTTAACATCATGTATACCCAGGATCATTCGAACACATAGTCAACCATGCCAAAAGCTTATACACATAAATGGTCTATCATGACCAATAGAAATAGCAAAAGAAATACAAAAGATCATAAACGAAGCCTCTTGCGTGAGGCACCTGGGCTGACTTCACAAAACTCAAGTTCCTTTCTTAAATTCCACTAAGGCTGGGGTTGAACGTCCCTTTGCTCACTTACATACATATAAATAAGAGTGAGCTAACGCCCAGTGAATAATATCAAAATAAAGAGGTTAATGAATGAGGTTCGTTCATAAATGAGTCATATTTATAATGTACACATTTGAACCACTATTCTCATTCACACCAGATTTACAAATCTCAACAAAGCAAAACGACCTTGGTTCCAACACATCATATCCATATGCAAAATGACCTCAGGTCCAATTTATACGAAACGACCTTTGGTCCAGCCAACTCTTTATTCAAAACGACCTTTGGTCCAATTCAAACATAGCAAACGGCCTCGGGCCCAATTCGAATATATCAGGCGTATCAAATGGCCTCGGGCCCATTCTCTTTATATTCATATCCATGCGTATTTCATATTCATGATCATGATCCTTTTCATTCAAACGGCCTTTGGCCCATCACGGTATTCAAACATATCAAATGACATATTCAAACGGCCTTTGGCCTATCTTTGCATTCATGTCTAACGCCCTTTGGCCCAATCGTTCATATCCGACGGCCTTTGGCCCAATCATTCATGTCCGACAGCCTTTGGCCCAATCGTTCATGTCCGACGGCCTTTGACTCAATCCTTCATGTCCGACGGCCTTTGACCCAATCGTTCATGTCCAACGGCCTTTGGCCCAATCATTCGCATCTGACGGCCTTTGGCCCAATTCAGATATATCGAACGTATCAAACGGCCTTATACAAAATTAAGCATATAGAATACTCATTCATATTTCAAACCCATGAAGCTTATACAGAAGTAGTATTCGAAAAGTAACATACTTGAAAATATCTTTACTAAGATATTACTCACTGTGTTCTGCTGGTGTATTTGCCCTTGAGCTCGACCCTACACATTACATAATACATATGGGTCACAAACGATTCAATCTGTTCTTAATGCATACATTCCTCTTAGGCTCCTTTCTTATCATTTTAACTCATTCACAATGCTCAATGCATGCCTAAGAGTGCTTAGAAATGAAAGAGAACGGATAACAAATCATAAAACCACTTTTCAAAATATTTGAAACAGGGATCCCCGCTCGAGCACAGCTTTCGCCGCTCGAGCAAGCCGCTTTGGTCTACAAAAGTACTGGTTACTTCAATTTTACGCTCGAGCGTGACTTCGGACGCTCGAGCTAAGAGTCAAACTACATGGCTCCCCGCTCGAGCGTGAATCTCCCCACTCGAGCGGACGTCCATGTTTGCAAAAGTTATGGGAACTAGCATTTCACGCTCGAGCGGCGCTTTCCCCGCTCGAGCGGACATGCTGAATTCTGGAATTTCCAGCAACCAGTTTGAGCTTCAAACTTGCATTCAAATTAACATAGCTTGCATTTTATAACCCATAACTCTCATATACAACTACTAACATGCTACAAACACCAATTTACTACATTATGAAGCTAAAATCTTGTGAATCAATCACATGCAAACCCAAATTATACCAAACTTACTTTCAATACATTAAATTCATGCATTTAAACTTCATATCTTCATCAATCATGCATGCATGTCAATTCTTCACTCCATTTCTATCTCAAATGGTACAAATGGTGCTTATAACCATGAAACTCAACAAAACTATGCTTGCATGTATGATTCAATGCCCAATCTTTCATAATTAACATGTTACATGCTAGCTTATGCAAATTCATGGCAATTCTAAACATGCATGCATTCATTGACTCCAAATTCATCAATTACCACTCAATTCTTGCTCTTGGTCACATATTCTCTTTGAATTCATATAGTTACAAACTTAAACTCATGAATTAAGGGTTGATTACTCACCTAGGAGCTTCAATTCTTCCAATTATAGCCAAATATTGAGCTAATCCTCTTAGTTTCTTGAATTCTCTTGCAATATCTTCAAAAATGGTCCCTTTCTCTCACTAAATTCGGTTCACCCTCTCTCTCTAGAGTGTAGGATCTGATTTGGGCTCAAAAGAATATGAGCTTAAGCATGTATGGCTCATTTATATAGGCTTTCCTTAATCACACTTAATTAGAACTAATCAATGGTGCTTAATTAATTCGATTTAAACTAATTAATTCGTTCCGAATAAGTTTTCAATTAAATTTCACCATAGGCTCTAAAAATTACGCCAATCACAATGGCGTAGTCAATTTCGGTTTCTGTGGCCGATAAGGCCTTCAATTTTTAGTTCAAAGCACATATTTTAACAGATTTTCCTACGGTGAACAGATACAAAGCCAAAATCACATATAATCATGCAATTAACACCCAAATTCAAATTAAGCACATAATTACAAACATAATCATGATTAATTAACATAGTACAGGACACGGTTATTACAATGACTTTGCCGAGAGCTTGGTCGGCAAGACTTCTTTACTTATGCAACATCTTCAGTTTTGCCGAGATTTGGTAGGCATCATGTAATGACCCGACCCTCGCGTATGTTTCTGGTATATTTACAGTCCTTTATTTTGTACATTTAAATGATTAATGTGAAATTTCAGGTGAAATGAAGTTTAAGCAAATGGACTTTATGAATAGAGATCTATATCTGTTTAGTAAGAAAAGCATCTGTCACGATTAAAATGTTGGGATCTGAAATTGAGAGCCTTAGAGGCTTGATAATTTGAAATTGATTCTATATTTGTGACTAGCATAATTTTTAAGTCATAATAAGCATTTTTGCGAAATTTCAATTTGGAATGACTAAACTGATTAAATTTTGTCCTATTCAACTTTATATATATATGTGTGCCCTTTGAACATTTGACTTGGGAACCCATTTCACAAATATCTCCTGAGAGAGAGAGAGAACTAGAGAGGAAGAGAGGAAGAGGGTTTGAGAGGGAGTTCATCAAGGAGAAGATGGAGAGAATTGAGAGGATTCTTAGATATTCTCACTCAAGGTATGTTTAACATATTCTAATTGACCCCTCTCTTTGACTTGGGTAGGAATTCCTCTATGTTATGTAAGTTAGAGTTCATAATATCGATCAAGCATGTATTAAATGATTACTTGGGATGATGCCTCTTATGTCTGATTGATTTGGTATATATATTGCATATTTAGTGAGAGTTACATCTCTTTTCTTCAATTGACATGCTTGAGCTCAGTGATGTGGACAATGGCCATGTGTGTATATGTCAATGTGTGTGTGAAGTTGGAAATCTCATAGAGTTGAGTTATGTTATGAGTTTTAAGGATTAAAGATCCAATTTGTATTTAGTTGATATATAATTGTAAGTTCTATTTACATGATTTTTGGACCTATTAGAAGCCTTGTAAACACTTACCAAAAAATTGGGTTTTGCTTGGAAAATTTCGGACTGAAACTGGGCAAATCGCCGCACGTGCGGGGGTCATGGCCGCACGTGCGGGAGCACTGCCGCACGTGCGGGAGTCATGGTCGCACGTGCGGGAATGGAAAATTTCTAGGTTTTGGCTCTGCTAAAAAGGCACGTACGGGGCTTTCCAGCCGCACGTGCGGCCCATGCTGGAAAAATTGGTTTGCTCCGTTTTACGTGCTCGTCCCTCAGATATTTTTGAAATCTATATTTGATGCCTTTTTGATATCTGTAAATTCATTCGAAACAAGTGAGTCAGGAAATGATTTAACAAAAGAAAAGGAACTAACTTACGAGTTATATATGTGTGCAGGACACATTCCGAGGAAGACTAACGCTCCGCCACCACACCGTGAGTAATAGTACTGTGTAGTACATTTGGTGTACAATTAATAATTAATGTTAATGTTTTGTTATTCGTAAGCAAACTACATCGTTCCTTAATGAATAAATGGAACTTAAGTTCATCCTGGAACACTAGTATCTATGTGAATCTAAGATTATTCTGTTGTGTTATACATAGACCCGAGGTCGTTCAAAACCTATAATATGAATGTAAAGGTCTAACATCATTATGTGACCCACATTAGAATGTGAATCGTTCTGTCCTTATTAAGCGTACTGTAATGATATATGTGCCCCCTGTTAATAGTTATTGTTAATATTCTGTTATACGCAAGACAACTGTGTCAATCTGTAAAATACGCTTTACTTATTGCCAATAGTTATCATTAGCACTCTGTCAAACACAAGTTAACTATGTTAACACATAAGAATGATTGAAGGAATCTATGTGCCTCTGTAAAATCTGTAAGACCTATTGTTTTCTGGTATGGAACAAAGTGCTGTACGGGGCTAAGTGCTACAGTGTGAGTCACCTCTAGAATCCGTGCGAAACACCTCTTGAGTCCATACATATATGAACTAGGCATAAAGCCAATCTGTTAGTATTCTAGGCTTAAAGCCGTTCTGTGAAATCTGTGAGGCCTACGGCCGTTCTGTGAAACCTGGGCCTATGGCCAATCTATGACACCTGGGCCTATGGCCAATCTGTGACATCTGGGCCTATGGCCAATCTGTGATATCTGCTAGGCCTATGGCCAATCTGCAAATTTGTCAGGCCTAAGGCCGTTCTGCATTCTGGGCTTAAAGCCACTATGTTTGAAGACTGGGCCCAAGGCCGTTCTGGAAACAATTACAGGATAAGATTAACTATGAGTTCTCTACATTTATATACCTTGTGATTCAAGTTATTTACTGGATTATCACATACTATTATTCACTGAGCTTCGCTCAGTTTCTGTTATGTCTGTTTCTGTGGACACTCAACCTGGAGGTCAGTCTTAATCCACGGCATTCGTACCTCTTTTGTCAACCACAGTGTGTCCAGGCACTTAGATGAAGCTGTTCATTTTGTGAAGTTTTGTCAAGCTTTTGGCTTTGTATTTTGAGATTTGTATAGCCTCTTCCTCACTAATATTTTTGTTATACGCCGAATCACGAGGCTGGGTCTATAGATGTATATGTACATAACTAAATTCTCAGTTGCACGTCACTGTATATTCATCTACCTTATGCAATGTTTGTGATCCTGGCATAGTAGTGGTAGCTCAATGGATATTGTTTATGTTCATTTTTGATATTAATGCTTCCGTTCAGGCCCCATATCTTATGTACATCGAGTTAAGTGTCCGTTTCTGAAGTGGTCATGCCCAAACTTTTAGAGGCGGGTTTGGGGTGTGACACATCAACATGAGTAATTCACGACAATTGAATTCTTATGTATATATATGTATATATATTGCCTCAGACTAGCACAAATTATGAAGTAAAAACCTTAAATTATTTTTTCTAATAACTCAAGGCCCTATTTATGTCAATTTCTTCTAGAGAGAGAAAAAGTAAAGACCAACTTTTTTAGCATAGGTACACGTACACGTTATGAATCAACTTCAAGATAAGTTTTTTAGAAACAAAGAACAAATAAATAAATAGATAGACCACGCATGAATTTGGCCGAGCAACCCCGTTTGTAATGCGCGAAAAGATGTTTTTATCAAGAAATGTGTGAAACCCATTTTTAGAGAGAGAAAAAATGAAAATGCAAAAGTAATCCAACTAATATGTGCCAATTACTCTTCTATAGAGAATGTCGAGATAGATATTAAACAAGTGTTTGGACCAAATCTATGAGCATAAATATATAAATATATACATATAGACAGCAAGATTGAACTTCAAAGATAAATTTAAACAGAGAGGAAAAAGACAGGATCAGCCATGAGTCTTGTTTCTAGTAACGTGTAATGATGATCTGAGCATCTTGAGTGTGGTGTTTATTATCTCTTTCATTGAATTCTTGCAGACGATTCCCACAGACGGTGCCAATTGTGAGACCAAGAAAATCCTATCACATGGATTGTAGAGATCCAACGAAGAGATGAGCTTTGTCCCTATAGATCTACAAAGACGAACATAGTCGGTGCCACCTAACCGGGGTTGCCAGTCGGAGACACTACAATAATAAAGTTAGCCACTGGAATCAAAGAAGGAAGATGAAGAAAATGAAGACTGTTCAGTATGCTATGTGGTGCAAAGAGATGAAGTCTCCCTTACTCCTTGGGATGCCTAATGGGTCGTTACACACACCAAAAATAAATACTAAACTAAACCAAATTCTTAGAATAATGGTAAGTCCAAGTATCGATCCACAGGGACAATTGAGATATTAAACTAATTTAATTTTTAAATTCCTAAATTAATTTTGATAAAATTGATTGTTCATAACCTAATAATAATTAAATTAAACAAAACGAATAAACTAGCAATTATAGATAAAGATGAATTTACTGATTTGGGGAAAAAAACCTAGGGTAATGACTTCACCATTGGTTACGTAAATAAGGTTTCAATTTGAAATCGATTATGCTACGATTTGAACTAAATAATACTTTGCAACTACAAGTTCGAAGCATTTATCAAGAAAATCATCGTGTTCGATGTATAGGCACGAACCATCTCAAGTAGTATGAGTCGTTCGCTCTAAACTAGGGTAGCAAAACGACTGATCCCTCGTAGTATGGCTCGTCTCATACCTTGAATATGAAAGAGAAGAAAACTATTGTATAGAAAGCATTCAACAATTACAGAAAGCCAAATACTTGAAGAATTAGTGGAAAATATATATTTGAAACTTCTAAAACACCATACAATTGTTCAAACCTTTACATAATCAAAAACCAAAAAGAAAACCTAATTACATAGCTAGGTTTTCGTCAAAACCCTAGAAAAGAAGAACCTAGCTACTCATGGAGGAGTGGGAAGAGGTGGAAGAGATGGAAGAGGAAGCAGCCCCCATGAAAGTTCTCCTTGAAGCTTGAGAAAAATCACCTTTTCAAAACGCTAGCCTCTATTTCCTTAGAATAATTTTCGAACACTAATCCAGCCTTCTTTTCTTCTTTTTATACCTTTGATGTCTTTCAAATAGGTTTAAAATAGCAGCACGATTTCTGAGGTGCTGCCACACGTGCAGGAAAAGTTAACGCACGTGCAGGAAACACTTTTCTCCACAAGTCCTGCATTTTTGCTCATTTTATACTCCCACTATGTACAACCTGATTGACATTAAACAGGCATAAAATAAATAGTTTGACAAGCAAGTAAAGTTAAGAGATCCTAATTAACGGCCTCAGTGTTGCACAATTCGGCCTTAATCACATCCCCCAACTTACAACTTGCTAGTCCTCAAGCAAAGAATAAAGAAGGAAAGAATAAAATTAAACAAAATCTAGCTATCTCCTTTTTCGTGGAAAGAACGGTTGCATTTAGCATATGTAACAAGCCTTTAAATCACAAAGTTACCCCAAGTGAACGAGTAAAGTCTCGTGAGGGTTTCCAGAAATGATACCCACAAACATTAACATATTCACATCTATCCAACAACAATCAATCACACTACACCACTCAAGAATTAACTCATGTGCCACTACAGTGCAAAATTAAGACATGATGAGTCATTGAAGACATAGTAGACAAATATGAAGGAATCTATTGAGTAAAGACCGCAATTCAGTATTACACAAATCAAGTTCTATGTACTTGTGAATGTTAGTAGAACACATCATTAGTAACCTCGGTATAACATGCAATCTCCATAACTAGTTAACTGACCACTATAATAGCCCAGTGTAACTCATAATAACCCCCAACATATACAGACAAGATTAAACTTTTGTAACCAGGATTCTCAAATTTTTTTATTTTATTTTATTTTATTTTTAAGACTGTGCAATGTCTTGATCCATTAAGCTTTCTAATCAACCATTGTAGCAAGCATTGGCTCAATGACTCCCAAACCAGACGGCTTTAGGGCTCTAAGTGTGAAGATACCCTTATGGGTTTAATAACTTGAGTTGAAAATGCTACGAATCCGAACAAGTTTTTTTCCTTATTTTCCTTAACTATGCAATGTCTAGATCTCTTAAGCAAGTATTGGGCCAATGACTTCCAAACCAAACGATTTTAGGGCACTAGGTGTGAAGACACCCCTACGGGCTTAATAACTCGAGTTAAAGAGGCTACGAACCCAAACGAGTCAAGTGTTTTTTTTTTTTTTTATTTTATTTATTTTGAGAATCAAGGCTAGTCATTTATTTTTTCCTGCAACATTGGCAATTATTAATGATGTACACCAGGGATTATAATAGAGAGGTTACCGCTGTGATAGTGTGTTCATGTAAGTCAAGGCATATTCATGATAAGAGTGCTAATATCACATTCACAAACAACTATCTTTTAGTGCAAACATTACATGCGAGTGTTTACCCAATAAACCCTTTTTCATACAAGTCTACTATGCTCCTTAATTAACATATGCAAATATCATCACCCTACTAACAACAAATCAACATAAAGTGAAGTAGTGCAATCAAGTGAAGCGGGTATAAGTATGAATTATGAGCTAAATAGAAATGCACAAAATAAAATACCCTCATCCCCCAACTTGAATATGACATTGTCCTCAATGAAAGCAAATGGTAAGTAAATAGGCAAGAGAGAATATTACCAGAGATTGTAGGTGCACATCCAGGTAAGCAAATAGTAACACACACACACACACACACTTACTTTTTTTTTAGAAAAACAAACAACTAAAAGTAAATACAGAAATAAAAGAGACAAAGAAAATGATAGTCTAGTACTATTGAGAATCCGATGGTGGCGGTGGGGGGAAATGCTGGGCAAACAAGGCTGTTAGACTTATTTATTTTGATGATTTATTTAATTATGTTTTAATTTAATTGAAAGAGAAAAATAGAATCCAAAATTTATTTTAATGATTTATTTAATTATATTTTAATCACAATTTATTTTGATGATTTATTTGAAAGAGAAAAATAGAATCAAAAATTATTTTGATAATTTATTTAATTATGTTTTAATTTATTTGAAAGAGAAAAATAGAATCCAAAATTTATTTTGATGATTTATTTAATTATATTTTAATCAAAATTTATTTTGATGATTTATTTGAAAGAGAAAAATAGAATCAAAATTTATTTTGTTCCATTATTTCTCACCTAAACCTTTATCCTAAATGTTGTTAGAATGTATTTAATATTTGATTAAATCAGGAGTTCAAACAGCCCAAAACAAAGGTTCAAACAGCCTAGCACAGCAGCAAGCCAAAAGGTTCAAAAGGTTCACGTGGAAGATATTCAAATTAGTAATGATGGAAGTACAATGGTTATAAAGGTTCAAAAGGCCAAAAAGTTCAAAAGATTCAAGTGGAAGATATTCAAATTTGTAATGATGGAGTGGAAGATATTCAAATTGGTAATGATGGAAGTACAACGCCTATAAATTCAAATGAATACAACGGCTATAAATGATTATAAATTCAAATGAATACAACGGCTATAAACGGCTATAATTTTCATTATATATATCAAAACCTCTAATGTAAACAAGTTACAAAAAAAAACCTAAAAATATTCTTTGATCTATAATCACTCACATCTATTCTTAGAAATTATACATTGAGCCTTATAGTTTTAAGCTCATCTTTCCTGTATGAGATTTCCAGAAAAATCAAAACTTCATTTTATATATCTATCTTTGAGAGATATTTATTGTAAGCTTTCTTTGAAAGCAAAAATAACATTTCATCTTGTAAAAATGTTGCAAATACTGTGTTCTTGAAATCTTGAGAGTGATTCTGAATCACCTAAGATTTGCAAGGGTTTGGGCTTGTGAAGTCTGTGTAAAATCCGTAGAGGATTGCTACATTTGTAAAGAGGTTGCTAGCACCCCTGTGAAGTTAGAAGATAGTGGAAAATCTCAAGTGAAGCTTGAGGAGTGGACGTAGGCCGAGTTGAAACCGAACCACTATAAATTTGTTTGACTCTCTCTCCCTTATCTCTTTATTTTATTTTAAATTGCCATAGCTATATTTCACATTTTTACTATGCTAAAATCATTAACTGACATAGTTGTTAAGACACTTATTTTAATTATTTTTATTTCATTAATTATATTTATCTATTGTGCTAGTCATAATTTTTATTAGGGTATTATTAATTTTAATTGTAAAAACCTAATTCACCCCCCTCTTAGGTTGTCTTTTGGGTAACAATTGGTATCAGAACCTAGACTCTTATTTTAGATTTAACCATTTAGGAGTTTCGATCCATGGCAACCTTAGCTGAAGGACAAGCCACAAATCGGCCACCATTGTTTGACAGAAACAACTATAGCCATTGGAAGGATAAGATGACCCTATACCTACAAGCCACTGATTATGCCATGTGGATTATTGTCACCAAAGATCCAAAAATTCCTATCAAATTAGTTGAGAATATTAGTGTGCCTAAAACTGAAGATGAATGTGATGAGAGAGATCATAAATTATTGCAAGCCAATGCTAAAGCCAAACTCACCCTTATTTGTGAATTAGACTCTAAGGAGTATAATAGAATTTCAAATTGTGATTCGCAAAAAGAAATTTGGGACAAACTTAAGGTAACGTATGAAGGTACAAACCAAGTGAAGGAATCTCGTATTGATATGCTTGTTCATAGTTATGAATTGTTTAAAATGAACTCTGATGAATCTATTTCAAGTATGTTTACTAGATTTATTGAAATTGTAAACTCTTTGAAATCTCTTGGCAAAATTTATACTAACAGTGAGTTGGTAAGAAAAATTCTTAGGTGTTTACCAAAGAATTGGAAAGCAAAGGTCGCTGCCATTATAGAAGCCAAAGATCTCTCCACACTTGGATTGGATGAGCTTATGGGTTCCCTTATGACTCATGAGATCACCATGAAAGGACATGAGGATGTCGAAAACAAAAAGACAAGTGGAATTGCATTCAAAGCCTCATCAAATGAAGAAGAACATGAAAACTCCAGTGAGGATGAAAGTTATACCATGTTTAGTAGAAATCTCAAAAAACACTTCAAGAAAAACAATTTTGGAGGAAGAAGACCTTTCAAGAAAGAGTACAACAAAGATAACAAGAAAGAACCTATAATTTGCTATGAGTGCAAAAATCCTGGACATATGAAAATGGATTGTCTAAAATTGAAGAATCATGGAAAAGACTACAAAAGAAACAGAAAGGCCATTATATATCTTCTTGTCCATTCAAAAATAATAAAAACATGGGAATTAAAAAGATTTGGATTGTTAAGGGATCTAACAAAACTAACCAAGAAGGACCCAAGAAACTATGGATACCAAAAACCAACACTTGATTGTCATCTTGCAGGTTTGTTTTAAGTCAAAAGCTAAAGAAGGAAGTGGTACCTTGATAGTGGATGCTCCAAACACATGACCGGAGATAAATCATTCTTTACTAAACTATCATTGAAAGATGGAGGATTTATTACTTTTGGAGACAACAAGAAAGAAAAAATCATCGATATTGGTAGCATCGGTATTTCTCCTAACCCTTCTATTGAGAATGTTTTACTTGTTGATGGACTTAAACATAATCTACTTAGTATTAGTCAATTATGTGATAAAGGTAATCGAGTTATTTTTTATAAATCACATTGCACAATTGAAAGTACAAATGATCATAAAGCTTTATTCGTTGGTAATTGCCGTGATTATTTTTATGTTTTTCATCTTAATGATCTCTATGCTAGTGATGTTAAATGTTTATATGTTAATAATGAAAATAGTTGGTTATGGCATAGAAGACTTGGTCATGCTCATATGGATTTAATTGTTAAACTTTTGAGAAAGGATTTGGTCATTGGACTTCCAAAAATTAAATTTGAAAAAGATCATCTTTGTAGTGCTTGTCAACAAGGAAAACAAACTAAAACATTATTTAAATCAAAATCTCATATTTCCACAACTAGACCTTTACAACTGTTGCATATGAATTTATTTAGTCCCTCAAGGACATCTAGTCTAGGTGGTAAACATTATTGTCTTGTTATTGTTGATGATTATTCAAGATTTACATGAGTTATGTTTTTAGCACACAAAGATAAAACCTTTTCTTCTTTCACAAAACTCTGTCGTAGAATTCAAAATGAAAAAGGCTTTCTTATTTCTAATATTCGAACCGATTATGGTAGAGAACTTGAAAATGAGAAATTTGAATTGTTTTGTGATGAGCATGGTATTGGACATAATTTTTCAGCACCTAGAACCCCTCAACAAAATGGTGTAGTAGAAAGGAAGAATAGAACTTTAGAAGAGATGAGTAGAACAATGCTTTGCGAAAATAATCTTCCTAAATATTTTTGGGCTAAAGCCATTCACACCGCATGCTATATTTTAAATCGTGCATTAATTAGACTATTCTCAAAAAGACTCCTTATGAACTTTTGCATGATAGAAAGCCCAACATTAGTCACTTGCATGTTTTTGGTTGTAAATGTTTTGTGCATAATAATGGTAAGGATAACTTAGGTAAATTTGATTCAAAATCTGATGAAACAATTTTTCTTGGCTATTCCTTAACTAGCAAAGCTTATTGTGTTTTTAATAAAAGAACTCTTGTTGTGGAAGAATCTATACATGTGGCATTTGATGAAACTAATATCTCTACTCAAAAGCAAATTGTTAGTGATAATATAGATTTGGAACCAAATGTGGAAGATTCAAGTATCTACAAAGAAGAGAACCAACCATGTAAGTTGAAAAAAGAGATTGAACAACCTATTCTCCCACCTCAAAAAGAAGGAGGAAACAATGATGATTTGCCAAGAGAATGGAAGTTTGTTCATAATCACCCTAAGGATTTAATCTTAGGTGACCCTACAAAAGGTATTGAAACTCGCTCTTCACTTAGAAACATTTGTAGTAACTTGGCTTTTCTCTCACAGATTGAGCCTAAAAACTTTCAAGAAGCCGAATTCGATGAACATTGGATGATAGCTATGCATGAAAAGCTTAACCAATTTGAGAGAAACAAAGTGTGGGAACTTGTGCCAAAACCTAAAGATCATACCATTATCGGTACCAAATGGATCTTTCGAAACAAGCTTGATGAATTCGGCATAATTATAAGAAACAAGGCTAGACTTGTTGCACAAGGATACAATCAAGAAGAAAGTATTGATTTCGATGAAACCTTTGCTCCAGTTGCTAGATTAGAAGCCATTCGCATGTTACTTGCATTTGCATGTTTTAGAGATTTCAAACTTTATCAAATGAATGTAAAAAAGTGCCTTTCTTAATGGTTTTATAAATGAGGAAGTTTATGTTAAACAACCCCCAGGTTTTGAAGATCATGCTTTTCCAAATCATGTTTTTAAACTATCAAAAGCTTTATATGGTTTCAAACAAGCACCTCATGCATGGTATGAATGATTAAGTAAATTTTTGATTGAAAATAATTTTTCTAGAGGAACGATTGACACAACACTTTTTGTTAAAATTAAAAATGATGATTTACTTATTGTGCAAATATATGTGAATGACATTATATTTGGTGCTACTAATGAAACCTTGTGTAAAGAATTTGCAAGTGTATGCAAGGTGAGCTTGAGATGAACATGAAGGGGGAGCTAAATTATTTCCTTGGGCTTCAAATCAAACAATGTAAGGAAGGAATTTTTATCAACCAAGCTAAGCACACAAAAGAACTACTCAAAAAGTTTGGTATGAATGACTCAAAATAGCTGGAACACCTATGAGCACATCCATTAAGCTAGACAAGGATGAAAAAGGTAAGTCCATTGATCAAACAAAATATCGAGATATGATCGGCTCACTTCTTTATTTAACTGCAAGTAGACCCGATATTATGTTTAGTATTTGTATGTGTGCTAGATATCAATCAAATCCTAAGGAATCACATCTCATTGCTGTTAAAAGAATTTTTAGATATCTTGTTGGCATTCAAAATTTGTGACTGTTTTATCCTAGAGGTGTTGCATTTGATTTAATTAGTTACTCGGATGCCGACTTTGCCGGATACAAACTTGATAGAAAAGGCACCAGTGGCACTTGTCACTTTCTTGGTAACTCATTAGTATCTTGATTTAGCAAAAAGTAAAATTTTGTTGCTTTATCAACCGCCGAAGCTGAATATATAGCTTCCGGAAGTTGTTGTGCCCAAATACTTTGGATGAAACAACAATTTGAGGACTTTGATTTTCATTATGATCATATCCCTATTAAATGTGATAATACTAGTGCCATCAATTTAAGCAAAAATCCAGTTCAACACTCATGAACAAAACATATTGAAATTCGACATCATTTTTTAAGAGATTATGTTCAAAAATGGGATATTGTACTTGAATTTGTAAACACCGACAAGCAATTGGCGGATATTTTCACAAAACCCCTAAGCGAGGATCGCGTCAATTTTATTCGTGGCAAGCTTGGAATGTTGATTTCTACTTAAAAAGTTTTGTTATGACTGTTGTAGACGTCCCTGAACGTCTCGAGAGGGAATCCCGTTTTGTTCATTTGGGCTCACTACAGTTCAGGACTCAATGTCACGGTCCTGTATCTAATCTCGCAGAGTGCAATGCAAGACCAATGAATCATCAAAGAGTCCAAATCCGGCAAATCGTTTTTTGAAAACAAATTTTTTTTTAAAGAAGTGCCAAACATGGACTGCTTTGCCAGATACAGAGTCGCCACCTAAATATTTATTTTGGGAGAACTTAGGAAACCCTGACTCATGCCTAAGGCCACGTGTCCGTCATCACCAAAGTTGTCTCGGCTCGGGAACTTGGGTACGATTGGGGAAGGTCACTTCGTGAGCACCCCCGCTCGCCCGATCAAAGATCGGCCTCTACTAACCATGATATCGAGTTTTGAAAACATTATGTGCTCTTATCCCGGTTTATTAGCCTAGAATTACTATGTGATGCACACAGCATACAAGTATAGACTGGGTCGCCTAAATTGGAACAAAACATTTCATGTTTGTTTTTGAAAGCGGTTTGTTACTCGCAAGTAGGCTAAAATGCGGATTTTGCCACCCTCAAGTGGGCTTAGGAAACATGGTGATTTGCCACTCTCAAGTGGGCTTAGAACTCACAGTCAATGCATTATTCCAATTCAGATAATCCAACCTTCACCCACAGGCATTCAGGCAGGTATATCACATAAGCACATAGCCTCATGGTAAGCATGCTATCATGGCAGTCACTCACACGCATGCAAGGATGCTAAAGCATAAACACTTACCAAGTACTCCAAGCCAAAACAGAAGCTATGTTAGAAATCCATGCATGATCCTAACTATGCTGAAATGCCTAATGCAACACAGGCAAGAATGCAACTACAATAGGCTCAGCTATTCTAAAGATGGCATGTGAAATGCTACAACTAACAAGTATTCAACTCGGAATTGAAATACAATGCAGTTAGTATGATGTGCCGAGCCCGGTGCATGCAAGACAGATGAATGGATGCAAACATGCGAGCATAAGTATGCTAATTGAAACGTGCCCTAAACTAACCATCATAAGCTGGTAAATAAAAGGGAGAAAGACGTGGGGTTGGAAGACATACATCACACACACACGCACACTTATTACAATTGTGCCCTCGCTCGGAGGGTCCGAATAAATGATATAGTCCGAATAATAATTACAGGCCGAATAGATATAAAACCCTAATTAATTAACAAATTAATCTAGGAAAGCAAGTAAATTAGCATGCAAGCTATGGACCGCCTCAGCTCTGTTCCGAATGATGAATAATGAATGCTTGAGTTGCCTGGCGCGGAAATCCATTACGATGCCCCGATTCGCCTCTGTTTGCAATTAATCCCGGAATGCTGCGCAAAGCTCTGGAAGGCTGTCGATTTCTGATTTGCTGCAACAGAGAGCAAGAAAGGGGCACAGCAAAGTATTTTCACATATGTATGCATGACTACTCTTCAGGGAGTGTAGTCCTCAATCCTCGTGCCACCAATCACGTATCTCGATGCATAATGGCCGAGGAGTCGAATTGCACGACTCGATATGAAATGGATGCACATGAAAAAACAACAAGACCTAAACTCCATCATGGGTAATCCGGAGTGTCAGCGACCGGGAATTGAGACACGTTCTGTCACTCGGAGTACGAAACATCCCTCGTTTCCCGTGCTTGGGCTAACTCCTATTCCAAACACAATGCAAATGAGATGGCATACACAATGCGACTAACATACAACCTAGCATATGCAATGCTATGAAATGGCATACACAATGCTCAATGTAACATGGCATACACAATGCTCTAACATGCAACCTAGCATACGCAATGCTATGGACCGAAATGGCATACACAATGCACGATGGACTTACACCAACATGAGTGGACCTCAGCCACACTCACATCAGTGGCCATAGGATGAAAATGAGACAACCGAAATGCGTGCACATATGCACGAATACCAAGGACCGAACCTAAGGCATCAAATGCCACTCTACCAAAGCATGGCAAGGGATGAAAGATGGCATACAAACATGCAATTTCCAGCACTGAAATATGATGCGCAATGGTCCCGAATCATGGAAATATGGCACCCAATACATGAAAGAGGCCCCGAAACTCAAAAATGGGCAAATGCATTGAACTATAATCATGCAAAGCAAGCATTATTTGATCATGAAGTACAAAAATAGAGCCAAGGCAGTCCCAAAATATGCACAATATTAGTTCAAAGCATGGCCAAAAAGTGCTAACATGAAGGGCTAAAACAACATGCAACCTAGGCTAGTAAGCATGGTTTACATGGCATGTATATGAAGCATAAGAGAGGTCACCAAACCAGCCCAAAACAGTAACATGGCATGTCAAATAAACCCCAAATAACCACTGAAATGCATCCAATGCATGCAAGAATGATGAGCTCCTTTGGAGGGCCATGTAAGGGGTTACTCAACACATACAACAAGAACACTTAACATGGCAAAAACAACTCTGGAAATCAATTATGACAGCCCTAAGACTCACCAAAAAGGCCCTGAAATGGGTCAAGGAAGCATGCAATGAAAGGTCCTCTTAAAAGGCCTTGAGGAGGATTGTTCCACACATGCATGGGGGACATAAAATATGGTCAAAGAGGCTCCGGACAGAGCTAAGGCAGACCTTGAAACTCACCAAATTGAGCCTAGAAAGTGACTTCACAACATGCAAGTAAGGGGCCCTTTGGAAGGCCAAAAGGGCCAACAAACAAGACAAGGAGAGAGGGGGTCACCCCCCTCTGATTTTAGCTTTCAAAAACACATCTAAGTCACTGAAAATCCACTGGATTTCAGTGGCTAAGAGGCCAAACCAAAGCCAATGCGAATGCTCTAATGCATAGCCCTAATCATGAGTAAATGAAGCATGCCAAGAGGAAGATGATCCCAAACAGAAAAATTACCTTATTCAAACTTCAAGAGGGGCTCAAAATAAGACTTTTTATAGTTCATGGAAAATCTCAAAAATGCTTGCAAGTAAGGCTAAGATATCATGCAAAATAAGCCCTAAAAGAGAGATGAAGCATACAAGGATGTAGGAGACCTCAAACAGAAAAGTATCCTTAATCAAACTTCAAGAGGAGCTCAAAATAAGACACTTTATAGTTTATAACAAGACCCAGAAATGCTTGTAAATAGGGCTAAGCTATGGAGCAAAATAATGCAAGAAAATGGGAAATTGAGACTTACCCTTGTAGCACAGCAATGCAGCAACTTCTGGACCAAGTTGGTGAACCTTCAACCTCTGTAAATCAGTCCCAAGGTGCTGGAATGGATGGTGGAGGTGGTAGGCTATGAGGTGTAGTGTAAATGACCAAGGACAAGGGTGTTTTGAGCTTGGATGAAAGAGATATGGAGAGTTGTATGTATATGCCTCAGCTAGTTCTTTCTAACCCTTGCAAATGGAGATGGAGAGTTGGTTTTATAGAGGAGAAGATCCAAGGCTTCTTGGAGAAGCCTTAAGAGGGGTTCAAAACTTCTCAAAGAAGCTTAACCAAAAGGGTCAAGCTTCTTGAGGAAGCTAGACCAAAAGGGTCAAGCTTCCTCAAGAAGCTTGACAAAAGAGTCAAGCTTTTCCAAGAAGCTAAGCAAGGGGGTCAAAACCAACTAAAAAGGATCAAAAAGAGGGCTAAAAACTCGGACAGTGGGTCAATGGGAAGGCCAAAAAGCAGAAGATAGGCCGACCAGTTCAAGTGGTCGGCCGGCCATATGCCCTGGTCGGCCGACCAGGGTTCAAAAGGGTCAAGGTGGATTTCTGGTCGGCCATACCAGAAAGGTGGCCTCCCAGATGAGTAGAATACAACTACAGGGTGAAAAACCAGAAAAAGTGACCCAGGAGAGAGGAAAACCAACTTTTTAGCAAGGTTCAAAAGGGGCAAGAAGAAATACTGGTCGGCCTACCCATATTGGTGGCTTCCCAGGAGTGCACAACACAATGGTGGCATGAAAAACCAGAAATTGCAGCTCAAAAGTAAGAAAAACCAGCTTTCTGTCAGAAAAACCGGCTGGAGGAGAGAGAAAATGGTTTTCAAAACAATTGTTGGTCTCCCACCATCCTACCACCTTCCTAGCAATGAAAATAGGGTCCATACCAAAAATGAACCCAAACCGACGCAAAACGAGGGTTCGGGGGCCAAAACGCGCGGCCCAGGACCCCGAAAACAGGCTGTGAAACACCGGAGGTGTCGTATGACCACGAAGGTGGTCTCCCGGGCCACAGTGTCCCTCTAAGGAGAAGAAACAAGGTGTGTGCCAAAAACTGGAGCAAACGGAGGTAGTTAGGCGGTCCCGAACCGAGGCACACGGCCGACGGCTCTGAAAATCGGAAACTGGTCTCCAAACGGGAAAAGTGGTCTACGATCATGAAACGTAGCCTACGGCCACTGAGAGATGGTCTACGAGACCTCTCTCTCCCTTCGGGAAGAGAAAACAGAGAAAACAGGACCTGGTTCGCAAACCGAGGCAAAGCACAAAATAGCCTCGAAGTCCGGAGGCAAGGCTCGCAGTCGAGACTCTGAAACCCCAGAATGAGCACAATATGCAACATCATCGAGCGCTCAGTTGGTGACGTCTGAGTCTTAAGGTCGGTCAAAAATGGGGTGTCTACAACTGTGAAACTTGAATTTTTGTTAAAATGATATATGTGTATGGCTACATTGATATGAAAACATTTATATCAGTTGAATGCTCTCAAGTTCTTCATACATTTATTCTCCTTAACAGTTTGCTATTCTCAACTGTGCAATGTTTTTGGATTCTGCATCTTGAGGTAAAATTAACTTTGTATACATTATTTTTTTTAAAACCCTCATGGTATTTTTTTTTTTGCATTACCATTCCAGCAACACCAACGTTTTATTAAGTTTAATTTCTGCTGGTATTATTTATTTTTATTTTTTTTATTTTGCTATTAAGCTTAATTTCTTTTATTTTTATTTTTTTCTCATTATTATTTTTTTGTTTGGGCTTAATTTTCTTTTTTTTTTTTCTTTTTAATTTCATTTTTCAGTACTTAAACATAAAAACAAAAACAAAAACAAATCAAAATACAAATATTTACATTAAAAAAAAAAAAACACCCTTCATTTTTTTTACGGCCACTCGCCGATCAAAATAAACATAAAAAAAAAAAAAACAACACCCTTCATTTTTTTTCGGGCTATACGCCGATCTTACTTACTCGCCTCTTCCATCGTTTTCTTCTTCTTTTTATCACCTTGGGCGACCCGTGACGCCCCTACCCCTGTGCTTTCGTCGAGAGTGATGACTCCCCGCTGACAATCAAAGGCCAAGAACGACGTTGCTCCAAATCGGGCCATGGAGGTGATCTTCCGTTTAAGCTCTTTATTTTCGGCCTTTAGTACGCCTATTTCTGCTCGCGCATCCTTGTACATGCGCTGGAGCAGAGAGAGTTGGGCGTTGACCTGGTAGAGCTCACTCGTTCTGTTCTGCAGTCAATGCGCCAATTTTGTGACTGCAGTCACCGTCTCCATACAGCACGTCAGTGTGAAATGATTGGCTTCAATATCTGATTGCGCTACCATTATTTGCTCAATCGACATCATAGGAAGGTTGGGAAGAGTAGGCGCCAAGGCACTCGGCCCAGCAGCGCTTGAGAGGTCATTCAGGTCCAGAAAGAGAGTAAGAGGACGGGACGCGGCCATGTAGTAGGAGAGAGAGATGTAATCGAAAGGAGAGTTGTTTTTGGCAGCCTTTCTGCTCTGCTCAATCTCTTTGTTCTATCTCTCTCACGAAGCGAATGAGGAAGAAGAAGGCGAATAGAGTGATTAAGAAGAAGACGGAGAAGAAGACGACAAGAGGGAGAGAGAGCCGAGGCAGCTGATTGACTGATTAACCCGTCTCGCTTTTGTCGGTTGGCTGATGCAAAAGCGAGGACGTGTGTCCGACGCGATTTTCGACGAACAAAAAAGAGACGCGGCGAATCATATATATATATATATATATATATGTATATCTCTATTTTGATTATCTATTTTTTGATGCCATTTATCACTATCATTTTCCTCCTCCTCCTCCAGATTCTGACCCATGATTTCCTTTTGATAATGTCACAGGGGGAGAAAACTTATGATGTTATGATGTTATGTATTATGGTATTATTTTCAAATTATGGTATTATTTTTAAACTAATCTGATGTTATCTTAGTCTTATATCATGTCTCTAATTAAAGCTTATTTATTACACATGTGCTAACCTATATATTTAGAAATGAATTCAGGGAGCGTAACTTGAGGTTGAGGGGGAGCTTTTCTTACTCCCAAATCAAATCAAAACATCATTGTGTGCCATCATCAAAGAGGGGGAGATTGTTAGACTTATTTATTTTGATGATTTATTTAATTATGTTTTAATTTATTTGAAAGAGAAAAATAGAATCCAAAATTTATTTTGATGATTTATTTGAAAGAGAAAAATAAAATCAAAATTTATTTTGATGATTTATTTAATTATGTTTTAATTTATTTGAAAGAGAAAAATAGAATCCAAAATTTATTTTGATGATTTATTTAATTATATTTTAATCAAAATTTATTTTGATGATTTATTTAAAAGAGAAAAATAGAATCAAAATTTATTTTGATAATTTATTTAATTATGTTTTAATTTATTTGAAAGAGAAAAATAGAATCCAAAATTTATTTTGATGATTTATTTGAAAGAGAAAAATAGAATCAAAATTTATTTTGTCCCATTATTTCTCACCTAAACCTTTATCCTAAATGTTGTTAGAATGTATTTAATATTTGATTAAATCAAGAGTTCAAACAGCCCAAAACAAAGGTTCAAACAGCCTAGCACAGCAGCAAGCCAAAAGGTTCAAAAGATTCACGTGGAAGATATTCAAATTAGTAATGATGGAAGTACAACGGCTATAAACGGCTATAAAGGTTCAAAAGGCCAAAAAGTTCAAAAGGTTCAAGTGGAAGATATTCAAATTTGTAATGATGGAGTGGAAGATATTCAAATTGGTAATGATGGAAGTACAACGGCTATAAATTCAAATGAATACAACAGCTATAATTTTCATTATATATATCAAAGCCTCTAATGTAAACAAGTTATAAAAAAAAAACCTAAAAATATTCTTTGATCTATAATCACTCATATCTATTCTTAGAAATTATATATTGAGCCTTATAGCTTTAAGCCCATCTTTCCTGTGTGAGATTTATAGAAAAATTAAAGTTTCATTTTATATATCTATCTTTGAGAGATATTTATTGTAAGCTTTCTTTGAAAACAAAAATACCATTTCATCTTGTAAAAGTGTTGCAAACACTGTGTTCTTGAAATCTTGAGAGTGATTTTGAATCACCTAAGATTTGTAAGGGTTTGGGCTTGTGAAGTCTGTGTAAAATCCGTGGAGGATTGCTCCATTTGTAAAGAGGTTGCTAGCACCCCTGTGAAGCTAGAAGATAATGGAAAATCTCAAGTGAAGCTTGAGAAGTGGACGTAGGCCGAGTTGAAGCCGAACCACTATAAATTTGTTTGTCTCTCTCTCCCTTATCTCTTTATTTTATTTTAAAATGCCATAGCTATATTTCACATTTTTACTGTGCTAAAATCATTAATTAACATAGTTGTTAAGACACTTGTTTTATTTATTTTTATTTCATTAATTATATTTATCTATTGTGCTAGTCATAATTTTTCTTAGGGTATTATTAATTTTAATTGTAAAAACCTAATTTACCCCCCTCTTAGGTTGTCTTTTGGGTAACAAAGGCGTTCATCAATGACCGCGTCTCGAATACTTCATCTTGAACCCGGGCGCCGAGTTGGTCAAAACATTGTTGGCTCGACTCTCGATATGTATAAAAGTCAGTGTACAGTGGGGCAATTGACTACTGAAGGTCGAGTTGGCAGGCGTTGAGCTAGTCAAAAACCGCCTCAGCATAGTCCCGATGCGCCTGAAAATTCGTGCGTAACCCCATGAGGATCTAGTGGTGATCGTGAAAAGTACTGTGGACCTGATTCACAGAGTGCTGAAGTTGTAAATACTTCTTGCGAGTCATATAGAATGGGTCCCCTTAGGGAGGCAGGATGAGGTGGTTAGTCATGGATGGGATCATGGGCCTCATCAATCGGAGCACCAACTTGTTGCGAGATAAGCTATGCTGCCATTCTCACTACCCGAAAGTTGAATAATATGTCAATCGCCTTAGTCGGATCAATTGGGAGGCCGTTCAGCTCGAAGACAAGTGTCAGCAAGTTGGCAAATGGCAGGGCCAAGTCAGGTTCTGCATAAGTTGATGCTGAACGGCCTCTTGCAGAAATTTGCTCATATGCATCCATATCACATGTGTAAGCGGGACCCGATAACCATGTTAGTAAGCATGTAGAACCCGGACAAACTCCAGGCGGCGCTCAGCTTTATGCCCAAATGGAAGGGCATTCTTATATGTCATTAAGTCAATAAATAACAAGCGACTAGGCAGCTTGCTTCGACGCAAGCACGTGTAACTTGCGTCACTGTGGACCCCCAGGAAGTACTCTTGGATGAGGCTGTGTGGGTTGTCAACCTTCAACTTTTTGGAAGGACTGTTGGTCTATCTTGGAAAATAACCCTAACACTTGGGCAATCATGGATTCGGTGATGCTAACAAGGTGGCCATCAATAGTGGATAGCCGTCCTACCTCAGTGAGTGACTCGTACATGTTCTAGTAGAAAAGTCGTACCAGACGAGGATAAGTGGGTGCCATAACAGTGCAAAGGACCAACTGTTGTCGGAGGCAGAGCTACTCAAGGACCCAAGAAGTGACTGGGTCATTCTTAAAATAGTTAAGGGTGAACTATGTGAGCTTGTGAAGCGGATGTAAAGCCCACTCCAGTCGTGACAGCTCAACTGGTGACGGTGGTGGCGGTGGTGCCAAGGAGACGAACCTTTGGTCTTTTTGGAGGCTCGGGTGGATAGCCATCTACTCATATCCTGCACACACCAAAAGTAAATACACACATACTCGTGAAACCAGCATGAGAATAAGAATAAGATATTAAAACACAAGTCTGCCAACTAGGGGTGCAACTTGGGCGGGTTCGATCGGGTTGGGGGTTTGCCAAAGCCCAGCCTGAATTGTATTTGGCAATGCCCAAGCCCAACCATGAACCCGAGCATTGCTGCCCAAGCCCGGACCAAGCTTTGTATTTTGAACTCGGGTTAGCCCGAATTGCCCGAATTGCCCGAAATTCACAAGTCCAGAAACCTGTAGGTAGACCAAATGAAACTCTCTGCTTGTGTCCACCAAACAATTGAGTCCCATGCTCACCTAGCATGGTGTCCAGTCCTAAATCCAATATTTAAAATACAAACGTAAAATAAAGAATTAACAAGCTTATGAAAGTGAATAGATAGAATACATAAGAAAGAATGTAATCAAAAGGGCAAAAAAACTTCAAACCTGAGGCAGTTATATATTATAAGATATAGTTGGGTTAATTTAATTTAATTTATTAAACCTCTTTTATTTAATTTATATAATATATTAAATTCAATTCGCGTTCGGGTTCGGGTTGCTTGGGTTGGCCATTGATTCTGCCCAAGCCCGGCCCGAATTACAATTCGGGCATCAAAAATCTGCCCAGGCCCGTCCAAATTACAAGATATAGTTGCCCAAGCCCTAAAAAAACTCGGGCTGGGCTCGAGTTGCTCGAGTTGAGCCCGCCTGAGTTGCACCCCTACTGCCCACTGATGTACCACTTGCAATTCTCATCATGTATTTTGTGTGTGTGTGTGTGTAATAAATGAAACCTAAAATAAAATTAAATAAAATAAACTACACGCATTAACATTTTATTTAAAAACTAATGATTAAACAAATAAAAACGAACTACACTAACAAGTAATGAATTAAACTAACAAGTAATAATGAGATAATAAAATAAATAGAATAAATAATAATCCAAATAAAATAATTATAATAAACAACTAAATAAATATTTTTTTCTATTTTTTTTTCCAGAAATATAATAAAAGAAATAAAATAAATAACATATACAAATAAATGAATAAAAATGCAATTACGAATTATTATTTTATTTTTTATTTTATTTATTTATTTATTTTTTTCAATAGATAAATAAATAAACTGAAATAAAATATGAATAAAAATAAAAATAAAATAAACAACAACTAAATTAGTATACTACAACTAGTTATAGGCATCGATATTAAACTAACTACTGAACAACAATACTATTTTATTTAAGTAACTAATGACTAAATAATTAACACTAACGGGACTAAACTATTTGAATAAACTAAACTATGGTAAGCAAGCAAAATAATAAATAATAAAAAAATTAAAAGAAATAAAAGACACAATAGATTACCTAATAAAATAAAGAATTAAATAGGCTAATTTTTTTATTTATTTTTTTAAAATATCCGCACATGCGCCGACGGGGACCGCACGTGCAGAAGCGCACCACCCAGACATTTTCAACATTTTTTTTTTTTTAATCTTTACAAGTTAATCTACCCCTACACCCAACTATAAGTAATGATTGAAAGAAGAACTATACAAAAAAAAAAAAGTGTTTACCTTAAAATAGTGAAGAAAGAGAGAGAAAAAATGGAGATTCGCCAGAAAAAATGGTGGTCGCTGAAGATAGCCAGAGATCGCCGGACGGAGAGAATGTAGGGCGTCGACGATGAAGCTCCAGTGGTAGAGTGGTGGTGAGAAGAGGTTGGGTGAGGGTTGGTGATGGTGGGAAAAAAAATCAAGAAAGTTAGTGGTGGTGGTGGGGTTTAAGTGAAAGAGAAAGGGATGAAGAAGATGATAAGGTAGAGAGAGAGAGAGGAGAGAGAGAGAGAGAGAGAGATTTGTGAGAGTGAAAGGAAGAGTGGGTCTCTAGGTTAGATATTCATATATTTTTTTTCAAAAATGAAAATAAAATAAATAAATAAATAATAAAAATTGAACAAAGAAATATGATTTTTTTTTCAAAAATGAAAATAAAATAATAATAAATAAAATAAAATAATAATAATAATAATAAATTGAACAAAGAAATCTGGATTTTTTTTTTTTGACGTCGTGCCGCACGTGCGGCTACGTGCACAACCAAGAACTGCACCTGCATATAAAGCAGATGAAGAAAAAAAAATTAGAAAATTTCCTGCACGTGTGGGACCCAGGCCGCACATGTGGCTATTGGGCCGCACCTCTCCACACACCTGCATTTAAAGCAAGAACGAATTTGGGGAATGGGATTTTCTCCACACGTGCGGATTTTTTTTTTTTTTAAGTCTGAAGAGATTGAACCATTACTTACCCAAGTACCACCCAAAACATTTCAAACCATTTCTACCTTGATTTTACATCCGAAATAAATATAGCATTTCAAAAATAACTAAATGCTCAACAAAGGTATAATCTTCACATGAAAATCACGAGTACTACTTTTCTCCCTAACAGTGTTTGTAACTTTCCTTATTCTCTAACAGCGTGACAGACTAGGTTGATTCGGTATCCAGAATCAAGGCGCATAAAACTAACTCGACCTATGGGGCTGCCATACAGAGTTCAAGCCGGGGTGGTTTTGAAGCAATCTCTATACCCCTGGGTATTTAAACCAAACTCTAGTCTCGAAAATTTCAAACATTTGCGTTCTAGGCTTTGCCATTCGAACTCTAGTTTCCACCGTCTAAGTTGGTCTCTTAGGAACTCACTACAAATATAGTTAGGTGGCTATACCAGACTGTCAGATGCCGTTCAAGTACGGCTAACACCAAAGGAATTACACCTTTAGATGATTTAAAGTCTCCTAGATGTCACATAAAGCACAACAAGAATAAATAAAATGGAAAAAAAGGAAAAAAAGAACAAGACATCAATCTCTCAATCATAGTAAAAAGGGTCCATCAAAGCAATAGACTCAATCATATCTCCATTCCTAATCCCCTCTATATATGGCTTCAGTCTTTGGCCATTTACTTTGAAAGTGTGGCCATTCCTTGGATCTTGCACCTCAACGGCGCCATGAATAAATGCCTCTACAACCACAAAGGGACCATCCCATCTTGATCTAAGCTTACCCAAAAGAGTCTCAATTTTGAGTTAAAAAGCCATACTTTTTGGCCGGGTTCAAAGGATTTTCTATTAATGTGCTTATCATGGAATTCCTTAGTTCGAGCTTTAAAAATTTTTGAACTCTCATATGCATCATTTTGAATTTCCTCCAACTCATTGAATTGTAATTTCCGGTTGAGCCTAGCCGTGGCCATATCAAAGTTAAACTTCTTTATAGCCCACAACGCTTGGTGCTCAAGTTCAATCGGGGAGGTGGCAAGCTTTGGCAAACACCGCCTTATATGATAAAATCACAATGGGTGTCTTATAAGCAGTGCGGTAGGCCCGTAATGCATCAATCAAACGTTTTAACCAATCTTTCCTAGCTGGCCTCACCGTTTTCTCTATTATGTGCTTCACTTCCCTATTAGAGACTTCCACTTGGCCACTAGTTTGAGGGTGGTATAGAGTGCCAACTTTATGAGTGATAGAGTATTTCTTAACTACCGACTCAAAGAACCGGTTACAAAAATGCGTACCCTGATCACTTATTACGGCTCTAGGAAACCTAAAACAACTAAAGATATTTTCATTCAAGAATTTGATTACTACTTTATGATCGTTTATTGGGGTAACTATCGCCTCCACCCACTTAGACACATAATCCACTGCATAGAGAATATACTCAAACCCGAACAAAGACGGGAAAGGGCCCATAAAATCAATACCCCAAACATCAAAGAGCTCTGCCACAAGAATAGGGGACATTGGCATCATATCACAACGAGATATCGAACCCATTTGCTGATAGTGCAAACAAGTTCTACAAAATTGATGGGCATCTTTAAAAATAGTGGGCCAGTAAAACCCGCTTTGTAAAATCTTGGCGGTTGTTTTATGCCCACTAAAATGATCGCCACATGCAGAAGAATGACAAAATGTAAGAATACTATGCACCGCACTCTCCAGCACACACCGTTGGATCACTTGGTCGGAGTAATATTTAAACAACTCTGTATCCTCCCAAAAATAATACCTAACCTGCGAAAAGAATCGATCTTTGTCTTGCATAGACCAATTTTGAGGAATTTGCCCAATGGCCAAGTAATTCACAATATGTGCAAACCACGAGGGGCTCGCTCATGACGCCACAAGAAGTTGTTCGTCTGGAAACGAATCATGCAAAATTAAAGGGTCACTAGTATACTCAATAAGGACGCGGGAGAGGTGATCTGCCACCACATTCTTAGATCCTTTCTTATCTTGGATTTCTAAGTCAAATTCCTGAAGCAACAATGTCCATCTAATTAACCTAGGTTTGGTCTCTTTCTTTGATAGTAAATATTGCAAAGCGGCATGACCAGTGAAGATTATGACCTTGGAACCTAGGAGATAGGACCAGAATTTATCTAAGGCAAAGACCACAGCTAGCAACTCTTTCTCTGTGGTAGTGTAATTCAATTGTGCATCTAAGAGAGTACAACTAGCATAGTATATAGCATATGGTGCCCTATTGACCCTTTGGCCCAACACAGCCCTGACAACTTAATCTGAGGCATTACACATGATTTCAAAAGGAAGCGACCAATCTGGTGATTTCATAATTGGGGCAGTAGTAAGGGCCACTCTCAGTATTTTAAAGGCTTTCAAACATGCCTCATCAAAGATAAAAAGTGCCTCCTTAGCAAGTAAACTACACAAAGGACGAGATATTTTACTAAAGTCTTTGATGAACCTACGGTAAAAACCTACATGCCCTAAGAAAGACCTAACTTGAATACCCTTATCCATACTTCGAACCAATAGAGATGAAAAACCCGAACGGCCTAAATGGGCCCAACCAACCCTTAAAGATTACTTCACACCCACTGCATATACATCACCATCATGCATCCAGTTACTCAACCTCACTGTCGCTCATTATGAGATTAAGTCCAGCACCATCCAAATGCTTCCATCATTACATGAACTAGTTCATGATGACCCTTACAAACATTTGAATGAATTTATGGAAATTTATTCTACAGTGAGGATCCAGAATTTCACCAATTAGGCCCTAATGTTGTGTTTATTTTCCATTTTCATCAAAGGACAAAGCCAAACACTGGCTAAACTCCTTACCTACTAATTCTATCACAACTTGGGACCAATTACAGCAGAAGTTTTTGGAGAAGTACTTCCCATTGGTAAGATAAACCAACTCAGGCAAGCCACCACCAATTTTGCTCAAATTGATGGCAAGCAATTTCATGAGACATAGGAGAGACTTCGTGACCTTCTCCAACAGTGTCCCACCACCAAGTGCCTGATTAGCAACTTGTTCAGACCTTTTACTATGGCTTAATTGAGCCTCACCACCAAATGGTGGATTCTTCTTGTGGTGGGACATTCATGTCCAAAAATGACGCCGAGGCATGGCAATTATTTGAGAACCTAAGTGATAATTCCCTTCACCATGCCTTCGCAGCCTAGCAAGTCCGACAATCGGTAGTTGGAGCCTCGAAAAGATAGGACATTTATAAGGTAGGGCAAAACCTAGAGTTAGCCCAACAGGTAAAGGCATTGTCCCACAAGATGGACCAATTATTAGCTTCGGGACATGGCCCTACATAGCAAGATCAGCTTCAATTTCATGAGGCATGTGCTATTTGTGCAAGCCCTGCTCATGACTTGAGTGAGTGCCCTTCCGCATCACAATTTCCAAAATTAGTCCAAGAGCATGTGAATACGGCTTAAGGATTCTCCAACCCGAGTAATGACCCACATTCCAATACATATAATCTGGGATAGAGAAATCACCTTAATTTTTTATGGAGACCTCCTTCACAAGGCACTTCTTACAATCCTCCACCACCAAAGTAGAATTTTAATAATTTTGCCAACTAATCTTCTTACCGACCACCACAACCTTACCCCAACCACAACCCCCACCTGTTCCTCAAGGCAATTCGGCCTTTGAGACTCAGATGTTAGAAATTCTCTCAGAACTTAAGGGGTTCACACCAATAGTTCACTCCTATACTCACTCCATTGCCAAGCTAGAGGCCCAATTGGATCAAATGGCTAATAACATGAATAAGAGAGAAGAGGAAAAATTACTGAGTCAGACTGTGGTTAACCCTAAGGGTCAATATGGAGCAGAGGGGTTGGGTGGAATGAAAAGCACCATGAGCAGGTGCAAGCGGTGATTACCTTGAGAAGTAGGAGAGAGTTAGAGCCTCAACCAAAATCGTGTGATGCAACTAAGGCTAAGAAGGGTGATCACAGTGGTCAACCCAAATAGAGCAAGGGTGAAAGAGAGACACCTAAGGGGGATGACTTAGTCCCTAGCATTTCACATGAGCCTAAGGCACTATATGTGCCTAAGGCCCTTTTCCCAATACCTTGATACATTGTCTCCATTTAATAAGAAGGCGGCATCCATGGAAGCGAAGATGGAGGTTTTTAAACAAGTTAAAATCAACCTCCCCCTGTTGGAGGCGATTAAGCAAGTATCCTCGTATGCTAAATTTTTAAAGGACCTTTGTACGCAAAAGCGTAAATCTAGAACACACGTGTCCTAAAAGGTCGTACTCACGGAGTAAGTAAGCTCTATCTAGTTGAGTGACACACCCCCTAAGCTTAAAGACTCGGGTGCCCCAACCATTACATGCATTATAGGGGACCATTTCATTGATAGGGCCTTGTTAGACTTAGGGGCTAGTGTTAATTTGTTGCCGTACTCTGTGTACGAAGAATTTGGGCTTGGCGAGTTAAAGCCCACTACTGTTACTCTCCAATTGGCTGACCGGTCCCTCAAAGTGCCACGTGGCATGATTGAGGATGTGCTAGTAAAGGTCGATAGGTTTTTTTTTCTGTTGACTTTTTGGTCTTAGATATGGAACCGGTAGCCAGTTCTAGGAAGCAAATCCCGGTAATCTTAGGTCGACCTTTCTTGGCTACAGCCAATGCATGCATAAATTGTCATACCGGGGTTATAAAAGTTTTATTTGGGAATATGCAAGTGAAACTCAATGTTTTCCAAGCATCCCAATAACCCCATGAGAAAGAAGAGTGCTTATTTGTGGATGGGATTGTGGAGGAGGCTTTACCCTCCATTCTTGTAGAGGACCCTCTAGAGGCTTGTCTAGCTCATTTTGGGTTTGGAAATTTTGATATTGACGGATCAGTTGAGGAGGTGAATGCCTTACTTAATTCTTCTTCTACACCGAATTTTCCTCCGTAGAATGCTCGGTTTGAGTCCCTTCCTCCTCTTTTTAGAGAGCCTGCCATATCATCTCTAGTCACACCACCTACACTTGAGTTGAAGCCACTCTCGGCCACACTCAAGAATGCATTTTTAGGGCTTCAAGATACTTTACCAGTCATAATTGCATCTGACTTGACTGCAGAGTAGGAGAGTCAATTAATGAGTGTTCTCGTGGCACATCAGAGTGTTATAGGGTGGTCGGTAGCTGATTTGTGAAGGATAGATTCCTCCGTATGCATGCATTATATACATTTAGAGGAGGACACCAAACCTTCTCGTGAAATGCAACGGAGGCTTAATCCCAATATGAAAGAGGTGGTGAAAAATGAGGTGTTAAAATTGTTGGATGAGGATATTATATACCCCATCTCGGATAGTAAGTGGGTGAGTCTCACACAAGTGGTGCCCAAGAAAATGGGCATCACTGTTGTTGAGAATGAGCGGGGATAGTTAGTCCCCACACGAACCACTACTGGGTGGCGAGTGTGCATTGATTATAGGAGACTGAATTCCATGACTAGGAAGGATCATTTTTCCTTACCTTTTATTGATCAGATCTTAGAGCAGTTAGCAGGGCAGAGCTATTATTGTTTCCTTGATGGCTATTCGGGTTACAATCAAGTTCTTGTGTATGTGGATGACCAAGAAAAGACCACCTTCACATGTCTTTTTGGCACTTTTCCCTATCCCTGAATGCCCTTTGGGCTTTGCAATGCACCAGCGACCTTTCAACGGTGCATGATAGCTATCTTCTCTGACATGGTGGAGAAATTCTTAGAGATCTTCATGGATGACTTCTCCATGTTTGGGCCGTCTTTTGAGGAGTGTCTCCAGAACTTAACTAAAGTACTTACTCGATGTGTGGAGACAAACCTAGTTTTGAATTAGGAGAAGAGCCATTTTATGGTTCGCGAGGGTATAGTATTGGGACACATTGTGTCCCCTCGAGGTATAAAGATTGACAAAGCTAAGGTTGATCTCATTGCAGGCCTTCCCCCACCCACTTCTGTGCGGCAAGTCCGATCTTTCTTAGGACATGCAAGTTTTTATCGTAGGTTCATCAAAGACTTTAGTAAAATATCCCATCCTTTGTGTAGTTTACTTGCTAAGAATGCACCTTTATCTTTGATATTGCATGTTTGAAAGCGTTTGAAACACTTCGCGCAGCCCTTTCTACTGCCCCTATCATGTGATCTCCTGAGTGGTCCCTTCCTTTGGAAATCATGTGCGATGCATCTCATTATGCCTTCGGCGCCATCTTGGGCCAAAGGGTGAATAAATTGCACCATGTTATATCCTATGCTAGTCGTACTCTTTCTAATACTCAATTAAACTACACTACCACTGAGAAATAGTTACTAACTGTTGTCTTTGCACTTGATAAGTTATGGTCCTACCTCTTAGGGTCTAAAGTCATTGTGTTCACTGACCATGCCGCTTTGCGGTACTTATTGTACAAAAAAGAGACTAAACCTAGGTTGATTATGTGGATTCTACTCCTTCAGGAGTTTGACCTAGAAATTCGGGACAAGAAGGGATCCGAGAATGTAGTTGCGGATCATCTATCCCGCATCTTTATTGAGCACACGAGTGATCCCTTAGCCTTGCATGACTCGTTTTCGAACAAGAAACTTTTTGCGATTTCACACGTGACCCTCCCGTGGTTTGCTCATATAATGAATTACTTGGCGGTTGGTTAAATTCCGAAAACTTGGTCTAAGCATGACAAAGACCGATTTTTCTCACAAGTTAAGCACTATTTCTGGGAAGACCCAGAATTGTTCAAGTATTGTCCGGATCAAGTGATTCAGCGTTGTGTGCCTAAGAGTGAAACCCATAGCATTCTTACCTTTTGTCACTCTCATGCATGTGGCATCCATTTCAGTGGGCAGAAAACAGCCGCCAATGTTTTACAATGTGGGTTTTACTGGCCCTCTATTTTCAAAGAGGCCCATAACTTCTATAGAGCTTTTGAGCGTTGTCAATGCATGGGCTCTATGTCATGGTGAGATATGATACCGATGACCCGTATTTTAATTGTTGAGATTTTTAATGTTTGGGGCATCGACTTCATGGGTCCCTTTCCACCATCTTTTGGATTTGAATACATTTTTGTGGAAGTGGACTATGTCTCCAAGTGGATGGAGGCAGTGGCCACCAAAACAAATGACCACAAGGTTATGGTTAAATTCTTCCATGAGGCCATTTTCTATCGTTTTGGGTTCCCATGTGCCATAATTAGTGACGGTGGCAAACATTTTTGCAACTGATTCTTTAAGGCATTGGTGTGCAAATACATAATCACTCACAAAGTTCGCACTCCTTATCATCCCCAGATTAGTGGTCAAGTAGAGGTTTCTAATAGGGAGGTTAAACACATCCTCGAGAAAACTGTGAGGCCCGACAGGAAAGATTGGTCCACTAGGTTGGTTGATGCACTTTGGGCCTATCGCACTACATATAAGACATCCATCGGGATGTCTCCATACATGATTGTGTTCGGGAAACCGTGCCATCTCCCTATTGAGTTAAAACACCGGCTTTGTGGGCCATTAAAAAGTTCAATTTTGATATAGCAAAAGCCGGTGACCACTAGAAATCTAACTTAATGAGTTAGAGGAGCTCTGCAATGATGCATATAAGAGCTCTAAAATTTACAAGACTAGGACTAAGGCATTTCAACACATTTCTCGTAAGTCCTTCGAGCCTCACCAAAAAGTGTGGTTGTTCAATGCTAAATTGCAGTTATTCCTAGATAAACTCTGGTCTCAGTGGGATGGTCCATATGAGGTTATAAAAGTCTTTCCGCATGGGGCGGTTGAAATTAAAAATTCACAAAATGGTACGACCTTCAAGGTCAATGGCCAAAGATTGAAACACTGTGGATGGTATTGAGAAAGGGGAGATAATTGAGATCGTCCACTTGACGGACCCAATATATCTTCCATAGTACACCATTGAGTCTATGAGACTTTAATTCCTCTAAAGGTGTAATTCCTTTGGTATTAGACGTACCCGAATGGCATCTGATGGTCTGGTATAGCCACCTAATTGTGTTTGTAGTGAGTTCCTAGGAGACCAACTTAGACGGTGAAAACTAGAGTTCGAATGGTAAAGCCTAAAACGCAAAGGTTTGGAATTTCTAAGACTAGAGTCTGGTTTAAATACCCAGGGGTGTGGAGATTGCTTCAAAACCACCTTGGCTTGAACTCTGTATAACAGCCCCATAAGTCGAGTTAGCTTTATGCGCCTCGATCCTGGATACCGAATCAACCTAATCTGTCACCCTATTGGAGAATAGTGAAAGTTACAAACATAGTTAGGGACAAAAGTTGTACCCATGGTTTTTGCGTGAAGATTATAGCTTTGTTGAGCATTTAGATGTTTTCAAAGTGCTATTTTTTTATTTCAGATGTGCATTAAAGGTAGAAATGGTTTAAATTTTTCTTTGGGTTGTAATTCGGTTTATTCAACAAAAAAAAAATTTGCCCCAGACCGCATGAGTGGCAATCCTAGAAATGGGCACAAGCGAATCACCAGGCTGCACAAGCGGCCCAGCCCAAATGCACACTGTTTCCACACCGCACGAGTGGCTCAATTACGCCGCTGGAGCGGCCAATAAATAAGTGCTCGTGCGACCCAAATAGGCACACGAGCGGTCCATACCAAAAAAAAAAGAGCCACACGTGCAATGATTCTGGTGGTTGGCTCCAGCAGCGAATATTTTTTTGTGCTTTTTTTTTTTTTTTTTTTCAATGTTGTTGTTGTTGTTGTATATGAGGATGACAATGATGAACATGATGATGAATGAACCTCAAAAACAACCATTAAACTACTAGATTACAAGTGAAAACTAAGAAATCTAACTAAAAAGAGGGTGATTACCTTTAAAACAAGTAGGAAAAAAATAAAGGAAGAAGAAGATGTAGATCGCCAGAAAAAATGGCCGCCGGAATGTCGCCGGTCAGAAAATATGATGATGCTCCGGTGGAAGGTGTTGGTGAGAAAAATGGTGAGTGAAAGTTGAAGGAAGAAGGAAGAAGGAAGAAGGAAGAAGAAGTTGGTAATAGTGGGGTTTGAAGAGTTATGGGTTTGTGAGGTTGAGAGAGAGAGAGAGGAAGATGAGAGGTAGCGAGAGTGTGATGGAAAGTGATATTGGTCAAAAGTGGGTTAGGGTTTCTTAAAGGAATTTTTTTTAAAATAAAATAAAATAAAATAAAATTAGTAAATATAAAGAAATAATTAAACAAATAAAAACTGCATGAATTTATTTATTTATGTAAAATAAGGAAATAAATAAATTAAATAAATAAATAAACAAATAAGGCTACGTAATATATATATATATATATTTTTTTTTATAAAATAAATAACAAATAAATAGATAACAAATAAAATATTTGCAGGTTTTTTTTTTTTAATAGGGTTCTGAAATATTCTAAGGAAAAAGAGGAGGCTAGGATTTAGATAAAGGTGATTCTCAATCTTCAAAGCAAATTCCCATGGAAGGTTCCATCTTGTGGGACAATGCCTCTACCTATTGGGCTAACTCTGGGTTTTGCCCTACCTCATAAATACCCCCTCTTTTCGGGGCTCCAACTACCGGTTGCCGGACTTGCCGAGTTGTAGAGGCATGGTGAAGGGAATTATCACTTAAGTTCTCAAATAATTGTCATGCCTCGGCGTCATTTTTGGAAATGAATGTCCCACCACAAAAAGAATCCACCATTTGGCGGTGAGGCTCAGTTAAGCCATAGTAAAAGGTCTGCACAAGTTGCTAATCAAGCACTTGGTGGTAGGGACACTGTTAGGGAAGGTCACGAAGTCTCTCCCATGTCTCATGAAATTGCTTGCCATCAATTTGAGCAAAATTGGTGATGGCTCACCTGAGTTGGTTGGTCTTACCAATGGGAAAGTACTTCTTCAAAAACTTCTGTTGTAATTGGTCCCAAGTTGTGATTGAATTAGTAGGTAAGGAGTTCAGCCAGTGTTTGGTTTTATCCTTTAACAAAAATGGAAACAAACGCAACATTAGGGCCTCATTGGTGAAATTCTGGATCCTCATTGTAGAACAAATTTCCAAAAATTCATTCAGATGTTTGTAAGGGTCATCGTGTGCTAGTCCATGGAATGATGAAAGCATTTGGATGGTGCTGGACTTAATCTCATAATGAGCAACAGTGGTGTTGGGTAACTGGATGCATGATAGTGATGTATATGCAATGGGTGTGAAGTAATCCTTCACAGTCCGGTTAGGCCCATTTAGGCCATTCAGGTTTTCCATCCCTATTGGTTCGAAGTATGGATAAGGGTATTCAAGCCTAGGAATACAAGAAGAGGCTTTAAGTTTCCTAAGAGTCCTTTCTAGTTCAAGATCCAATTCCACAATTCAAGGCGACAAGAATGGCGCCCGTGCATACACTACTCACACTACTCACATACACACACACACTAAGTTCCGACTTTATGCACTAAGTTATGAAAGCGAAATACCAAAGGAAGAAATACTCATAGCGATTTAACGAAAACGTTTTACTCGTCTTGCGGGTGCTTGACGTGTAGACATTATCCCAATTTCCACTTGAGCACGCTAGTTTTAGCACTTTGGTGCTTTACTTGCGAATATTTGCTTTTGTTTTTTAAGCACTTTGGTGCTGCGATTTGTTTTTAAAGCTCGGTTGCACTCCGCTTGCACTTCGGTGATAGCTCCACTGTCAAACACTCTGCACACTTAGCAATACAGAAAATATAAAATCCTAGACTAAAAATTAAAATAGGAATGTAACTTTAAATTACTAAATTTCGCCAGAAGTTTCCCGGCAACGGCGCCAAAATTTGATGGGTCGTTATACACACCAAAAATAAACACTAAACTAAATCAAATTCCTTAGAATAATGGTAAGTCTAGGTATCGATCCACATGGACAATTATGAAATTAAACTAATTTAATTGTTAAATTCCTAAATTAATTTTGATAAAAAGATTAATTGTTCATAACCTAATAATAATTAAATTAAACAAAACGAATAAACTAGCAATTATAAATAAAGATGAATTTACTGATTTGGAGAAAAAAACCTAGGGTAATGAGTTCACCACTAGTTACGTAAATAAGGTTTCAATTTGAAATCAATTATGCTACGGTCGAACTAAATAATACTTCGTAACTACAAGTTTGAAGCATTTATCAAGAAAATCATCACGTTTAATGTATAGGCACGAACCATCTCAAGTAATACGAGTTGTTCGCTCTAAACTAGGGTAGCAAAACGACTGGTCCCTCGTAGTATAGCTCGCCTCATACCTTGAATATGAAAGAGAAGAAAACTATTGTATGGAAACTATTCAACAATCACAGAAAGCCAAATACTTGAAGAATTAGTGGAAAATATCTATTTGAAACTTCTAAAACATTATACAATTGTTCAAACCTTTACATAATCAAAAACTAAAAAGAAAACTTAATTACATAGCTAAGGTTTCATCAAAATCCTAGAAAAGAAGAGCCTAGCCACTCATGAAGGAATGGGAAGAGGTGGAAGAGGAAGAAGCCCCCATGAAAGTTCTCCTTGAGGCTGGAGGAAAATCACCTTTTCAAAACCCTAGCCTTCCTTTCCTCAGAATAATTTTCGAACCTAATCCAGCCTCCGTTTCTTCTTTTTATACCTCTAATGTCTTTCAAATAGGTTTAAAATAGCGGCACGATTTCTGAGGTGCTGCCGCACGTCCGAGAAAAGTCAACGTACGTGCAGGAAGCACTTTTCTCCACAAGTCCTGCATTTTTGCTCATTTTATGCTCCCACTATGTACAACCTGATTGACATTAAATAGACATAAAATATATAGTTTGACAAGCAAGTAAAGTTAAGAGATCCTAATTAACGGCCTCAGTGTTGCACAATTCGGACTTAATCAATGCCTTTCATTTATATAGATGGGGGATGTGATATTTGTTTGGTGGGCTTGCTTGTTTGGGCTAGGCCCATTATCAGGCCTTGTTTGGGTTAGTCCCAATAAGCTGATTTTTTTTTTTTTTTTTCTGACTCTCACATAAGGGTTACACCCTTTGTGTATGATGTAAGTCTCAGGGCGTTCAATTTAATTTATAATGTTTGTGTATTTTTTTTTTTTTTTTTTTTACAAAACATCTATTCGACTTAGATGTTGTATTTAGGAATGTATGAAATTAGATAAACATATGTATTGTGTGACTATATTATATTCATTTACATGAGAGTTGTTATCTATTATTCATCGTTGGGTGGTTTATTCACGTGAGTCGGACCGTGAAAATCCGAAGAGAGACACGCATCACCTAAGTCGCCCTCTAACACACCACACAAGTCACCTCCTCGTGCACTATTATAAGTCACTCCTTGGCGTACTTTTTTATTTGTTACCATCATCGTTTAGCATCACGTCATAAGTTATGCGTGTACCACGTTTGCTTGTTCAATGCTCGTTCGTCTCCCAACATTAGCTCCGTTAGTTCTGGCCATGTTCCTACAACAGTCCGACACGATCATAAACTATCTCTCGGCATTAGCTTCGACGATCTATCTCAAGCGCCCATGCGCTTCCATCTAGACTTTGCAATTCATGTTTTGGTTTCTCTCTCCAAACTCAAGTTGGCATCCTTACTTGAGTTTGAAGGGGAGTGTTAAATATAATAACTATATATTCTGTCTATCATACATACAATATTATATTCATTACCATAGTTAGGTTTTCCTCCTATATAAATGAGTGTTATATTCATTGTTGCAATATATATTCAATACAATATTCACTCTTCTCTCTCTCTCTCTCTCTCTCTCTTAGATATTGTAACAAAAATATTTTTCAAAATTGTTTTCTCATATACACACAAAAAACCACATGAAAATCATATTAATTTTGAACTTTTAATTATTGGCAAATGGTAACAAATGCCCCCTATTGAAAAGTATGTATAAAATGTCTTGAAAATAAAGTGTATTGATTTCAGTAAAAGTTCATTGAATTTAGTAAAAAATGTCTTGTGTTCTTCAAAATTTTTATCATTTACTTGTACCCTAGAGACACTTGTCAGCCAGACCTTTAATTATTTTATTTTTGAAATCTTGTAAAACAAAAGAGAATGGTTTCTCTTTTGTTGGTAATCCAAAGGTACTTTTGGGTGAAAAATTATTAGGTACTCCCATAGTACCATGTGTTCATACTCCTTCATCAATTATCATTCATTATATCTACTCACGTATTCTCAATCACCCAATACAAAATTAGAAACAAGAACAACCAAAAATAAAAATAAAGAAAATGAAAACATAATTATTACCAAGTTAGCATGAAATTATTATACAACCTTAGTTTAGCCTTCAAATGAAAAGCAATAATTAGTGAAACCTCATGGCAAACTTTCCAAGTGCATCACTAGTACCATTAAAAATTAAGATTTTCACAGGATTATTTAGTCTACCTGTGATCTTTAATACTTTTCCATCTCCTTCAAACTCAATGCTACATAATCCAAATAATGTAAACTACATGTTTTGTTAGGTTTTTATAATCATTTTTTTTTAAGAAAAATAAAATTTTAAGCTAACTTTAGTGTTGGAAAAGAAACACTTGTCATTTTCATATAGTTTAAATTTTTTGGGAGGCTAAAATAATTTTCAAAATTTTAAAATTATTTTGTCAAATCAATTTCTATTTTTTTTATAATAAAAAAAAAGAGCAACACAAAAACTCAACCGGTGTTTGATAACTGGCTAAAATAATTAAAAAGTAATAGATTAATTCACATTATTTTACTTTTTACATGTTTTTTTTTTATAAAAAATTAAAATATATATATATATATATTAAAATATACTTTAAAATTTTTCACTTCATATTTTAATAAAAAAATCACTAAAAAGTCGTTTCCCAACCCACTACTATTGTAAACCCTAGAAAACAACATAAAGCATGGAGGAAATGACAAGGAGGGAGTAACTGAAAGAAGTACAAGACCTAAAACTAGGAGAAAAAGGCTATAGACAAAAGCAAGAATTCAAGGCCAAGATATGGAGAAAAAAGTTTCGAATATTCATGGATATTGTCGTGTACTCCAATCCGTTTTTAACTTCATTTGTAAAAAGAGCTTCACACTATTCATCAAATGAGTAAGAGCATCTCCAACGATTTATTAAATTTTTCATTAAATTTGAGTAAAAAAATTACTCTTTCTCCAATTTGATACCAGAGGCTTCAATGGTTCCCCAAATCTGCCCGAGACAACCGCGGTCGACCGGCTGGTCGACCGGTGAGGGGAATTTTTTTTTTTTTTTTGAACGAATTGAACCTTTTTTGTTGAACTTTTTCCGGGACGACCGGTTGGTCGACCGGTTAGGCGAAATTTTTTTTTTTTTTTTTTTGAACGGTTTGAACCAGAAATGTTGAACTGTTTGAACTCTTTCCGGGACAACCGGCCGGTCTACCAGCTGGTCGACCGGTTGGTCTCCCCCAACGGTCAGGAACAGTGATTTGGTGAAATGCTTCGCCTGTTCTCATTTTGGTGAAATGTTTGGTGAATTCTCGATTTGATATCGATTTGGTGAACCGTTGGAGTTCAAAAAAGTGAATTTTTCACCAAATTTTGAATTTGATATCAGGTTTGGTGAACCGTTGGAGATGGTCTAAAAGAACTTCACATTATTCATCCAAAATAATAAAATAATTTTTTATTTTTTATTTTTTATTTTTTATTTTTTATTTTTTATTTTTTTTTACTGTCAAAGGCCTTATTTGTTCAAGAGTAATGTTAAGGATTAATATATATATATATATATATAAATTATGAAATATTTCATCAAAATTCTTTATTTTTGAATTACACATATAATAAAACACTACATACTAATTAAAGAATGAAAAATCTGCATGAAAGATTTCATGAAATTTTTTTATGATCCCCAACATTAGTCTTTGTTCAAAAATATAGCAAAATAGTCACTACACAAACCTGACTATATAACCCATCAGAAACAATAATATTTGTCATCCATATTAGATGGTGGAATTCGTCATTAAAGAAAGAGACTATTTCACTCAAATTGCTTTAATTTTAATAGCATTCACACCTTTTTGTCCATTGAATGCCATCAACTATATATACCAAAAACGCTTGCATTTTTTTGAAGAGGCAAAAGAGAGAGCGAGATCAAGTGTAAACATGGAGACTTCATGCCCTAGATTGCTGGTTATCTCTTTGATGGTGGTTTTGTCTAATGGAGTACTAGTAGTCATGGCATTGGCATCATCACCATCACCATCATCATCAACACCACAGTTCACAGCCATGTTTGCTTTTGGAGATTCATTAACAGACAATGGAAATAACAACTACCTCAGCTCTATTGCCAAAGCAAACTATGTGCCTTATGGTGTTGATTTCTATGAGGGCCCTTCTGGGAGATTCTCCAATGGTAGAACCATCATTGACTATCTTGGTAAAACTGCTTTCTTTCTCCTTCATTTTACGCCCAAATATTTTCCACCCACACTACACCTATAATTAAGGCTGCAAACAAAAGAGCTGTTCGCAAAGCTTGACTTGGCTCAATTCATTGAGCCAAACTTTTAAGCTCATTTAGCAAACGAGTCAAGTTTAAACTCGAATAACTTCCTCTTATTTATTTTTATTTAAATATATTTAATTAAATAATATATAAATATATTATTTATATATTTAAATAATATAAATATTGGGGACGGAAATTCGTTATCGAGTTCGAAGTTAAGTCTAGCCAAGCTCGAGCTCGATTAGTTATAAAGTCGAGCTCAATAAACAAATGAACCGAGCTCAAACCCTGCAAAACTTAACTCGGCTCGATTCATTTTTAACCCTATCTATAATAAATACTAACCACACAGTACACTTTATGTGCACAATTCTGTGTCATATTTCTGTGCACTTTGCATTATTGTTTGAAAAAAAAATTCATTGATGAAACTTTAATTTTTATAATTGCATCTTTTCAGTCAAGTAAACCTTGTTATATTCTAGGAACGGCTTTGCCACTAGTCGATCAACAAATTCTTTTAGAGTAAAGATAATTTATTTTAAATAAATATGCTTCAAAGCATTTGTGTTTAACAATTTTTAACATACTTTCTTGAAAAGTACTACTTTATAACAACAATACAATTGCATTGTCAAAACTTTGTTTTTGTAGGAGATCTGTTACAGATACCTTCATATCTTCCAGCTTATGCAAATCCTTTGGCTACTGGAAGAAACATTCTCAACGGCGTAAATTATGCTTCAGCCGCCGCTGGCATCCTAGAGGAGACTGGTCGAAATCTAGTAAAATTCCTACTTCCATCAATATTGTAAAATTTTTTGTATTTTCTTCAATTTTCAAGAGATGTCGGTGTAATATATCCAAATTTTTTTTTTACTTATTCACAGGGTGAAAGGTTCAGTTTAAGTCAACAGGTTCAGAACTTTGAGAACACATTGAATCAATTGAAGAACCAAATGAGTGAGCAAGAATTAAGGGAGTATCTTAAAAAGGCATTGGTTGTGATGATACTAGGTAGCAATGACTACCTTAATAACTACCTGGTTCCTTATACATATCCAACTAGCTTCATTTACAATGCTACAGCTTATGCAGATCTTCTCATACAACGTTATGCAAGGCAAATATTAGTAAGACTCATCAACCCCCATTTTTTTCTTCAAATAAGTCTCTAAAAATGCAGAGAATTAAACACAAAAAATGTAGATGATAGACAAAATTTTACAAATTTGTTGGTAGGTTTCACTTCTAAAAAAATCTTATTTATCCATATATTTTGGGTCTAGTTTCTATTTTGATTTATGTGATGGACTTATTGTTGTCTAGTTAGTCGAAGAACACAGAAATTAAATGTTGATCAAACACATAAATTATATTAATGGATAAGATTTTACAAAATTTTGTTGGAGGGACTTACTTCTAAAAAATCATAACTATCTTTTACTTTTTTGTCCATTCTATGTTTGGATAATGTGTTACTAGACTTGAGATTAGGTTGATTGCAACTAAAACCACAAATTAACTTATTTTTGGGAGTTAGTTAAAAAATTAGTTTATTAGCTAAAAATAAACCTACAAAAACAAATTTAATACTTAAAAAAACTAGTTTATATGGGATATTACTAACTTTTTGGCTTCTACAATGACTTTTTTAAAGTGGTTACAGTAGACTTTTCGGTGAAAAATGGATTTGTCATATGAGTGAAGAATTTTTTTTTTCTTAAACATCATAAGTCAAGGTTCTTGGTAATCTTCTTTTAGAATTGGGTTTTTATTTATTTATTTCTTTTATATTTTCTTTTTCATTTTTAGTTAACTGTAAAAATATAAAATGAATGTCAACTTTTAAACGCCAAAAGAAGAAAAGTCCTTTGACTTTTTTGGTTTTTAGCTTATGTTTTATAAAAATAATTTTTTTAAATACCTTTTAATGCATAATAAATAATAAAATGACTTACCGGAAGAGGGAGAAAAAATGAAAGAAAGTAGAATAAATTTCAATGGCAACGGTGGCCTTATTGATTGTTGGCTAAGAAAGTGAAATTGACATCTAAAGTTGTGAAAATGGTTTGCATTTCAGGCACTGAATAGCTTAGGACTAAGGAAGTTCTTGTTGGGAGGAATTGGGCCTCTTGGTTGCATACCAAATCAGCTAGCAACTGGACTTGCACCCTCTGGGAAGTGTGTAGCCTATGTGAATAATATTGTTGGAATGTTCAACACAAGACTAAGATCTCTTGTTGATCAGCTCAACTCTAAACACTACCCTGATGCCATCTTTGCTTTTGGAAACACTTTTGGAGCTTTTGGTGACATACTTAACAATCCAACTGCTTATGGTAAGACCTCTAAGATACACATATTATGGTGGTCACAAAAATTTCATGATTTCATTCATGTGCAATCTTAATATATGGTTTGAAACATCTAGCCCAAACATTTATTAATTTAATGAATTTTTCACATTCTTTATCAAAGTGCATATCGTGTAAAAAAATGTATAATCATTTTAAACATAATTAACTAACACTCTTAGCCAGTGAGATATAGACAGAAAATGTCACGTTAACTATCACATAACATAAAAATATATTATTATATTAGAGTTTGGGTTTGGGTTTGTGTAAAATATGCAAGTTGTGCATAATAAAATATTTGTATATCACGTGACTATCAATGTATCATTTTCTGTCTAATTTTGAATAAAAATTAATTTTAGGTGTAAATTGAAAAAAAAAAAATTGAAACATGAAAGGTCAAAATGGAAAAATAAATAAATAAATAAACTTAAGAGGCCAAAGTAGCAAAAATAACTAAACATAAAAGGGATAAAGTATAATTCACACAAACTACTTTGATAAATCTTTTACTTTGAAATTATAAAATCAATACTTATCACATCATGTATTAATTTTATATACAATATTAGTTTTTCTATTTACATAATATTGCTCCAAAGATCCACAAGTACCGAGATTTTGAGAATTAAATTCATTGTGTTTGAGTGTTTATATTGCAGGATTTAATGTAACTGATAGAGGGTGTTGTGGAATTGGGAGAAATCAAGGGCAAATAACATGCCTTCCATTTTCAGTACCATGCATCAACAGGAATCAATATGTGTTTTGGGATGCTTTCCATCCAACCCAAGCAGCCAATCAAATCCTTGCTAGAAAAGCTTACACTGGCCCACCTTCTGATTGCTACCCAATCAATGTTCAACAAATGGCACTTATGTAAAATCCCCATTTCTTATCTCTTTCTATGGAATAATATTATCAATCACTTAGCTTATCTGCATAGCACAGTGAGAAACATATAAATACCTCAAATAATAACAATTTTATTTGGATTTTGCTAATGGCAACAATGGATTGTCAATATTATAATATTTTTCATGTATTTTAATATATATTTTTATAGAGAACAATATAATTTTTTAAGACAATGATAAAGACCACTAAATGTGGTACTCTAAAGCAATCACTAATGATGTGACATGCACTTTTAAAAAACAATAGACACAATAATACTGTGACAGTAGGTCACTGCCACATCATTAATAGTGACACTAATTAGTACTCTCACTCATTTTCCAACTTTTTAAGTGGTTATTGTCTTTTTCTTTTTTCTTTTTTTATTTCTTCTCTTATTTGAAGTCCCAGTCAAAGGTACACGTGGTCTAGTCATTATCAAATTTTTTTATTTTTTATTTTTTTAACTGTCTCAAGTCAAAGGTACACATTGACCCATCTTGACCCCCCAACAAAAAAAAAAAAAACTTATTTTAAAATTTTTTTTTTTTTTTTTACCATTATATCAAAATTTTTAATCTTTCCAACTTATTTTGTCGAGACGACTTCAAAAAGTATATTTTTATTAAAAAATTTCAAGAAAAAAATCAAAGATGAAAGGAAGCCAAAAAAATTTACTTTATTTTTGTCTTTTTCAAATTTTTTTGGATTTTTTTTTAAAAATTATAATTTTCTGGCTCGTCTTATCGAATTGAATTTAGAAACCTAAAAATTTTTATTTTTTTAAAAAAAAAATTTACTAAGGCCTTGTTTAGGAACAAATTATTTTAGTAATTTTTTAATTTTTTATGAAAAAATATATTAAAAAAATAGAAAAAATAATGTGATAACTTATAATAATTTTTTAACTTTTTAACTAAAATGTGTAATTGATAAATGAGATTTAAATATAAAAATAAAATTCCAAAAAAATCAAAAAAGACACCCCAATTGGTTTACGACAATGCTACGTAGCTCAAATTTTGTGGCTCAAAAGTGGCTCAAATGGCCAAAACGACGTCGTTTTGAGTACAGAACAACATAGAAATGGCCAAAACAACGTCGTTTTGACCATTTGAGCCACTTTTGAGCCACAAAATTTGAGTTACGAGACATTTTCCATTGGCTTATTCCAAAGTACACAAAGGTCTAAACTCTGTCAACATGTGATGTGCAATCCACTAAAGGTGTGTTTGATTGGACGGACTGGATAACGAGAGATTATAATTCATCGAACGTGAATCCTAAGACTGCAAATCCCTCGGACTATTTGATTGGATTGGATATGTATCCTGTATTTATTTTCTCATAGAATTAGATGTTTAGAAAAGACTATTTTTAGTGAATCCAATATTTGATTGAACGGACTAAATATGATAAATGAGCAAAAGATTATTTTACCTCTTTTCAATTGTTTATTAAGTAATAACAATATTAAACATATCTTTAATATTTTAATTATTTTTAGCTAGATTAAATAAAAATTTATTTTATTTTATTTTTTACACAATTAAATAAATTTATTTTTAAAAAATTAAATAAATAAAATATCAATAAAAATATATGTTATTTTTTAATTAAAATTTTAAATAAATTTGTTTTTAAAAATAATAATAATTAAACAATGAAATTAAATAAAACATCTATTAAAATTTAAATAATGAAATTAAATAAAATATAAACAAAATTTTAAAATAAAACATCAATAAAATTTAAATAATGAAATTAAATAAAATATAAACAAAATTTTAAAATAAAACATCAATAAAATATCTATAAAAAATTAAATAAATAAAACATCAATAAAAAGTTAAATAAAATTATTTTATTTTTAAATTGAGACATTTAAATTTGTGTTGAATTTTACTAAATATAATACATAATTAAATAGTTGAGGGTCAAAATGGTCATTTTACCACTTAATCCCAACAGTGAATAGTCCCTCCAAAATTGTCCCACACCCCCGTGGGATAGTATAATCTCCCATATGGGGGATAAGAAGTCTGGCGAACTAAAAAAAAAAAATAAACGTCGGATTGAATACTTCCCCCAAATTACAATCCACACAGTAAATAGTCCCCCCTTATCCCCTCCAATCAAACACACACATCATACACTCCTTCACTCACAAGACAACGTGACATACGTCACAATGTAAAATAGTATAATTACGATGGTATAGTTATGGTTTAACTGTAGTATTTTATATTATAAATTTTTTAATTTATTTTGTTCTTTTTTGGTTATTTTAGTCCAAGATTGGATGTCAAACGAAGGCTAATCACATTAAGGGTTAATTTGGAAATTTGCTTAAAAGTTAATTTTTGACTTTTAATTTATTTTAGGTCATATCACCTCTTTACATTTTTACATATTGTTTCATAGAAAAATTTTTAAAAAAAAATCAAAAAGTCAACTTTTAACCAACTTCCCAAAATAATCCTAAATTGTAACTTTGAGTTGGTGAATTACCAAAGCTGCACACCATGTGATTAGGTATGTTTGAAAAGAGGGTTAGATTAAAATAACTTACTAAAAGATAAAATAGTTTAAAATGGGTCATGTTATGGTGTGCAACTTACGCCTTACACTTACGCCTTTCTGTTTTCCGTCCTGTTTTATGTTTGTACCTACCACTTACACTTTTTGTATAAGTGGCATATGGTGTGCAACCTTGAGGGTTGTACACTTAAGAAAAGTCCGTTTAAAATAGTCCAATAAAATAAAATGTTACATTCAACTCATAATCATTTTATTTTTTTGTCTTACAATCATCAAATCAACTACCAAAAAATAATACTAATAACTAACTATCTTCTCAAATATAACTATTTTAGCAAGGCTAAAATAGCTTAAAAAAAACCAAATAGTCAACTCAAATAACCTACTTCCCAAACAAGGCTATTGTAGGGTGACTTCGTGCACATTTGATCATAACTCTAAGCACTTCACATTGTAACTAAGAAAATATGTGTTACATGATTTTAGGTAGAACTCACCCCAAAAGTTAATTATTAAGGTAAGGATTCCCTCATACTTATATGCTTAATATTACTTTAATACTCAGGCGATGTGAGATTTCGTTTCAGACTGTCCTTCACGCCCAACATACTCATTCGGTAGCACCTGCGATGTGCAAGCTAGGGACATGTACCCTACCCATCCCTAAGTATTCAGCTCTAATACCATGTTACACGATCTTAGGTAGAACTCATCATAAAAGCTACCTATTAAAGTGAGGGTGCCCTCACACTTATATACTTAATATTATTTTAGTACTCATGTGATATGAGACTTTGTTTCACCCCCTCCCTCACGCCCAACGCAGTATTACACCTAAGACAGTGTGACATGATATCGGAGCTTGAGTAATTAGAGATGGGTAAAGTGCATGCATGTCCCTAGCTTGCACACCGCAGGTGCTGCCTAGTGAGCATATTGGGTGTGAGGGAAGGTATGAAACAAAATTCCACATCGCCTGAGTACTAAAGTAATATTAAGCATATAAGTATGAGGAAAATCTCACCTTAATAGTTATTTTTTGAGGTGAGTTCTACCTAAAACCATGTACCAGTATGTACCACAAAATTTTGTCAGAACTATCTAATAACTCTATGTAACATTTAGGATTTTTATAAGAGGATTAGTGTATTGGAAAGATACAATATGGTATTCGAAACATGAGCACCCCAAATGGTAGATCAATGGTTAAATATTTTGGTAACGTTTGGTTTAGTTTTCAAATTAATAGTTGGATAAAAAAAATCAAAAACATGTTTGGTTAATATATTTTTAAAACTCTTTTCAAAATTATTTTCTCTCTCATCTCTCATTCTCTTTTTTTTTATTAATAAATCAATCAATCACTTTTTTTCTTTCTTTTCTCCTCTCTTCTCTCTCATTCTTTCTCATTCCACATATCAATTAATCAAAAAAAAAATTTACCCAGCTATTCACTTACAAAAAAAAAAAAACTACAAATCATCCCAAAATTATTTTTAGAACTTATAACCAAATAAATTTTTAATTTTAAAACTCTTTTTAACAACTTATCTATCAAAATATAATTCAAAACTCAAAACTCTTTTTAAAAACTAAGGGCTCTTTTGGGAACAAAAAAAACGCAGCTTTTTTTTGTTGAGCAAAATGCAACCTGGCTTTTTTTCTCATTTGGCAAGAGGCAAAAAAGTAGGTTGAAAATTTACATAAGTACCCTCAATGTTTAAGTTGGGTGAGTTTGGGTAAAATGTAGCCTGCGTTTGGTTGTATTTTGTAAATGTGATTTGAGAGTATGAGTTGTATTTTGAGTTTGTGTATTGTAGAATTATGATTTGAGTGTAGAAAATTTGTTTGATAAAGAGTTTTGAAAATAGTTTTGGAAAAGAGGTTTGATTTGAGTGGGAATTGTTGATGTGACATTTGATATGTGATACAAAAATTTACAACTCATAACTAAACATACAACTTAAAATTATTTTAAAGCACATAAAAAATTTAAAAAATTTCAGAAAATATTTTTCCCGATTATGTAAATCAATTGCAAAAAAAAAAAAAAAAAAAAAAAAAAAAAAAATCTGGAATTCAGAGGACACCCGGGTAGATGTCCCCAAGGACATCCGGGTGGACATCCGGGTGCTCTTCCGGGTGGACATCCCCAAGGCATAAATTTCAAAAAAAAAAGATGAATAATGCGTCTGATGTTGCAGAGTAAAACAGATGTGTTTTGCAGAGTTCTCAAAACAACATTTGAGAATCACAACCAAACACAATGCTTGAATTAAGATGTAGAATTGTGATTTGAAATCACAACCAAACACATATTAATCCAAAAAAAAAAAAGTAACTTTTTACCAACTTTCCAAATCACTCTCAAAAAGCTTGGTTAAAAGCAAAAAAGTTGATTTTTACCATCTTCCCAAAATATCACTAAATCAAACAGAGCCTTCAAGTTACCTCGAAACTTTGGCTCACTAATTATTTAAAATATATGAGATGAGCTACTAAGGCTTGGTTTGGGATACATTAAATAATACAAAAAGTCAAAAAGTCACTATCCTATTTAAGTCATATCATCTTATTTAAATCACATCACCTCTCTAACATATCACATCAAACCCAATCCAAACTCAACCCATATAAGCTAATAAGTCAAAAAGCACACTTTTTTAGAATATCCTAAACCAACCCTAAATATATTTTTCACTTTCCTTTGAAGCTCCTCCTTCTCTGACAACTCATCACCACCATAACCACCTACTGCTACAACCTACCACCATCTTCAATAAACCCTTACCACCAGTGGCGGAGGTAAAAAGGGGCCAGGGGGGTCACGTGCCCCCTGGATTTTGAGATTTTTTTTTTTTTTTTGTAAATATAAAAAAATATTTTAAATAAAAATATTATTAAAATGAAATGTCAGTGACATTTTAAAAATTATGAGAACAATTGTTTTGATTGAAAATAAAGAGACTACTATAAACCATATTATCTATGAAAATTTTTGAATGTAATGGTGATGTCATTATTGTTGACATGTAAGTATAAGGAATCTCACTATAAATATATAAAATTTATTGGATTGTTAGTTACATTTGACATGTGAGGTTCAATCTTTATATATTTATTTACTATTAGTTTGTGATATCACATACTAATGATGACGTAATATTACCATTATATTAAATTTTTAATCAAATTTTGTATAAAAAAATAATTTATCATTATATAATTTATTTTAAGACTTATATCTATATTTTTTTATATTATCCATGATACACTAGGTTTTTCACCTTGCTTAGTTAGGTTTTTTAAAAAACACTTTTCAAAAAATTCTATTTTCTTATTTTTCGTGTTTTTTTTTTTTTTATTGAATTTTTTTAATATTTTAAACAATTTTTTTTTTTACTTTTTAGACATATCTAACATAAATATACCTAAAAAGTAAAACATTTGTGAAAAAACCTTTTAAAAATTTACTAAATACCAAAAATATAAAAAAAAATACAAAAATTCAATACATTTTTTTATATTTTTATGTATTTATTAATTTTTTAAAATATTTTTTCACAAATTTTTTACCTTTTAGATACATCTAAGTAAGATGCATCTAAAAAAGTAAAAAAAAAGTTCAAAATTTTAAAAATATTCACTAAAAACAAAAAAAAAACACGAAAACCAAAAAACTTAATTTTCAAATAACTTAATCTAAAAAACTCAAACCAAACACACTTAATAAGTGCCCCCTCTAATTTAATTTTCTGACTCCGCCACTGCTTACCACCACGTCTATCAACCCCCTTACTAAATATCAACATCTAACCACTAAACTCCCTTTCTTGTCATTAACATCACTGAACCATTCACCTCCACCACTAACCACCCCTATCATGCCAAACCTTAGACCGATGAGTTGAAGATCACAAAGTAGCTTCATTGATGTGAAATTTGGAGTTCAATTCTTCAATCATAGCAACCACTTTTTCCCTTATCAACCCCCTCACTAAATATCAACATTTAACCACTAAACTCCCTTTGTTGTCATTAACATCACTGAACCATTCACCTCCACCACTAACCACCCCTATCATGCCAAACCTTAGACCGATGAGTTGAAGATCGCAAAGTAGCTTCATTGATGTGAAATTTGGAGTTCAATTCTTCAATCATAGCAACCACTTTTTCCCTTCCCCAACCCTATCATTAGCTTTTTCATTCCTCTAACAGCCCAATCGCTACCTCTCATCCCTTCTCCAATAACCACATCGCTTCATTTCCTCTCCCCAACAACCTTATAACCTTCTTTTCATTTCCTTCGCAAACCCTTCGCTGCCTCCCTCCCCTCACACAAATTTCTTCTACTTCATCCAACCTTTCTATAGCCTATTTTCCCCTTCTCTCTCTCTATAATTTTGAGTACAGTGATAACTCAAAAAGACTAGCCAAGAAGATATCATTTAGATTCACTGTTTATACTTGTTATGAAAGTAATGAGAGAAGAGAAAGAATAAACTCTGTATTGAATTGAATGAATAATACAATAAGAGAAGCCTCTATATATAGGCAGAAAGAGAAAGAAAACCTAGATAAGTAAGGAGATAGAGATTGAGAGAGATACAAAGACAAATAGAAGATACAGTTATGATACTACTAGTATAATAATAATATACAGCTAACACCCCCCTCAAGCTTAAGGTGGTAAATCAGATATCAATTTGAGCTTGGAGAGGAGATCAGAAAAGCGGCCTGGAAGATGAGCTTTGGTGAAGAGGTCAGCAGTCTGATCAGCAGAGGTAACAAAGAGAAGACGAACATGGCCACTAGCAACATGCTGTCGTATGAAGTGGCAATCGATCTCAATATGCTTGGTGCGATCATGGAAGACATCGTTATGAGCAATCTGAATAGCACTTTGATTGTCACAATAAAGATTAGTGGCAGCGGAATGAGAGACACCCATGTCAGAAAGAAGCCAACGAAGCCACACAAGCTCCTGAGTAGTATCTGCAAGAGCACGATACTCAGCCTCAGTACTAGAACGAGCAACAAGGGTTTGCTTCTTGCTACGCCAGGAAATGAGAGAAGTACCCAAGAAGAAGCAGAACCCGGTAGTGGAACGACGATCGGTAGGATCCCCTGCCCAATCAGCATCAGAAAAAGCATGCAGCTGTAGAGAAGAGTGAGGGGAATAGTGAAGACCATGAAACAAAGTTCCTTTGAGATAGCGCAAAATGCGAACCAGGGCAGCATAGTGTGGAGAGCGAGGAGCAGTCATAAATTGACTGACAATGTGAACAGCATAAGCAATGTCTGGACGAGTAACTGTGAGATAGACAAGACTACCAACTAATTGACGATATAAAGTTGCATCTGACAATAAGGGGCCGTCAAGAGGTGTAAGACGAGTCTGAGGATCAACTGGAGTAGTGACAGTCTTGCAATCGGAAAGGTTAGCACGACTCAGAAGATCAGAAGTATACTTGGCCTGAGTGAGAAAATAACCAGAGAATCTTGAGAAATTTCCAAGCCAAGGAAGTAGCTAAGTGCACCCAAATCTTTCATCTCAAACTGGCGATGAAGAAACTGTTTGAGACTAGAAATACCCACTGTGTCATCTCCAGTGATGATCATATCATCCACATAAAGGAGAAGGAGAATAGTACCTGCTTCGTCTTACGGATAAACAAGGCAGAATCATGGCACTGGAAGAAAAACCAAAGTCACGAATGGTAGAGCTGAACTTGGCAAACCAGGCACGTGGAGCTTGTTTCAAACCATATAAAGCACGGCGGAGTTTGCAAACCTTGTTTGAGGGAACAGAAGAACCAGGAGGAGGTTGCATAAATACTTCCTCAGTGAGATCACCATTGAGAAATGCATTCTTGACATCCATTTGAGAAAGATGCCAGTGGCGAGCAGCAGCAACAGCAAGTAAGCTGCGAACTGAAGTAAGACGGGCAACAGGAGCAAATGTTTCCTCATAGTCAATCCCATATTCTTGACTAAATCCTCGGGCGACAAGGCGAGCTTTGTAACGCTCAATGGAACCATCAGAATGAGTTTTGATCTTGTAAACCCATTTGCAACTAACAGTACGCTTGCCAGGAGGAAGATCAACTACGTCCCAAGTATGAGTTTGTTCAAAAGCCTGCAGCTCATCAGTCATAGCTTGTTGCCAACGAGGGTCAGAAGAAGCTTCTTGATAAGAAGTAGGCTCATGAGAGCAAAAAGCAGTGGAACCAACAATATAATCACGGAGAAGAGCAGAAGGTTGCCTTACCCGGGTAGAATGACGCTCAGGTGGAGGAGGAACCTCAATGGAAATAGGGGCCGGGGGAACCTCCACCGGAGCCGGAGAAGGCGGAGGGCCATCAGTTGACACAGGATCCTCAGGATGGACGATAGGCATAGGCGGCTGTGAAAGCATGGGATCAGAATCTGCATTAAAGTCATTAGAAAACAAATCGATAGAAATATCAGTGAAGACCGGTGAGTGGGTGGACTGTGGTAGGTGAAACTTAGAAAGAGTGGAGAACATTTTGTGTTCCCAGAAGACCACATGACGAGAAATACGAAGACGCTTGGAGATAGGATCCCAACAACGATACCCTTTATGTTCAATACCATACCCCAGAAAACAACAAAGACGAGAACGAGGTTCTAGTTTAGTGTGTTCATGAGGCTGAAGGAGAACAAAACAAGCAGAACCAAAAACTTTAAGAGTGGTATAATCAGGAGGAGAACCATACAAACGCTCGTAAGAGTTGTGTTAGCTATGACAGGGGTAGGAACTCGATTGATGGTATGGATAGCAGTAAGGGCAGCTTCCCCCCAAAATTTTTCAGGACAAGAAGAAGAAAGGAGAAGAGCCCGAGTAGTGTCTAGAATATGACGGTGCTTTCTTTCGGCTCGTCCATTTTGTTGGGAAGTGCCTGCACAAGATCGATGAGAAAGAGTACCATGAGCCTGAAGAAAAGAAAGAAAATCAGAATCCAAGTACTCCTTAGCATTATCAGAACGAAAAAGCTTAATAGTACAGGAAAACTGAGTGTGGACCATAGCAGAGAAATTATAGTAAATCTGTTTAAGTTCAGAGCGATTTTTGAGAAGAAAAACCAAGTATAGCGAGAAAAATCATCAACAAAAATCACAAAATATCTAGACCCCCCCATGGTAGGTGTGGGAGAAGGTCCCCAAATATCTGAATGCACAAGATCAAAAGGAGCAGTGGAAATAGAAGTACTTTTATTAAAAGGTAAAGCAGGTTGTTTAGCAATTTGACAAGATAAGCAATCGACATCGTCAACACAGACACGACCTAACTGACCACTAGAAACTAAATTTTTTAAACGACTAAAAGAGACATGTCCTAAGCGACAATGCCAAAGATGAAAAGGAGACATAGTAGATGCAGCAGCAACAGGAGATGATTTTTGCGGACTGCGAAGGTGGAGAAGCTCGAACAGACGTCCATGCTTACGGCCTATCCAAGGATCTGTCTCGTCTGAGGGTCCTGCACCAAACAACCAGTAGCAGAAAAAGTAATAGTTAGACCAAGGTCACATAATTGACCAACAGAGATAAGGTTCATTTTAAGAGAAGGAATATGATAAGCATCAGAAAGGGACACAGTGGAAGTAGAGATTTGGCCAATATGACTAACAGGCATATGAGAACCATCAGCAGTGTGTATAGTGGAGCAGAAGAGCTCGAGGACAAAGAAGAAAATAGGGTGGAATCAGAAGTCATGTGATTACAGCATGCGGAATCAAAATACCATGAAGAGTTACCTGAGGTTACTGAAAGAGCAGTAGAAGGAGGAGTACCCGATTTGTTGAGAACCTGGTGGATAAGGGACTCAACATCATCCATAGAAAAAGAAGGAGTAGAAGAACTCTCAGAGGCAACAGCAGCAGAGCGAGAACCGTGGTTAAATTTGGACTGAGACCCAGAACGAGAAGTCCCTTTCTTAGATGAAGTAGTGGAGGGAGCTCGAGGACAATGGCTTTGGAGATGGCCCGGAGCAGTCTTATGACAAGTCAAGCATTCGCGAACCTGGCAGTGAACAAGAGAATGAGTGGCTGCAGGCCTCGGTTGCGACAATAACTGCAGATGAGAGGCTGTGAAGATGAGGAACTCTGAGAAGATGGAGTAGCAAGAACGGAATCTGTGGTATGAGATCTGAGACTCTCAAAACGAGTCTCCTCGGATAGGAGCTCGGTAATGGCTTGCTCTAAAGTGGGCAAAGGCAGACGATGAAGCAAAGAAGCACGCACGGGCTCAAAAGTGTTATGAAGAGCCATAAGAAATTGTAATAGTCGCTGATGATTCCGATAAGTAATAAATAGCTGTGCATCATCAGAATGAGCCCATGGAGGTTCAGAAAGAGCGAGCTGGTCCCAAACGGACGACATCTGGGATAAAAAGTCATTGAGAGACTGACCGGGTGCTTGACGCATGTGATGAAGAGTCTGCAATAGTTGATATTGATGAGCATGGCCAGTGGTCTGATAACGTTCCTTAAAAAATCCCAAATTGCTTTGGCAGGAGAGACAATGGAGTCATCGTCCTGAAAGCGTCCAAATTGAAAGTTGATGGAAGGAATGATGTAGCCCGGAACCATGTGATGATTTGATAATTCTTACTTTCCCAGTCGTCAAGACGGTCATCGAATGCAGAGTCAGTCTCATCCTCCTTTTTGGTGGGTTTGGAAAGAGTACCAGTAATAATCCACCAAAGGCGTTTCCCTTTAATGAAGCTAGAGAGAGCTTGAGAACAACTAACATAATTGGACCCATCAAGGATAACAGAGACAGATTGGATGTGCTCTGTACGATCCATAATGTGGTAAAACGAAGGTCACCAACAGATTCAGAAGACTGGAAAACCTTAGGGACAATGAGGGTTTTTTTTTTTTTTTTTTTTTTTTTTTTTTTTTTAGCTGTGTAGGGCTGACGTCAGCGCTGCAGAAGGATGACGTCAGCAGCTGAGAATCCAGGCAAACGGCTGGGCAAGCCGGGCGGAGGCAGCACGCGGCTAACGGAAGCCGGGCGGAAGCCGATGGAGAATCGGCTGGGACGGAAGCCGAAGGGCAGTTGGCTGAAGCGGAAGCCGATGTCGAGCCGAGAGGCGAAACGGCTGGAGCGGAAGCCGCGTGGCTGTAGCGGACGGAGCGTGGTGAGAGTGAGAACGCGGAAAGCGACGCGCCACTCGTATAGAAGCGCGTGAGAGCGCGTGGAGAGGCCGATGGTAGTTATTTTGGTGGCGATGGCTTCGTCAGGAGGAGACGAAGAGCTGGGTATAGTGCAAACGTGAAAATACGGATGAACAAAATACGCAGAGGCCAGGAGAAACAACACCAGGACAGAAGCAAACTGAAAAAAATTAGGAGAGAATTGTTGGCTCTGATACCATGTTATGAAAGTAATGAGAGAAGAGAAAGAATAAACTCTGTATTGAATTGAATGAATAATACAATAAGAGAAGCCTCTATATATAGGCAGAAAGAGAAAGAAAACCTAGATAAGTAAGGAGATAGAGATTGAGAGAGATACAAAGACAAATAGAGAGATACAGTTATGATACTACTAGTATAATAATAATATACAGCTAACAATACTAAAATACTAGAGGTCACCAAGTCAGACTCATCTAAGCCACTTTTGGGTACTTGGCTTTTAATCACGTTTGTGCGTTTGTAACAAAAGTTAAAAGTTGATTTTTTTTGTATTTAAAGATATTTGGAAAGTTGGTTTTCAACCACTGGTAAAATTATAATTCTACCCCTCATGGGTCAAAATGTGCTACATGGGTGAAGTTGTAAATATTTTAAATTGAAAGTAGTTTAGTTATTTTATTGTGATTTGACATCATAAACAAATATTAATCAAAAAAGTCAAAATAACTTTTTATCAATTTCTTAAATCACTTGTTTAAAAAAGCTAAAAATTTGGTTAAAAGCCAAAAAATTACTTTTTACCATTTTTTCAAAACACCCCATAATAAGATTATCTAATTTCTCAAACAACTAATAACTTAGTTTAATCATTTTATTTTCCCTTTTAAATTTTGAAAAGTTTTGATTAAGTAGATTGCACTTGGAATTCAAAGGCTTAAAGAATGACACGGATAGAGCTTGTTTGGGGGGGCATTTCCCTAAATAAGCCAAAATAGTAAAGGAATTTCCAAACTAAGCCTAGTTTTGAAAGAATTCTCAAAATAAGTTAATTCGTGGTTCACAATTGCGAGTTCAACACTTTTCCACCCCTTTCGCGTGAAAGCTGGCAAATCTTAAACTCCCTGTTACGAAAAGCGAGTTTGATTAAGAACTCGCGGTTACGAAACGCGAGTTTAATTAATTTTTTTTTCTTTTGAACTCGCTTTTCACAAGCACGATTTCATCCAATTTTTTTTTTTCTGAACTCGTGGTTCCTAACCACGTTTTTTGGCCAAACACATCCACTCACACAAACACTCTCACTCTCTCACTTTGATTACTTTTTGGCCAAACACATCCACTCACACAACCACTCACACGTCACACTCAATATATATATATATATAAATTTATTTTTCTTATTTTAGGGTTTAAGGTTTAATTCTTAAAATTTATTTTTTTTATTTTAGGGTTTAGGATTTATAAAAAAAAATAAATTTTAAGAATTAAACTATAAATTCTAAACCTTAAATCCTAAATCCTAAAATAAAAATAAATAAATTTTAAGAATTAAACCCTAAATTCCAAAAATAAAAATAAATAAATTTTATCCCTAAACAGTAAAATAAAAAAAAATTAAGATAGTAAATTCTAAACCCTAAATTTTTTTTAGGGGAAAAAATTTAGATAGTAAATTGTAAAAAAAATTAAGATCGTAAATTCTAAACCCTAAATTTTTTTTAGAATTTACTATCTTAATTTTTTCCCCTAAAGTTACTATCTTAATTTTTTTTTTAATTTTAGGCTAGGTTTGGCATAACCTATATAATCCATCTTTTTATCTTTTTATCTTTTTTCCATTACATCACCTCTCTACTTTTCTGTACATTTTTTCGTAAAAAGACAAAAAGTGCACTTTTTTAGAACACCTCAAACCAATTAGGGATAAAATTTATTTTTTTTATTTCAAGGTTTAAGGTTTAATTCTTAAAATTTATTTATTTTTATTTTAGGGCTTAGGATTTATAATAAAAATAAATAAATTTGAAGAATTAAACTATAAATTCTAAACCCTAAAATAAAAATAAATAAATTTTAAGAATTAAACCTTAAACCCTGAAATAAAAAAATAAATTTTATCCCTAAACACTAAGGTAGCGTTTGGTAACATTTACGTTTTGGGTTTATGTTTATAAAAATTTTATAAATTGGTTTCTGTTTATTTTTAGAAATAAATAAATTATAAACCAACGATTTTTCCAAAAAAAAAATTCAATAATTTTTACAAACCACGTTTTTTTCCAATTAAATTTTTTTCAAATATTTTTTTTAATTAATATTTTTTCAATTATAATATGTGTGATCCCATTGTCATAAATAATAAATATAAATATAAATATTTTAGACATGAACAAAATGTTTAAAAAAATCTTAAAACATAAACTAAAAAATATGTTTGTTAATTTTAGCCTTGAACAAAATGTTTACTATCTTAATTTTTTTTTTATTTTACTGTTTAGGGATAAAATTTATTTATTTTTATTTTTGAAATTTAGGGTTTAATTCTTAAAATTTATTTTTTTTATTTTAGGGTTTAGGATTTAAGGTTTAGAATTTATAGTTTAATTCTTAAAATTTATTTTTTTTATAAATCCTAAACCCTAAAATAAAAAAAATTAAATTTTAAGAATTAAACCTTAAATCCTAAAATAAGAAAAATAAATTTTATTCCTAAACAGTAAAATAAAAAAAATTAAGAATTAAAATAAAAAGTAATCATTTTATATAGTTGATTATTATTTGTTATTATAAATTATTATATATATTTAATATTGATTTCAATTTTATGAAATAAAATTTATATATATATTAAATTATAAATATATATTAAAATTTATATATATATATATATGTATATATATTGAGTGTGACGTGTGAGTGGTTGTGTGAGTGGATGTGTTTGGCCAAAAAGTAATCAAAGTGAGAGAGTGAGAGTGTTTGTGTCAGTGGATGTGTTTGGCCAAAAAGCGTGGTTAGGAACCACGAGTTCAGCACAAATAAATTTTGGCCAAAAAGCGTGGTTAGGAACCACGAGTTCAGGAAAAAAAAAATTTTGGATGAAATCGTGCTTGTGAAAAGCGAGTTCAAGAGAAAAAAAAATTAATTAAACTCGCGTTTTGTAACCGCGAGTTCTTAATCAAACTCGCTTTTCGTAACAACGAGTTTAAGATTTGCCAGATTTCACGCGAGAGGGGTGGAAAAGTGTTGAACTCGCGATTGTGAACCGCGAGTTAGCTTATTTTGGGAATTCTTTCAAAATTAGGCTTAGTTTGGAAATTCCTTTACTATTTTGGCTTATTTAGGGAAATGCCCCTTGTTTGGGATATGGGTTGATTTTTTGATTTTTTAGTTTTTTGACTATTTTGACCTATGACTAAAAAGTCTCGTTTGGGATACACTTTTTGGCTTTTTTGACTTTTGTAAGAGAAAAAATGAAATGATTATATGTTAGATGTGACATTTTATCTTATTTGACTAAAATAGCGTATTTTATCTTATATGACTATTTTAGCTCTCGGGGGCATGCCAAACGAACCCATAATCTAGCGTGGACATGGGCCTTATGGCCGTTGTAGCCCATCGTTTGGGGTTATGAATTAAGCCTATAGAATCAAGTTGGACAAATTTTTAAAGGGCAAATTACCAAGAAGTCATTTTTGAAAAAGGTGTGGCCTATTTAGTCCCACAACCTTTTATTTAAACTCAAAAGTACTATAACGTTTTTCTTCTTCTCTGCCTTTGTTCTTCCCTGTCTCCTTCTCTTTCTGATTTTCAGTGATCGTTGACTGGCAATCACGTCTTATTTTTTTTCTTTCTTTTTCTAATATATAGTTACCGGCGACTGACGACTACCATCGATTGGGGTTTACCGGCAACTACCGACCACCGACTCTTTACTTCACCCTCACTGACGGTAAAAAAGATATGTTTCCCATGAAGAAGATGAGTAGATCTACATTAGATCCAGCTATATCTAAACAAAAAATAGTTGCTGGAGTACAATCATCTCTCTATATCTGACTCTCTCCTTCAATCTCTTAATTTTTCTACATTTTCTCTGCTATATTCTTCTATTTTCCTATTTTAATAGAGAAAATTTACAAGTTCTGAACAAGTTGTTTTCAAGTTTTAGTTACATTACAAGCGGTGAAAACTGCAAAAGTTTTAGTTACATTGCAGTTTCAATTTTTTTTGGTGCTGGAATGAATCATGATTTAAAACTGCAAAAGTTTGCAGTTTCATAACATTCTGTAGAACTGTAAAATTTTATTCAGTTTGATTAATAAGGATAAATGCTCGATAGATTTTTTCTTTGAAATTATAACATTTTACAGTTTTAAAACTTGCTTTTCAGTTTGATCAATATTAAAGATTATTTGCTTAAATCTTACAAAAAATGAAAAATGACATATGTTTTTTCCTATTGTTGCTATTTTTTGTCGTTACAATTTTTTTCCTTTTAGTTTATCAATATTTAGCACATTTTGTTATGTTTTTTGGCTCTAATTTCTTCATTTATTCCTTATTTTTTCAGTAATATTTTGGACATTCTGGTGAGTCTCCAATGATGTTCTTAACATCCAGCGAACGTTCTGGACATTCCGGCGACTTCCATTGACGTTCAAAACACTCCGATGAACTTCTGGCGACTTTCCGATGATGTTGAACATTTTGGCAAGTTTTCGGTGATTGTCTGACGAAAGGCCGATGATAGTGAGATGTAGCAGCATCTGTAAATTTTAAAAAAAAAAAAAATTAGTAACAATTAAAAATGTATAAGACTAATTGGTGCAAATATTTTGTTTTGGGCTTAGATGGGATTTTGAACTTTATGTATGGAACTTATTGATAAGTTCTCCATTTTTAAATCAAATATTGATATAGGGAAGGCACAAGAGTACTTGAGACTTAACCTTGAACACAATCTTTTTATATAATATATTACGATAAATAATATCATTAGTTTCTGTGATTTAAGTAAAGTGTCATTTTAGGTCACATATTTTTAATTTGAATAATTTGAACCATGTACTTTTAATTTTGTTACAATGTGATCCATCCATTGTACATGTTAATATTTTAAACGGAAAAGAAAAAAAAAAAAAAAAACCATGAGCACTTTCGTCCATTTAATTTTGCACCTTAACTTTTTATGTTTAAAATTCTAATAATAAGTTACAAAGGGATCACATTTCAATAAAACTGAAAGTGTAGGATTCAAATTAAAACTATGATGATCAACGTAAAAATTTTCCCAAACTAGAGAGATCAACGGTGTAATTTACCCTAATATATTTATGTATTATGTTTTATATTGTTTTAATTTATTTTCTTATAAACATAAAATACGTATTACTAATTTAGTCAACAAATTATTAAAAAATAAAAAAATTGAACCCTTATAATTTTTTCTTGTTTTTTTTTTTAAAGATAGAATTGAACTCCCGTCTTTGAATAGCTTAAAAATACACTCGAAGTTTGAGCTACTAAATCAATAATTTTTTTTAATAGAAGTGATAAAATTACTTTAATTACTTAGCAATTGACCCGCGCAATATACATGTTATTTTTAAAAAATATTTAATGATACAATATGTGTTATAAAAGATTAAAATTAAAGTATGATTTTAATTATTTATTTTGATAATGTTGGCCGTATCACTACAACATATAAGAGTTTTAGAAATAAAATATTTTGGTCTTTAAAAGTAAAAAATTTGTTACAAAAAATATTTAGGGATCAATTTCTATTGTCTTGAGGAAAATCGCTAAAAGATTATCCCGAAAAGTCAAAAACAAGGCTTTTACAGACAAAATTTTGAAAATGTTACTAATAAATAGACTTTTAGGGACAAAATAATTTGGTCTCAAAATGATTCATTTTTTGAGACAAAAAATTTGGTTCCAAAAGGATAATAACTCATCACTAATGTCCAATTTTCGTTGCTAAAAATATAATAACGACACTTTTCACAATAAAAATATTTAGTGCCTAAAAAATAATTTTTTCCATAAATTTTGGTCTCTAAAACCTTAATTTCTTTTGTAGTGTATCGTTCTATAAAATTGTTACTTGAATACTTATATATATTAATTTTAGTTAAATTATTTGTATATTTTGATAATTTTAGTTCTATCGTATTATAAAAGTGTAATTATCATATAATAATTTTGTATGATATATATTAAATTATAAAATAGTAAAATAAATATTCATTTTGATATTAAAAATAATAATTAAATTATAAGAAGAATTAGTAACATAAAATTAAAAGTAATTCTAACTATTTAATTTTCTTTTATATTCATTTAGAAAATAAAAATATGTGGAGCAATAGAAATTATGTAAAATTTATTTAAAAAATTAAATATAAATATGTTGTAGTTGGATTATTATATTATATATATATATATATAAATTATAAGATTGTAAAATAAACACTTTTAATTAAATTAAAATATCAACTATATAAAATAAATTCAACAACGACCAACCAATAAAAAATTACATAACAATATCTGAACCCAAAAAGAAAAAATAATGAAAACATTCAAACGATATATACATCTCAGTGTGTGAAGTGATTAATTATCTATAATATGATGTCAAAACATAAAATGACTTATTGTTCAACAATTGAAAAAGTAACTCAAACAATAAATCTAAACTTCAGAGATTCCTCGAGAGTATCATTGTTGTGTAAGTTTTTCCTCTTATGAATTGTGATTATATAAAATAATGTAAGAAAAGAAATATAATTTCATATATAAAATTTAAACAAATTTATAATATAGAATAATAAAGAATTGGTATTGAGTATAAAATAATACACGAAAAAATAAGAAGAAAAAAAAAAGCAATTTAGCATTAAAAAAAATTCTAATACCCATGAAAGAATTAAGAAGAAAAACGTATATGGAAAATAAATATTTGTCAAATAGAATTCATATAAAATAAGTAAAGTTAGTATAATTTAAATTAGGTTTGGGTTTGTGTAAAACTCTATTGATGTGTTTGTTTGGATGGACTAGAAAATGGAGGATTGTAATCTATCGGACTATTAGTCCTGAAATACATTGTCCCCGGACTATTTGATTGGACTGGATTTGTATCCTATGTCTATTTAGTCATGTGATTAGATGTCTGGATTGGACTATTCAATTGAATCCTATGTTTGTTTAGTCATGGGATTACATGTTTGGATTGAACTATTCTATTGAATCCAATGTGTATCCTATTTTATTTAATTTTTTTACTAAAACTTTTAAAAAATTAAATAAATAGAACATCAATAAAAATTATATAAATTTATTTTAATTTTTAGTTGAGGTATTTTAATTTTAATTTTATTTTAATTTGAACTTTTCAATAAATTGAACTTTTAATTTTATTTTTAATTAAATAAAAATTAAATTTTTAAAGGGGGATTATAATCCATTGGAGTGTTAATTTAATTTAATTTTTAGTTGAGATTTTTAAATTTTATTTTACTTTACTAAGTATAATTAAAAACAATATAAATAAAGAATTAAAAGCAAAAAATGAGGGCCAAAAATGTCATTTTAACCTTCCAATCCAGATGAGGAGTTATCCCACATTTTTTTATCCCACATCCTCCCATGGGACACAATAATCCCACAAATAAGGGATTGATAGTCCGGTTAGACTATTAGCCCAACTTATATTTTTTGAACCAAACGTCGAACTATCACATGCAATGGACATGAAGTCCTATCCCGCACTCTAATCCCTCCAAACAAACACCTCCTATATGTAATTAAGAAACTACATGCTGACATGACTCTTAGAAAAAAATAAACCCTTACAGTGTGCCAGCTAAGTATGAAAAAATACTACTTTTAATAATATATATATATATATATATATAAAATAGTATTTGGGTGGCTTCAGATTTTTATTTTTTATTTTTGGCAAATTACTTGAAAATCCTATTTAAGAGATGATAAGTCTATTTAGTCTCACAATCTTTTAAATACTCTCAAAAGTCCACTACGTATTTTTCAGTTTTATTCTTCTTTGTGCATTTGTTTTTCTCTACATTTTTCTCTTCATGATTTTCGGCGACCGGCGACCATGCATTGCTTGTTCTCTTTCTCTTTCTAATATATAGTCATCGGTAACAGACGACCATCATTACTTGGAGTTCATCGGCAACCATAGACCATCGAATCCTTACTTCACCCTCACCGACGGCGAAAGAGACGAGCTTTCAGCGAAAAAGATGAGTAGATCTACTCAGATCTACATCAGATCTGAGTAAATCAACATGAGATTCGACTAGATTTAAACCAAAAACAATTGCCGGAGTATAAAATTCTCTCTATATCTGTTTCTCTCCTTCAATTTCTCAATTTTTCTACCTTTTCTCTGCTACACACTTCTATTTTCCTGTTTTAATGGAGAAAATTTTCAAGTTCTGAGCAAGTTGTTTTTAAGTTTTAGTTACAAGCGGTGAAAATTGTAAAATTTTACAGTTTCAGTTTTTTTGGTGCTAAAATGAATCATGCTTTAAAACTGTAAAATTTTACAGTTTCAAAACATTCTTTAGAACTGTAAAATTTTGCAGTTTCATAACATGTTTTCCAGTTTGATTAATAAGGACAAATACTTAATAGAATCATGTTTTGAAACTGTAACATTTTACAGTTTGAAAGCTTACTTTTCAGTTTGATCAATATTGGAGATTATTTGCTTAAACCCTACAAAAATTTAAAAATAATATATATTTTTTTTCATTGTTGTTTGTTGTTGTTATTTTTTTTTTTTTCCCTTTTAGTTTATCAATATTTAGCATATTTAGCTATTTTTTTTCACTATAATTTCTCAATTTATTCATTTTTTGGTAATATTCTAGACATTTCGGTGAGTCTCCGATGATATTCTTAATGTTCAACGAACATTCTAGACATTCCGGCGACTTCCAGTGACGTTTAGAACACTCCGACGATACTCTGGCGAACTTTTGACAACTTCACAATGATATTGAATATTCCGGCGAGTCACTAGTGACCATTTAACAAAAGTCCGGCAGTGATGGAATATAGCAGAGTTTTTAAAGTTATAAAAAAAAAAAGATTTTTTGGTAACAATTTAAAATATGTAGGATTAATTGATACACATGTTTTATTTTGGGACTAGATGGATTTTGAAGTGTTTTATTTTGAGACTAGATGGATTTTAAACTTTGTGTATGAAACTTACTGGTAGGTGCCCCTTGTTTTTTTAAGGTAAATTACAAACACACCCCCTGAGGTTTACTTAAAATACGAATTACCCATTGTGGTTTGAAAAATCACAAATACCTTCATGTCAGAATTTTTTGTTTAACAGAATTAATTGAAAAAGTGAAATTTCTAACTATTCACCTATACAATAATAAAATTATCTGAATTATTAATTGAAATAAAATTTTAACATTATTAAAAAATATTAATTAACTTGATGATTTATTAATAAAAGAACCTATTTGTTATGAAATTAAAAACCTTAGGAAACATAATATAATTTCTAAAATAACAGCGGGTAATTTGTAATTTAAATAAATCTTGTGTTTGTAATTTGCCATTTTTTTAAAGTATAATTGTAAATAAAAGTTTAGGCCCAATTTCAAATTGGGCTGAGCTTAAACCACTATCATTTATTATTGTGTGTGGTGTTTTAAGAAGATGGTTAAAAATAATTTTTTGAATTTTTTAAATTTTTTGTAAAAAAAGAAAGTGGATTAAAAATTAAAAATTAAAAATTAAAAAATAAAAAATAACTTTTAACTCACTTCCTAAAAAGAACATGCGTATTGTAATCCCAGATTGGGCCAAGCTTCCATGTAACCATATTTTAGGGCAATTTAGCTTTAAACCAGTATAATGACAAATGTACAATTTTTTCTAGGGAATTGTTATCACCCATTAGGTTCTTTATGGCTGCTAAATTTTTTAGTAAATTATATTGATATTTTTATATTTTAAAAAATAAAGTAAATCTCGTAATTTTATCCAACCAAAAAAAGTCTTATAATTTGTTGATTTTTTTGGCTTTCGAAAGTTAGTATCGTAATCTTAAACGTGCCAGCAAGGATCAATCAATCTTTACAGAAGATTAATTGTCAACCAATTATCAGACGATTGTGTTTTAGTTCTTTTAGTCTCAATGAAGAGGACTTTTACTAGTGGCTTGTTTAGGAGAATTTAGTAAATAACAACTAAGTGAAGAATAATTTCAGAATTTCATTAAGTAAAATGAAAAACTTACAATCATCTGACTCAGTCTTATAGAGATTTACAGCAACAAGCTATTTTAAACTACTCCTATGAATGAAGTACAGTACAGAAATTTAAAGTACAAAAATGTAAAGAACTGTAAAAACTGGAAGGGAAACAAAGTAAATAAAACCGATTTTTTGATCTGAGTCTGGATCCTTCATTCTGGGGCCTTTTCTGCTATTTATACTTTTCAATGATAACCGTCGAAGTGAGCTTCCAACCGTCGAAATGTCCTCTCATGATTGATGAACATGCTCTCTTACAGTCAATCCCACTACGACACATTGCAGTTAGGCTTCCTTTCTGATTTTGAATTTGAACTTTGTGAGTAACCGTCAGGCCACATCACCTTATATTCCTTGATTGTTCCAGTGCCACACAAATCCATTATTATCAATACGAGCTGACACGTGTCTAACTTTGATTGGCAACTTGTATTAACTTCCTAAATTGCCCCCTTCATGCCACTCATTGAATTGTGATTGGCTTTTATAATTTATACAGCCAACATTATCCCCCGCACTAATATACCCATTACTTGGTGATATTAGTGGATCAAAGCACTTTACCCACGTCCTAGAATGTGCATAGGCTTTACATCTTCTTAGAAATGCAACCGATGTCCCTCATTGCAGTGTTTGTACTGCATTAAATTCTCTTCTATGCCTCAAACATTTCCCACTATCTGAGCATTCGAAAAGGCTGATACAGCTCACATGGCCAAACAAACATTTTCTTACATAAATCAAGCATACGAAGAGTTATTAGATAATGATGTTTGCCCTCGAAAGAATTTTCATACATTTATTAGCCACACCTATCCATCTTCATTTATTCAAGCCATGGAAGCTTTTGCAATTCATCGACCTTTGGATCGAGAACTTATTGTTCACAATTCTTTAGTCCAAGACTTTGCAATACTGGATATTGGAAGCTCTTCTTCTGCCATAAAACCTTCTGCATGGGATGAGACTGCTACTTCCTTTTCTTCTTCTAAAGCTTCTGGTTAGGGAGTTTGGCCTACTCCTACTCAACCTCAAACAAGGGAGCATATCCATCATCGATTTCCTGAATTCGATGACGCTTTTGCAGTCCATCCTTCCAAGCGCAGCTCTGTAGTGTACCCGTATATTCCTTTCAACCATCTACGCAGCCTTGAGCACAACTTGTTTTTAGCATGGTACACTTCTACTCTGCCATCCCAAATGGTGCAAAGGGCTCCACACCTGATGAAGCCTTAGGAATCAATCTTGCACTCCTAGCCAAAAAAAGCAAAACTTTTCTCCTCTAATTGGCTTGAGTGTGTGAACAAACCTGAATTCCTATCTTCTTTTAGAGAGACTCCCACTGCTCCTTTGCTGCCCCCCAACCCAAATTGGATTGAGGAATTGAGGCTCACCATCTTCGAGAGTTAACACTTCACTCCTTACCAAGCTCCAGTTCCCCGAACTACTTACCAGCAATATTGGGCTCAGACCCTGCTTGCCGCTTTTTCCCATTTGTCCTTTGAAGTCCTGCGAGATAATATTCCTCATAAGAACCTGTTATGAGCTTGTGACATCATTTCTCATAGCCATCTTCTCAATCCTGTAACCCATGTAGAGCTCCATACTTTTCTAGACCAACTTCTCCTCCTACTCAATTGGCACATCAATGTTTCAATTACAAATAAAGTATTAAATGAAACCGCTGCTACTCGAATCCAAATTCAGTACGAGGCAGAGAATCTCCTCGAAGAATTTGAGAACTTCAAAAACCCAAACCTGATATGGAGAAGATGCCATTATGGGCAAAGCACATGAGGAAGAGAAGATGGATGAGACAGAGAAGGCTCTTAAGAACATAGAATTTGAAATGAATGCCCAACAACTCTTTTTCTAATTAAGGGCTCATCAATTAGATAAACCAAATTTAGATAGGATAGAAGATAGATTAATAAAAGAGTATATGTTTATTGATTTTCGCTGAACTAAGTTTCATGACCTTGTAACTTTGTCCATTTCTTATTTTCACGAAATTGAGAATGTAACCAAATAAGTCTTCCCAATGCAAATATTTTATATCAATAAAGCTAGGCTTTTCTTTCTTTATTCAGCATGGTCTGGTTTTATATTTCAATTGCATACTTGTAACCATTCTATTTGCCCAAAGCAAACAAAATCAGAGCTTTGAATTTACCAATTTTGTCATTCGAAACCTGATTTGAACATTTCCAATGGAATACTAGAAACCTAATTTGAATTTCCCTAACATATGGAGTATAATTGACAATCCTTGCCTTAGGTCTTCTCATTCCAATCATATGGTTAACACCATCAACAGCTTTGCATTAACTATCTTTGCTTCGAAAAAAAAAATTCTACGTGTTTCGAAGTATGGAAACTTCCCCTAGGGATCGCACTGTTTTATTCTAAAAGAGTGAGTCGTTTTGTGTTCTTTCACTGCTTAACCAAATATTGATTTTTTGCAACTTCGAAGTCTAAAACAAACAAATTCTAGCTATAGAGTATTTCAAATTTTACTTCGAAGGATTTACTTTCAACAAGAAACCTAAAAGCAAGTATTTAATCCCCTTGAAACAAACAAACACCTGAGCATTCTTGTACTCTTAGGTATGAAATGTGCTTCGAAGTCAACTTCCTACTTTCGAAGCCCTAGCTGGATGTTTGTTATTTGGCTTTGGAGCCAAAGCTTGGCTTCGAAGCCAAATATTTGATTTCAAAGCCAATATGAGTATTTGAGATACGTTTCCCTCCCAAACGATCACTCTTGAGAGAAACTTTTTGTATCCGTACCTTCAGTACTTCTTTATGAATTCTACCCATTTTAACTGATTGGGCATTTTTCGGACAGAAAGGTTTAAAAACCCTTTCCTTTCGTGCTTTTAATTTACTTGCTCGCCCAACACACAAATCCTTCATTTCTATTGATCTCTCATCTTCTTTACCCTTCGTCCTCTGAAAACTTATGTCAATGGCTTCTTCCTCCTTGAAGATACCAATTGTGGAGCATGTGAGTCCATCTGTAGCCTTAAAAAGGATCATTGCTGAAAAGTGTAAGAAATACAAAGCTGGCGAGAAAAGTGCTATTGATGGGCGTATTTTCATTCCCCGTCGCCATGAGTAACAGAAATATGTGCTTGGGCTTATTTTTAAAGAGGTCCCTACTCAGTTTCTAGCTCTGTACCCGCATTTAGAGGACCATTGCCTCCTTTATGAAGGCGGTCTTGATTAGAGATGCTGGAGAGTGAACCGACCCTATCCCTACTGGCCCACAATAAGACCAGAATTGGAGAAATGGTATGATCGGGTCATCCCTGCTAAGACACTGGATCTCCAGGAACTTTGCCTCTTCGACGCTCTTCGACGTCCTTCCACTGTCCAGGTTCACTATTTCGGAGGATCCATTTTTAATACATGCTGCTCTTTGTTTTTGGAATTCTGCTTTCAATTTCTTCCAATTTAGATGTGGTGTGATGGCCCCTACTATCCTTAACATCTGTCATCTGTTAGGGTTATCCCCTATTGGTACTCCCTTTGGTCTAGACTACCTTGACCTCAACATCCCTTTTTCTCTTCCCCATCTGAACTCATCCTATAGTGACTTTGTCAAGGCTGAAAACAAAAAGGAAGGCCCTGTGACTGATAGGGAATTCTTTTCCTTTTTATTGTATTGGCTTTACAAATTCCTCTTCTGTACTTCTTCTCAGAGGATTATGCCTGAGTTTGCCCCTCTTGCTAAAGCCTTTGTTTTGCATAAATAGGTGGCCTTAGCTCCATATGTTTTGGGCCATGTCTACAGAGCTTGTTCCCTTTTTTTGTGAAAAACCCATGGATGCCAATCAAGGAGGCCCATTTTGGATACTCCAACTCTGACTTGTTACATACTTCACTAATTTGCGCTCTAAATGTCTAAAGTTTTTAATGCCAAACCCTACCACTTATGGCATGAAGTTAGCCAATGTCTCTCTTTATCCTTCCAACTTTGGTTTCTACTTTTTTTTTTTTCACTAACTCCCAGCTTCCCCTTCTTCTTACACCTTCTTCTGTCCCTTCAAAGCCAATATTGGCCTAGCCTGGTTGAGGACTTTTCTGAGCGATAGGTACTGCTCTAGGTGTCAACACAAAAATATTTAGGCTTCTATTTTGATCCTGAGGGAGCTATTCATTGGCACTATGAACCCTAGTGCTTATAAGTGCATGTTTGAGCCCTATTGCCCTGCCCAATTTGCTAGGCAATTTGGACTTTCTCAAGGGATCCCCATCCCTCTCTGCAGTTAGTCTAACTTAAATCTTGCAAGTAGAGAACTGAAGACCCCAATATCCAGATTAGAAGAGGCAACCTCCAAGTTTATCCAAGACTTAATTGATTTTGAATACCTACCTTTCACTCCCCAAAGCAATGCACTGAAAAGATACTAGAATTGGTGGATGGCCAATATAAAGGTGCACTTGGCCATTGCTTCTCAAGATCTATTAGTGGTACTAGATATGTCTCAAACCAAGTCCAAGGGGATTGGAGTTATTACTTCCTTCACTGCTTATGCTACCATAAAGTCTGCTCTTGCTGTCTCACTGTAACATGCCTGGGGGGTACCCGCGCGCGTTAAACAGTTCGGACTCCCGAGATCTCTTTGATCTCATGTCTCACAAGTGCAATGTGAAACATAGATGAGAGTTCAGATTTGGCAACTTTTATTGAAAATCCATTTTTATTGCAATTTTGTCAAAAATGGACTGCGTTATCAGATCTTAGAGTCGCCACCTAATATTTTGGGAAATTAGGAAACCCATGACTCAGTGCCAAGGCCACTGTTCGTCGTAACCAAGGATGCTTGGCTCGGAACCTTAGGTATGAGAGGGGAAGGTCAATAATGAGCACCCCCGCTCACCCGATCAAAAGATCGGCCTCTATTAAACCATGATATGACTTTTATTTTCTTATATGTTCATGTTCTGATTAGTTAATAAATCCTAAAATTTACTATGTGAAACATTCAAGTATAGACTAGTTTGCTCAAATTGGAACAATTCAACTTCATGTTTATTTTCGAAAAGGGTTTGAATTTGCCACTTGACAAAGTGGGCTTAAAGTTTGTGAATTTGCCTACAAAGTGGACTTAAAACGTACAGTCGTTGAATCATTCCAATTCAGGCAACAAGCCTTGATCCACAGGCATTCAAACAATTTATCATTTAATCAATTAGCCTCATGGTAGGATGCTAACATAATAAGAAAATCACACACAAATGGGATGCTAAAGCATAAAAACTCACAGATTTACCGACGTCCCTCGAACAGCTACAAAACAAGGTTAGTAAATATTCATGATCTTATATACAGAATCCTAATACAATTCACTCATGAGATGTAACTAAAGATTCGGCTTCTAAGATATGGCATGTGAATCATCTCAAGAACATGAGGTAGCGCATAGAATCACAGAAGAATTGATTAAATCCACACATGTAAATGTAACCGAATCTTAATGCACGAGACATGAATGTAAAGCATGGATATGCATGGCATGTCAGATATATACATATACACAGTTAGGGAAAGCGATTAAAGAATGGGATAGAAAGAAGCGGGGTGGGGGAATTATTACAATCATTTTAAATATTACAGATCCGAGAGAAACAAATAAAATAAAATCCTCACAAACACTCAAAAGAAAAACAAAACAAAGAGCTTCGTTACTGGCACATTCCACTTCTTTTCCCCACTGAAAATTGGGCCCAATCCATATGGATACATTCAAGCCATGACATCAGCCCACTAATTTGTAAACGAAACGCGGCCATAACCAGCAACACCTTTCTTCTCAAACTTGCATCATGGGCCCCACATACTAGAACCCACACCCATTTTCAAAACTTGCCAAATTCGGCAGCACAGAAATTTGAAGCCCTTCAAACCCAAGATGGCCCAACATGTAACTTGTAGCTCTTGGGTAGTCTCCAAGAATATAGTCCACTTCAATCCATGATGTCAGCATAGGTCTTCCAAGTAATTATCAATATATTTTAGCAAACCAAGACTCTCCTCGAATTTCATTTTTGTGCTACAGTGAGGGCACCTTATTTGGTGGGTAGACTTTTTCCTTGTGCCGTGCATGTGTGTATCATCCCTTGATGTGTGCTGGCTGTGTGAATCTGTATCAATGTGTGTGTGTAAGGAGTGGATATATGTATGTGTATGGAGTGGATGTATGGGTGTGTGTGGTCTGCCGAGAGGGAGAGAGAGGTGGGTGTGTATGCATCAAAGAGAGAATGTTAGAGAGAGAAGAGAGAGATCTCAGTCCGTGTGTGGTCTTCCCCCTCCATGTGTTGTGTGCATGTATTGAGTGCGTGCTGCTGTGAGTGTGCCGTGTGTGTGCATGGGTGGTGTGGCATGTGCATGCCGTGTGTGGTTGTGTGTGTGCATGGGTGGTGTGGTGTGTGCCGTGTGTGTTGTGTGTTGTGTGTGTTCATGGTCTCCTTTCCCCCTCTCTCTCTCTAAACCCGTGTGTCTCTCCTCCTCCCTCTCCCCTCTGCCGTGAGTTAGTGTGTGTTATAGAGAGAGAAGAGAAAGCCAATGCATGTGTGAATGGTGTGCTGTGGAAGGAGAGAAAGAGAGAGGTGAAGCTTGTGTCTGTGCGTGTTCAGCCCCTCTCCATGTGTGCTGGGTTTGTGTGTCTGCTGCTAGGTGCGTGTGTGAGCTGCTGTGTGTGCCCCTGTGTGAGTTTTAATGCATGTGTGTTGTGGGTTTCCCGAGAAAGAAAGTGAGATGGTAGTGTGTGTGTGTGTGTCCATGGTGAATATATGCTGTGTCTCTGGGTGTCTCACCGTGTACGTGTGTAGTGTGTGCCTCTGTGAATGGGTTTTGTGTGTGTTTGTGAATCAGTGAGATCCTCCCCCCCCTCTCCGCTGGGTCTGTGTGTATCTATGTCATGCATGGAGAGAGAGTGCATGTGTGAGTGGTGTGAGTTGCAGAATGAATCGGCAGTGTCTATGCCGTGTGTGTATGCATCTGTATGTGGGTGTCTTGTGTGCTGGATGTGTGCTCTGTATGGATCGTGTGGTGCTGGTGTGTGCATGCCGTGAGTGAGAGAGAGGTGGGTGAGTGTGTTGTGTATTCTCCTCCTTTTCTCTACCCGTGGTGGTGGGTCTCCTCTTCTAGAGAGAGAAAGCCCGTGTGTATGGTGTTAGCAGCTATGGCTTCTCCCCCTTTGCCGTCTATCCCCCCAGCCCTCTATTTGAGAGGGAGATATGATTATTAAACCAACCTCCCCACTCACTCCTTTCTCTTATCTCTCTTTTTTCTTTTCTTTTTTTTATTCCCCCACTCACTCTCACCTGCTCCTCTTTTTTCTATCTTCTTCACCTGCTCCTTTCTCTTTTTGCAAATTGCCTCCATCACTCCCTTAATCATTGGAATGATATTCTCCAAATCCCCACTCACGATACACCATTTCTTTTTGTTTTTTTTATATCATTATCCCACCCAAAACAAACCATAATCATAATGACCACCCCTCTTTTTTTTTAATCTTTTCTTTTCTATTTTTTTTCCTTTTCTTTTTATCAAATATCAAAAATGTATTATTTATGCCAAACATCTACAATTATGTATGAACACACAAAATTATATAAAATTATACAATACTACAAATTATAAAATAAAAATATTTTAATTTGGCCAAAATAGAAGAGGTTTCGGATTAAAATTTCAATTTGATTTTTCTGGTGAGGGTGGTCAAAATAAAGTGCCCAAGTTTTAAGGCCGGTCAAAAATGGGGTGTCTACAGTTGCCCCTCTTTGACAAGCTCGAAGTCATTTCATGACGTGAGCGAATGTCAAAGCCCGAAGACGACCCTTTTGACAAGGTCGTAAGACTTGGGCAATCAAACAGGATGCAATGCATGTGGTTGAACCCAAAGGTTGCCTACGTATCCCTTTGCAAGGAATCAACCAGCGTAGTTCAGGGGCAAGAATGCAAATGATATGCTCAAAACGTAGTTTGAAAGTTGGACTTACACGCTTCGCGAAGCCGATTATTTTTGAAAACCTTATGATCATGCAAGAGAGGGAAGACCTCAACCAAGAGAAATCGACATCCTAACACGTGTCACGCGAAAGGAAGAAAGATGGTGTAAACAAACAGGTGCACCTGATGTTTTTAACCGAGTGAATCAAAGACCTAACGCGTCTCACGCGAAAGGAGGAAAGATGGTGTAAACAAACAGGCGCACCTGCTGTTTTTAACTGAGTGAATCAACATCCTAACGCGTCTCACGCGAGAGGAGAAGGGGTGGTGTAAACAGACAGGCGCACCTGTTGTTTTTCACCGAGTGAATCAAAGACCTAACGCGTCTCACGCGAAAGGAGAAGGGGTGGTGTAAACAGACAGGCACACCTGCTGTTTTTAACCGAGTGAATCAACAACCTAACGCGTTTCACATGAGAGGAGAAGGGGTGGTGTAAACAGACAGGCGCACCTGCTATTTTTAACCGATTTGCAATCCTAACGCGTCTCACGCGAAAGGAGAAATAGTGCCCTTGAGATCCAAACGCGTCTCACGCGAGAGGAGTATTTGAGATCCAAACGCGTCTCACGCGAAAGGACGAAAGTGAACTTGAGATCCAAACGCGTCTCACGCGAGAGGAGTATTTGAGATCCAAACGCGTCTCATGCGAAAGGAGGAAAGTGAACTTGAGATCCAAACGCGTCTCACGCGAAAGGAGGAAAGTGAACTTGAGATCCAAACGCATCTCACGCGAGAGGAGTATTTGAGATCCAAACGCGTCTCACGCGAAAGGAGTATTTGAGATCCAAACGCGTCTCACGCGAAAGGAGGAAAGTGAACTTGAGATCCAAACGCGTCTCACGCAAAAGGAGGAAAGTGAACTTGAGATCCAAACGCGTCTCACGCGAGAGGAGTATTTGAGATCCAAACGCGTCTCACGCGAGAGGAGTATTTGAGATCCAAACGCGTCTCACGCGAGAGGAGGAATAGTGAATGAATCCAAACGCGTCTCACGCGAGTGGAGAAATAATGAACGAATCCAAACGCATCTCACGCGATAGGATAAATGGTGGCATAAACCAACAGATGTGCCCAACTGTATCTCATAAAAAAGGGGGGGCTGTAACCGGGGTAAATATTACATCCTAACACGTTTAACGTGAAAGGAGCAGAGGCATATTCGAAGTCCAAACGCGTCTCACGCGAGTGGAAGAATGGTGGAATGATTTCTTGCTGACAAGGGGGCCACAGATGCCCCTTTTCTTCTTCCTGATCATATTCACAACTTTCCCTATTCTCTAACGGGGTGACTGACTAGGTTGGCTCAGTATCCAGAATTGAGGCGCATACACGCTACCTCAACCTATGCGGCTGCCATACAGATTTCAAGCCGGGGATACACCCCTGGGTATTTAAACCAGACTTTAGTCTCGGAAATTCCAAACCTTTTGCGTTCTAGGCATCGCCATTCGAACTCTAGTTTCCACCGTCGCAGTTGGTCTCCTAGGAACTCATTGCAATCACAGGCAGGTGGCTATACCAGACCACCTAAAGTCGTTCGGGCACGACAAACACCAAAGGAATTGCGCCTTTATAAGATTTAAGGTCTCCTAGACACCGTAGGATTTAAGGTCTCCTAGACCGGGAGAGTGTACAAGATAGTGCGATGCGCAAAGTAGTGCGATTGAAATTGATGCACAAAGCAGTGCGGTACCCAAAGCAGGGCGATTGATGCACAAAGCAGTGCGGTGCCCAAAGCAGGGCTATTGAAATTGATGCACAAAGTAGTGCGTTGCCCAAAGCAGGGCGGTTGATGCACAAAGCAGTGCGGTGCCCAAAGCAGGGCTATTGAAATTGATGCACAAAGCAGTGCGGTGCCCAAAGCAGGGCGATTGATGCACAAAGCAGTGCAGTGCCCAAAGCAGGGCGGTTGATGCACAAAGCAGTGCGGTGCCCAAAGCAGGACGGTTGATGCGCAAAGCAGTGCGGTGCCCAAAGCAGGGCGGTTGATGCACAAAGCAGTGCGGTGCCCAAAGCAGGGCAGTTGATGCACAAAGCAGTGCGGTGCCCAAAGCAGGGCGGTTGATGCAAAAAGCAATGCGGTGCCCAAAGCAAGGCGATTGATGCACAAAGCAGTGCGGTGCCCAAAGTAGGGCGGTTGATGCACAAAGCAGTGCGGTGCCCAAAACAGGGTGGTTGATGCACAAAGCAGTGCGGTGCCCAAAGCAGGGCGGTTGAAATTGAAATTTATGTGGTAGGTGCATGAAGTGAGATTATTGCGTGATAGATGCACAGATATGTACATACAGTATACATATAGTCAGATACAGACAAATACACAGACAGAGGCGGATATATACAGGTATATACGACACAGACATATACGGACCTATAAACAGACATATACGGAGATATACACACGTGGGGAATATTCTGTTTGCAGCCGTTAGCGGGAAGATGCCGTTATTGAGAAGGCATATTCTGTTTGCTGACGTTAGCACACGTACGCAAAATACGCAAAAAAAAGAAAGGAAAATCACAAAATTGATGGACATGGGATATGGGGTATCGAACCCCTGACCTCAAGCTTGGTCTCTGTGATCGGGGATGTCCTCCCCTGACTGCAATAAAATCAGTTTAGTTTTTGCACATCGATGGCGTAACTGGCATATCACTTTGAACTTGAAAACATTTTTGTTTGATTGACTTTGAGAATGATTGAATTTTTGAACTCTGAATTAGACATTGACTCTTTATTGACCTGAATCAACAAATGACCTAACGAACTGAAAAAAAGAAGCAAATTAATCCAAACACACTTATATACACTGATTGGTATAAATACACCGACTGTTATATATATACTGACTGGTATGAAAGGAACACACTTATATACACTGACTGGTATGAATACCCTGACTGGTATGAATACACTGACTGGTATGAATACACACTTATATACACTGAATAGTTGACTCGAGCGGTGGAGAAGACAGAATCTCTAACTCGACTATGCCCCTAGTTCATTGCCTTGATATCTTTTTTTTTTTTTTGTAAAAATGTTTTGATCAACATGAGAGTTAGATTAGCATACTTATTCCACTTTCTGTTTCAAATCATGTAAGCTAAACTGTGAGCACTGAAAATTTTCCCTTTTCAAATCCAAAGAATGGTCCAAGTTTTGCAAAAATGGAACAATTTTCGAGAAAAATTAGTCAGCTTCATTCAAATTAATCAAAACCTATTTTTGCAAATGGCCACTACTCAACTAACATGGAATCAACCATTGGGGTGCATAGTCCCAAGCCAGATAATCAATGGTGATATCCGAACCAAGCCAATCCGAACCGAATGAAGTCGAGCAAAACTGGACCGGACCGAACCGAACCGAACCGAACCGCCAAACCGAATCGAACCGAACTGAACCAAGTTAAATCAAACCAATTGAGCTGAGCAGAACGAAGATACACCAATCAAACACGGATAGGACAACCAAGTCGACTAAAGACACACCAAGCAAACATGGACGAGATGAATGAGTTGAAAAATTATTAGGGCCGAACTTCGAGATGAAGCTACCTACGTATCCCAAAGATAGGAATCAGGCTATCGTAGTTCCGGCAAAGGTTCACTCGGGTATTGACACTCTCCTTTTGTGCTCTAACTTTTGCCAAAGCCGCCCTTTTGGGTTTTCAACCTTGCGAGCTTTTTATCATTTTTTTATTTTTGTTTTTCATTTTGTTCATTCATTTTTTTTTATTTCTTTTGAGTTTCTATTTTTTTTGTTTTTCTGTTCTAACTTTTGCCTGGGTCGCCCTTCCGGGTTTTCAGCCCAACGAGTCTCTCAAGGGTTACTTTCATTCTAACTTGTCCATGTTGATTAGGTGTGAAATCTCTAGGCCATCTATAAGAACGACTGCTACACTTGACCAGTAGATATGATGATGTACGGACTAGGCTAATTAGGTCTAAATTTGCCCCTAGTGTTGCCCCTAGTGTAGTGGATAGAAACTCGACTGTCCTTCAATAATAAAATTCATTCTCTCAAATTCTGGATTTTGCCTTTCTGGGCAGTCTTCATTGGGAAACGATTCAATTTTAACTCTTTGATCACATCCAACCTTTTGCCCCTAGTTCAAGGGTTGCTTCAAATCTAAATCACATCCGACCTTCTTTCCTCTAGTTCAAGGGCTGTTTCCAATCTGAATCACAGGCCCTACATAGTTTTGGCTAAGGTTCACTCGGGTATTGACACTCTCCTTTTACGCTCTAACTTTTGCCAAAGTCGCCCTTTCGGATTTTTAACCTTGCGAGCTTTTCATTTTTCTTTTTATTTTTCCTTCTTTTTTTATTTTTTTTTATTTTTTTTTATTTTTTTTTTTTGTGCTCTAACTTTTGCCTGGGTCGCCCTTCTGGGTTTTCGGCCCAGCGAGCCTCTCAAGGGTGGCACCTTATTGCCCCTAATTCAAGGGCTGCCTCCATTTCAGCTATGCAAGCCTCACACTTTTGCCCCTAGTTCAAGGGCTGTTTCAAATCTGAATCACATTCGACCTTATTGCCCCTAGTTGAAGGGGCTGCCTTCATTTGAATCACATCATGGCCCCTAGTTCAAGGGCTATTTCCAATTTGGCTACGCAAACTTTACACTTTGATTGATCATGAAATACTTCGAATCAAGGTTTGAAAGCTAAGGAGCTAAGGAGGTCGGATCTCAAGTCAAGAGGGATCCTATGTTGTATAATCAATTCCAGGCATGTCTTCATAGGACCATGCAAAAACAGTTTTTGAAATCTTTTCACAAAGTGACTAATCACTCGTACTCTTACGAAGACAAGATAGAACTAATTTGGACCAAGCCAGGATCCTTCTCAGTACCCATATTAACAAAAATGATCTCATTCATCAAGGGCTTAGCACACCTCTCTTCCTCTCAGTTGATCAAAATTGTAAATCCCGAGGAAATTCTTCATCTTCGTTTTTATCAGAGTTTTTGGAAAAAGTTTTGAAAAACTTTGGTCAATGCAATGATTTAAAGGCACAGAGAAGTAGACAGACTCTATGGCATTTTGTTTTTTTGGTTTTTTTGTTTATTGAAAAGAGACTATGACTCAGAAATGGCAACAGACTTTTGACAACATACTACAGGACAGAAATGTCTAGGTTAGCACTATCGAAATCAAAGACTCTGACTCATTAGGCTGACTCGAGCCTGACTCTAACTCTACAAACTTGGTGGAGTCAAACTTAGACTCAATACTCAATTCAGAACTCAGAATAAAACCATTCTCAAATTGCCAGCCAAAGTGTGGGCCATCGACAACATTCAAAATAAAGCCCATGCAATCAACAGGTGGTCACTCCCCAATCACAGAGATGGTCGACTTTGTGAGATATCGGCATTTTTTTTTTATTATTATTTTTTTTTTGATTTTATGTTTTTGTTATTTTATTTTATTTATTTTTTTGAAGCAATGGTGCTAAATTGAACAACCTGAACCACTCATTCAAATTTGAGAATCCCTATATAGATCCAATACATTGCACATAAAGCAGGAAAGAGAACAAACACCCCTAAAGAGGGTGGGGTTATCCTGTCCTAGCTTGAAATGATCTAGGGTTTCACTATTCAAACAAGTGGTATCATACATCCTAGAAATGGGAAAGCATTCTGTCCTAATCTGAAAGGTACTATAGCTCACTATATGTACAAGGTTAGCTCTGTTCTAAGGGTTGAAGTCAAGGTGACGTTACCAAAGAGTCCTTTGGGTCATAACCAATAAAGATCCCAGGAAATCAGAAGAGTCAAATAGCCTCTCTTCGGAGTTTGAAAACCTTAGATAGCAAAGCGAGATAGCAGAGCTACATAGCAAAGCTACCCTTTTGACAAATCTCAAAAGGTTACAACACAAGGCCTCTAAAGTATCGTAAAAATAGGTGTAGTGTCACAAAAGCTTACCTGTTCTCCCACCAGTATCTGGGCAACACAAGGACTTGAAGTGCACCAATGAATGCAATGCAATGAACATATAATTGAAAATAAAAGTCATATCATGGAGTTCGAGCCAAGGTTTCATAAATCCCCAGCAGAGTCGCCAGAAACTGTAACATGCCCGGGGGGTACCCGCGCACGTTAAACAGTTCGGACTCCCAAGATCTCTTTGATCTCATGTCTCACGAGTGCAATGTGAAACATAGATGAGAGTCCAAATTTGGAAACTTTTATTGAAAATCCATTTTTATTGCAATTTTGTCAAAAATGGACTGCGTTATCAGATCTCAGAGTCGCCACCTAATATTTTGGGAAATTAGGAAACCCATGACTCAGTGCCAAGGCCACTGTTCGTCGTAACCAAGGATGCTTGGTTCGGAACCTTAGGTATGAGAGGGGAAGGTCAATAATGAGCACCCCCGCTCACCCGATCAAAAGATCGGCCTCTACTAAACCATGATATGTCTTTTATTTTCTTTATATGTTCATGTTCTGATTAGTTAATAAATCCTAAAATTTACTATGTGAAACATACAAGTATAGACTAGTTTGCTCAAATTGGAACCATTCAACTTCATGTTTGTTTTTCGAAAAGGGTTTGAATTTGCCACTTGACAAAGTGGGCTTAAAGTTTGTGAATTTGCCACTACAAAGTGGGCTTAAAACGTACAGTCGTTGAATCATTCCAATTCAGGCAACAAGCCTTGATCCACAGGCATTCAAACAGTTTATCATTTAATCAATTAGCCTCATGGTAGGATGCTAAACATAATAAGAAAATCACACACAAATGGGATGCTAAAGCATAAAAACTCACAGATTTACCGACGTCCCTCGAACAGCTACAAAACAAGGTTAGTAAAATATGCATGATCTTATATACAGAATCCTAATGCAATTCACTCATGAGATGTAACTAAAGATTCGGCTTCTAAGATATGGCATGTGAATCATCTCAAGAACATGAGGTAGCGCATAGAATCACAGAAGAATTGATTAAATCCACACATGTAAATATAACCGAATCTTAATGCACGAGGCATGAATGTAAAGCATGGATATGCATGGCATGTCAGATATATACATATACACAGTTAGGGAAAGCGATTAAAGAATGGGATAGAAAGAAGCGGGGTGGGGGAATTATTACAATCATTTTAAATATTACAGATCCGAGAGAAACAAATAAAATAAAATCCTCACAAACACTCAAAAGAAAAACAAAACAAAGAGCTTCGTTACTGGCACATTCCACTTCTTTTCCCCACTGAAAATTGGGCCCAATCCATATGGATACATTCAAGCCATGACATCAGCCCACTAATTTGTAAACGAAACGCGGCCATAACCAGCAACACCTTTCTTCTCAAACTTGCATCATGGGCCCCACATACTAGAACCCACACCCATTTTCAAAACTTGCCAAATTCGGCAGCACAGAAATTTGAAGCCCTTCAGACCCAAGATGGCCCAACATGTAACTTGTAGCTCTTGGGTTATCTCCAAGAATATAGTCCACTTCAATCCATGATGTCAACATAGGTCTTCCAAGTAATTATCAATATATTTTAGCAAACCAAGACTCTCCTCGAATTTCATTTTTGTGCTACAGTGAGGGCACCTTATTTGGTGGGTAGACTTTTTCCTTGTGCCCGTGCTTATGTGTATCATTCCTTGATGTGTGCTGGCTGTGTGAATCTGTATCAATGTGTATGTGTAAGGAGTGGATGTATGTGTGTGTATGGAGTGGATGTATGGGTGTGTGTGGTCTGCCGAGAGGGAGAGAGAGGTGGGTGTGTATGCATCAAAGAGAGAAATGTTAGAGAGAGAAGAGAGAGATCTCAGTCCGTGTGTGGTCTCCCCCCCCTCCGTGTGTTGTGTGCATGTATTGAGTGGGTGCTGCTGTGAGTGTGCCGTGTGTGTGCATGGGTGGTGTGGCATGTGCATACCGTGTGTGGTTGTGTGTGTGCATGGGTGGTGTGGTGTGTGCCGTATGTGTTGTGTGTTATGTGTGTTCATGGTCTCCTTTCCCCCTCTCTCTCTAAACCCGTGTGTCTCTCCTCCTCCCTCTCCCCTTTGCCGTGAGTCAGTGTGTGTTATAGAGAGAGAAGAGAAAGCCCATGCATGTGTGAATGGTGTGCTGTGGAAGGAAAGAAAGAGAGAGGTGAAGCTTGTGTCTATGCGTGTTCAGCCCCTCTCCATGTGTGCTGGGTTTGTGTGTCTGCTGCTAGGTGGGTGTGTGAGCTGCTGTATGTGCCCCTGTGTGAGTCTTAATGCATGTGTGTTGTGGGTTTCCCGAGAAAGAGAGTGAGATGGCAGTGTGTGTGTGTGTCTATGGTGAATATATGTTGTGTCTCTGGGTGTCTCACCGTGTATGTGTGTAGTGTGTGCCTCTGTGAATGGGTTTGGTGTGTGTTTGTGAATCAATGAGATCCTCCCCCCCCCTCTCCGCTGGGTCTGTGTGTATCTATGTCATGCATGGAGAGAGAGTGCATGTGTGAGTGGTGTGAGTTGCAGAATGAATCAGCAGTGTCTGTGCCGTGTGTGTGTGCATCTGTATGTGGATGTCCTGTGTGCTGGATGTGTGCTCTGTATGGATCGTGTGGTGCTGGTGTGTGCATGCCGTGAGTGAGAGAGAGGTGGGTGAGTGTGTTGTATATTCTCCTCCTTCTCTCTACCCGTGGTGGTGGGTCTCCTCTTCTAGAGAGAGAAAGCCCGTGTGTATGGTGTTAGCAGCTATGGCTTCTCCCCCTTTGCCGTCTATCCCCCCAACCCTCTATTTGAGAGGGAGATATGATTATTAAACCAACCTCCCCACTCACTCCTTTCTCTTATCTCTCTTTTTTCTTTTCTTTTTTTTATTCCCCTACTCACTCTCACTTGCTCCTCTTTTTTCTATCTTCTTCACCTGCTCCTTTCTCTTTTTGAAAATTACCTCCATCACTCCCTTAATCATTGGAATGATATTCTCCAAAGCCCCACTCACGATACACCATTTCTTTTTGTTTTTTTTTTATCATTATCCCACCCAAAACAAACCATAATCATAATGACCACCCTTTTTTTTTTAATCTTTTCTTTTCTATTTTTTTTTATCCTTTTCTTTTTATCAAATATCAAAAATGTATTATTTATGCCAAACATCTACAATTATGTATGAACACACAAAATTATATAAAATTATACAATACTACAAATTTATAAAATAAAAATATTTTAATTTGGCCAAAATAGAAGAGGTTTCGGATTAAAATTTCAATTTAATTTTTCTGGTGAGGGTGGTCAAAATAAAGTGCCCAAGTCTTAAGGCCGGTCAAAAATGGGGTGTCTACACTCACCTCTTCTTAGAATCACTAGAGCTACTTCGAAGAAAGGCACGCACTGCTGCTTCTTTTCTTTTCTCTTCCTTTATGATGCTTTTGCTTTTTACTTATAGTTCTTTCTTTGATGTAGGTGCCTCACGGGGAGGCCCTTCTCAAGAATTCAAGCTTTAAATCTCCTCAAAAGCAAGCAGCAACAACAAAGGAAAAGAAAACTCTTGCTTGATCCTGAAGAGGAAGTACTTGAGGCTTACGTAGAAGAAGAGAAAGCAGAGAAAGAGCAGGAGACACCATTAAAAAGAAAGAAGAAAATGGCAGTCTCTCCCTTTAATTTCACTAGCGATTCCATTCATGATGCATCTGCTAAAGCAGTGGAAGTGGAACACTCCAAAGAGATCATTGTATTCCAGAGGGATGAGAAGAAGAGACAACAGCAAATACTTAGGGATAAAGCAGCTGCTGCTGCTGATGCACTCCAAAGAGAAATTGCACGGAGGCAATAAACTGCTGAACATTATACCCTTCGCAGTTCTCCAACCATTGCTACCACTTCTGAAACTAGTATTTTCCTTTTATGTCTCTAGATTCCTTTCTCAAGTTTTCAATACGGAAACTTAACATTGCTTTGTATTTCTTCTTTTGCAGCAACAACTACTCTACATTCTCCTTCGATAAGGACTTCTTCAGTTTCATCTGAAGTTGAAAGACTATTAGAAGCACCCTCAAAAAAGAAAAAGAAGACTGACACTAAAGTGCCTCAAAGTGTAGAGCCCATTCAGGCAATACTCCCACTTCCTGGTTCTACACTTTTCACACATTTTTTGAGGCAAAGCATTCCTATATCTTTATCCTTTGGCTTAACTCCATATCTTCCTCTTCTAACCTTTAACTCAACCCAATTTATTCTCCTTATAATCCTTGTTGCTCTTTCCCCTCCTGAGGAAATGCCAGTTATTACTTCATCTCCAGTGATAGCTGATTCTTTTAGAGAAGATACTGGTTGCTCACCAATTCTTTGTCCACCATCACTATCCAGCTCCAGCCCTTCTTCTCTTGATCTACAGGTGGCCAGGACTATGGAAACTACTAGGGACACTTCATCATCCTCTCATATCCCTATGCAGCCATCTCTTTCTTCTATTAGAGCCCTTTTTGCACCACCAATGTCAATGGAAAATATAGACATTTTCGAAGCTAGACTGGCTAGCCTTTTTTACATGCCTTCTACCATTCCACTAGCCAGTAATGAAACTAAGACATTGGTTCTAGCAGTCTCTTTCTTGGAAATTTTTTAGAGTTCTTCAACCATCAGTAGGGCTTCCCTACCTTCACTGGACTTGGGCATCTGTTTGGAGTTGCTGACATTATTCTCGAGGATCCCATTCGAAGCCTTGCAAAGACCTATTATCAAAAATAGTTTCCTCCAGTGCTGCAAGGTCATTGAGCAATCTAACATGGCTATTTTAAGTCACTTGTCTCAGGCAGCAACTACCATAGATTTTTATGTCAACATCTGCGATGTTGTCAAAGCTGCAAAGAAGAAATTGCTAAGTGACCAGGAATTTGTTTCCCATATACATGCCGAGGTGTCTGAATTGAAGGAACAACATTCCTCTGTCTTCCAATTTCGAGCCCAACTTTTGGAGAAGAAAGCTCAATTAGAGGAAGAGTTATCAACAGTTAACCTGGCTTTGGATCGAATTGCTACAAAGCTGTAAATCACCAACCAAGGGCTGGCTGATCGAAGGCAGGAGATGACTATAGCCATTCAGTTGTTCCCATCCCTTAAAAGTAGAGAATCAATTGTAAGGGAACAACTAAAACATTGTACTGACTTTTGGGCCAATCTATGGCTGCATGTACTTAATTCCTTATGAAATGAAATCTTTATTTACTATTTGAGTGTTTTCATGCTTCTCTTGTTTAGCATTTTCTATACTCTCCATAGAGTTGGATAATAAGGTTTTGAGTACCTGCCATTAATTTTCTTGGGGTGTATATATACCCATTCAAATTTCTCAAATGGTATGCTCCCCAAGGCAAGACTCTATGAACTTGATATGGTCCTTCCTAATTAGGTGACCATTTGCCAAACTTATGGCTTTTAATTTCTATAGGGAGTATTGTCTTCCATACCAAATCACCTTCATCAAAGCTCATGTACTTGACTTTCTTAATATAGTTTTTGGCTACTTTCTTCTTTTGGAAAAGAATGCTATTTAATACCAAAATTCTAGTTTCATCCACATTTTCTAATTCCAAGAACATGCTCTGATGGTATTGCTCAAGAACTAACTGATCCTAGCATCTCACCCTCAAGGACTTAATGTTAATTTCTACAAGCAACACTGTATCATGCCCATACACTAAGGCATAAGGAGTAACTCCTGTACTTGATCTTGGATGAGTCCTATAAGCCCACAACACATCTAACAACAAGTTATGCCAATCCCTTGGATTGTCTTCCATAACTCTCTATATTCCTTTTTTCAAAGACTTATTAGATTATTCTGCCTAACCATTTGCTTGTGCATAATAACGGGTAAAATTAACAAGGCTAATTCCAAACTCTTACCATTTTTCCATCAAATACAGTCCCATCATCCACAGTTATGGTCTGTGGGATGCCAAACTTGTGAATCAGATCTTTAATAAATCTAATAACTTCAGTTTGGTCTACAGCCTTATATGGTTTAGCTTCGACCCACTTAGTGAAGTAGTCTGTGGCAACTAAGATCAAACAATGGTGCTTCGAAGAGGGTAGATGTCTTTTCCCTATCATATCCATAGCACATCCTCTAAATGGCCAAGGCTTCACAATTGTATGTAAATCAATTATTGGTACATGTCTTATCATGCCATGCTTTTGGCATGCCTAGCAACTTCTAGCATATTCTATACAATCTTTAAGGATGGTGGGCCAATAGTAGGAATGTCTTCGAAGCAGTTATCTCATCTTCACACTAGGCTGATGAGCACCACAAATGCCTTCATGAACTTCAACCATAGCTGCCAATGTCTCCTTTGGCCTTAGACATTCCAATAACAACCTATCTGCTTCCCTTTTGTAAAGAGCATTACCATACACTATGTATTGCATAGATTGTAATTTGATCTTTCTGCTGGCTTTCAAAGATGGGCCAATTAGGTGTTGTATTATTGGATGCCTCTAATATTGATCTTGTAAGTCATTATGATTGACTTCTAATACCACATTCCTTTTAGTTAAAGGTGGTATTAATTTTTGATATGTTGCTTGATTTATGTTCATTTGGGTGTCATCCCTTCTCCTGAAATTCGAAACTTTCTGAGCTACATCATTGGCTTTGTTATTCATGAATCTTGGGATATAAGTCACATTTGCTATCTGAAACTGAGAAAGCAAATGTAATGCAACAACATAGTATGGCAATATACTTGCATTTTGACATTTGAAAATTCCTTTCACTTGATTAACCACCAATTGAGAATCCCCAAATATATCAACTGTATGAGTTTGTAATCCAATAAGAATTTCCAATTCCATTATTAAAGCTTCATATTCAGCTTGATTATTGGAACAATTAATTTCATCAACTCTGAAACCATGTGTGGTTTCTACCCCCTGTGGTGACTATCACCACACCAATTCCAGTTAGACCATTGGCTTTTGATCCATCAAACCACATTTGCCATGGCTCAATATTAACCATACCAAGATCTATTATCTCTTGGCTTTCTGTCTGACATGGATGATCTGCCAAGAAATTAGCTAAAACTTGTCCTTTTACTACCTTTTGGAGGACATATTCTAGATGAAATTCTGATAAAGCTAGTATCCATTTGCCAATTCTTCCTCTCAACATAGGTCTAGATAACATATACTTAATCAAATCTGTGGTTGCAATTACCAAGACAATTGTAGACAAAAGATAGTATCTTAATTTCATTACAGCAAAATACAATGTAAGACACAGCTTTTCTACAGCTGAATATTGACATTCACAAAAATTTAAAAACCTACTAAGGTAATAAACTGCTTGCTCTTTGCCTTCTTCATTGTCCTGGGCTAAGAAAATTCCTAATGAATCTTCTGCTGCAGCAATGTACAACTTCAAGAGCTTATCACTCTTTGGTGGCATCAGCACTGGAGGCTTGGCCAAGTAGGCTTTAATTCCTTCGAAAGTAGTTTGATGCTCTGCTCTCCACACAAACTCCTCCTCATCTTTCAACCTTAATAACGAAGAGAATACTTTAGTTTTCCCTGCAGTTTTAGAAATAAATCTTCGAAGAAAATTAATCTGTCCAAGGAACTTTCTTACTTGATGGAGGTTTGGCTTCAATGATAATTTTGGCTTTATTATGATAAATCTGTATTTCCTTCTTGTGTACTATATAGCCCAAGAAGTTTCCAGCTGATACACCAAAAGCACATTTGAGATAATTAAACTTCAACTTGAACTTTCTCATTCTTTCGAAGGCTGCTTCCAAGTGAACCAAATGTTCCTCCATGGACTGAGATTTTACTACAATGTCATCAATGTAACACTCTAAATACCCTCCAATGAGATCATGAAAGATAGTGTTCATTGCCCTTTGATATGTAGTCCCAGTATTCTTTAGGCCAAATGGCATTTTAACCTATTCGAATATGCCAATGTTCCCAGGACATCTGAATGCTGCCTTATGGACATTCTCCTCTGCAATGCAAATTTGGTTGTAACCAGAATGCCCATCCATCATAGATAAAATCTTGTACCCTGCTAAACTATCCACCAATAAGTCTACTATAGGCATGGGGTACTCATCTTTTGAAACTGCTAAATTCAGGTTTCTAAAATCGATGCATACCCTCATTTTACTATTCTTTTTAACCACAGGCACAATATTGGATAGCCATTCAATATATCTGGCTGTTCTAATAAAGCATGCCTTAAGGAGCCTAAGAATTTCCTCATTGACCTTTTGAATTCAGGACTCATACTTCTTGGTTTCTGCTTATATGGCTAGAAAGTAGGCTTCATAGAGAACCTATGTTCTACTAATGACCTATCCAATCCTGACAGTTCATTATAAGACCATGCAAAACAATCTTTATATTTCTTTAAGACCATTAATAACCAGTTCCTGTCAAGAGTACTTAACCAAGCACTGATATAAGTGGGTTGCTGTGCAGAACCTTCTCCTAAATTAACTTCTTCCAAGGGGTCTTGTATTTAAGAACTCACTAATGCTTCTTTTTTCATTTCTTCTGTCCTCAAAGCAAATTTCTTTGCTTTGTTCTGTTCCCACTTTCTCTGATTCAACATCTTTGCCTTCTTCCTCATAGACAAAGTCTGTCCATAAGGCTTCTTCTTCTGTATTTCATGGACTTTTGTTTCAATTTCCAATGCACAGTATTTATCAAAGGTCAAAGGTCTGACCTGTTGTTGTTCCTACTTACAGGTAACTACCATGGCTTCCTTCTCTTGTTCCTGAACTTTTTGGACTATTGATTTTAAGTCCAATGCTGAAAACTTAACTAAAACCACGGGTCTGGCTTCTTGGGTTTCATCTTCTTGCCTACAACCAAGCATCATGATTATCTTTGATGACGAATTCTTCATCAGCACTCTCTTGTACTAAGTGCTTCAGGTGTGCTACTTCCTTATCAGTCGTCACTTCAGCTGAACCATCAGGTTTTCTCAATATACTGAGTGGTGTCACTCATTCATTATACAACTTGGCTTCTGCAAAGCCTGTCACAACCCAAACCCGGTACCCAAAGGCTCGGCGTCGTAACAAGATAAAAATAAAATAATTCAGATAATTCTGTAGTCGCAGCGCAAGCAGATAAATTAAATGAATTTAAAATAAAATAATTGGGTACCAAAAACTTATTTAAAAGGAAATAAATATAGTCATTTGAGCTTCATTATATTATAATAGTCTGATAAAAAAAAGATAGAAATCTTAAAAAGAAAATAAAAAAAAAACAAAACAACACAACGATTCATTTTCCATCTTGATCCTGCTAAACCTCGTCACCTGAAAGGGGTAACAGCTATAAACACATAGCAGAGTGAGAAATATTATACTGTGAGTATAGGGGCACAAAATAGCCATGGATAGTTATTTAAGCTAAAACATTTACATAATTTGAGTTGAATACACAAATTAATTAAGTGGCAGAAACGGAAATAAATCACTATAACCACGGTACAGAACAGGGGTCACTAAAGTGACAATCAGAACAGGGGTCGATGGATCCATGACAATAGGGGACCACAAAGTGGTCAAACAGGGGCCTATAGTTATTTAAGTCCCCCAAGGTATGGGACTCCCGTGGTGGTACTTACAGAAAATAATTGGTTACAAGATCATTGTCAAATAATTACTAAAATTTAAACAAACATATCCATGGATTTTAATTTATGCAAACAGAGTTCAGAAAATAATCTACGTAATTGAAACATTAACCTCACCATAAAACATAAATTATATAAAATAAATTATGGTAACTTAAAACATTCGTAAAATATATTATGGTAACTTAAGACATGTAGAAAACATATTATACTAACTCAAGGTATAATAAAACTCACCTTAAAATTGACCCTTAACCTTTATTTTCTCACTTCGACCAACTGCCGGCTACTCGGTGCTACCTCTTAATTATTGATTGGTATCCTGCCTCTTGTATACTTTTCCTTTGTTTGCTTGTTGAAACTCAGTCCATTACTTCCCTATTTATACGCAATGAATTTGTATCATTCATCAGCATGTTTTGCTAGGTTCGGCCACGTGTTAAATAGGTGTCAAGTTGCCCTTCTCCATGTGACTAATACGTGGCAAATTGGTGAATCACTTAGTCACTTAGTCGCCATCCTAACAAATCACCCCCCCCTTTTTCTTTTTTTTTATTATTCAAAATTCAAATCTAAAGATGATGATTCCTTTTATGAGTCCTAAAATTACTTATGATTATACGTTAGGTTCACGTCTATAAATCTCACCACCCAACTACAAAACATCACTTACTACTTATTAAAATATTTAATGTGTGGTGTCTCACAAACAATTTAATTGATAAATTCCCAATTTCCTATTTATTTATTTATTTATTTATTATTATTATTATTATTATTATTATTATTATTATTATTATTTATTTATTTAGTTTTGAGTTCTATTTATTTAAAAGAAAATTCGGGTGTCACATTTCTCCTCTCCTTAAAAAAAGATTGTCCTCAAACTTGACGTACCTTGGTTTTCAAAGAGGTGTGGGTATTTGGCCCGCATTTGGCTTTCAGTTTCCCACGTTGCTTCTTCGACACGATGGTTTCTCCATAAGACTTTTACGAGAGGTGTAGTCTTATTTCAAAGGACCTAGTCACGGTGATCAAGAATTTGTACAGGTTGTTCTTCATAAAAGAGGTCTTCTTGCACTTCCAATTTCTTATAATCGACAACATGCTCTGGATCCCGAAGATATCGCCGAAATATCGAAACGTGAAACACATTGTGGATATTGGATAGTTCAGGTGGAAGCGCCAGGCAATATGACACAGAACCAATCCTTTCGAGTATCTCGAATGGGCCGATGTAACGTGGGTTTAACTTTCCTCGCTTTCCAAATCGGGTAACCCCTCTCGTTGGTGAGATCTTTAGGAACACATGATCGCCCACTCGAAATTCTAAGTCTCGTCTTCGTGTATCTGCATAGCTTTTCTGGCGACTCTAAGCAGTGCGAATTCACTGCTGGATGAGTTGGATTTTATCGCTTGTTATTTGCACGATCTCGGGGCCTAATAATTTTCCGTCTCTGACTTCCGTCCAACACAGAGGTGATCGACATCTCCTTCCATACAGTGCCTCGTACGGTGCCATTCCAATACTTGCATGGTAGCTATTATTAAATGCGAACTCTACCAAAGGTAGATGATCATCCCAGTTACCTTTGAGATTTAACACACACAAACGTAACATATCTTCCAAAGTCTAGATCATCCTTTCAGATTACCCATCAGTTTGAGGGTGATAAGCCGTGCTAAACTTCAGAGTGGTTCCCAAAGCTTCTTGTAATTTGTTCTAGAAATGAGACACGAAGCGAGGGTCTCTATCGAATACGATTGAAACTGGGGTGCCGTGTAAGCGAATGATTTCCTTAATGTATAGAGTGGCAAACTTAGAAAGAGAGTACATGATTTTGATTGGTAGAAAATGCGCCGACTTTGTCAATCGATCCACGATAACCCATATTGCATCATTCTTCGAGACTGATTGCGATAGCCCAACCACGAAGTCCACAGTAATATGCTCCCATTTCTATTCGGGAATAGGGAGTGGTTGCAACATCCCTGCAGGTCTCTGATGTTCTGCTTTAACTTGTTGACAACGCAGGCATTTGGAGACATTGCTTGCTGTGTCTTTCTTCATTCTTGTCCACCAGAAGTGTTCCTTCAGATCGTGATACATCCTCGTATTTCCAGGGTGGATTGCAAACCTCGAGCTATGAGCTTCTACCAATATCCTTTTCTTGAGTTCTGGAAGGTCAGGTACGCAAATTCGATTTCGAAATTTTAGCATCCCATTGCTTATTGTGAAGTCAGGATCGGGCAAGCTTCCTTGTTCCTCGTACTTTTTCTTCAAAAGTTTATCTTCACATTGGCGGATTCTAATTTCTTCAATCAACTCGGGTTCCACGATTATGTTGGCGAGCAGTCCATGGATCTTGCGGCGAATAAGGGTACATGCCAAACTTTTGGTCGTTTTTCAACTTAATGCGTCTGCTACTACGTTAGCTTTGCCGGGATGGTGATGGATCTCTATATCGTAGTCCTTTATATATTCTAGCCATCGTCATTGCCTCATATTTAATTCCTTCTGTGTAAATAGATATTTGAGACTCTTGTGATCAGTGTAAATCTCACAGGCTGCACCGTAGAGATAATGACGCCAGATCTTGAGAGCGAAGATCACCGCAGCCAACTCTAGATCATGAGTTGGGTAGTTCCTTTCGTGAGTCTTTAGTTGGTGGGAGGCATAAGCAATGACCTTCCCATTTTGCATAAGAATGCAACCCAAACCATTGTGTGAGGCATCGCTATAAATTACAAACCCTTCTGCTTCCGCGGGGAGTGCTAGTATAGGAGCTGTCACGAGTCTGTTCTTCAATTCTTGGAAACAACGTTCCTGCTTGTCCTTCCATTCAAAGTGCCTGTTCTTCTGAGTTAGCTGGGTCTGGGTCAAGGGTGAAGCTATCTTCGAGAAATCTTGCACAAAGCGCCGGTAATAGCCGGCTAGGCCCAAAAAGCTTCGAATCTTAGATACGTTAGTAGGTCGTGGCCACTCCACAATTGCTGCAACCTTTTGGGGATCAACTGAGATGCCATCTTTGTTAATGACGTGACCGAGGAAGTGTACACTAGTGATCTAGAATTCGCATTTCTTCAACTTGGCATAAAGCTCGTGATTACGTAGTGTCTGTAGAACTCTTTGCAAGTGGTGTTCATGATTTTCTAGCGATTTGGAGTATATAAGAATGTCGTTAATAAAGACAATGACGAACTCATCAAGATAGGGTTTGAACACTCGATTCATGAGATCATGAAGGCCGCTGGAGCATTTGTGACGCCAAATGGCATGACGAGAAACTCGTAGTGCCCGTAACGAGTTTTGAAGGCAGTCTTTTTGATGCTTTCTGTTTTAACTTTTAGTTGATGGTAACCAGAACGCAAGTCAATTTTTGAGAACACTTGGGCGCCTTGCAGTTGATCAAACAAGTCGTCAATTCATGGTAAGGGGTATCGGTTCTTGATGGTGACTTTGTTCAGCTCTCGGTAATCGATGCATAGTCTCATTGTACCATCCTTTTTCTTTACGAACAGTATCGGAGCTCCCCATGGTGAGGTGCTTGGTCGGATGAAGCCTTTGTCCAGTAGTTCTTGGAACCAGGTTAGGTTTTAATGGTGAATTCGATTTCCCGGTCAACTGGGGTATCAGGCAGGTCATCAGGAAATACATCCAGGAATTCTTGAACCACAGAGATTGCGTCAAGTGTGGGGGTCTCTTGTTGAGTATCGATCACATAACAGATACACCTACAACAACCCTTTCTTAGTAGTCGTTGGGCTGTCATGAAGGATATAATACATGGAGGGGGAGAGGCTCCAGTTCCTTCGAAGATAAGCTCGAGTTGGTTTGGTGACCGGAGGAAGACCTTTTTGGCTTCACAATCGATAGAGGCACGGTTGGCAGCTAACCAATCCATTCCTAAGATCACATCAAAGGTACTAATGCAGAGGGAAATCAAATCTACATGTAAGGTTTCACCTTTTAAGGATAGAGTACAAGATTTGTACACATTAGTACTAAGGGCGGAATTACCAGAAGGAAAAGACACAGACAATACATATCTTAAGGGTTCGGGTGTTGATGTCAACTTGGTAGCAAAGTATGGTGCGACAAAAGAATGAGTTGAGCCAGAGTCAAAGAGAACATGGGCTAAGTGACCACAAACAGAAAGTGTACCTGACACGATGTTCTCTGTAACTTCTAGGTTTCTAGGTACTAAGGCAAAAGCTCTTCCTTGGCATTTTTGGTCCTTTTTCACTCCTCCAGGTACTGCGGGTTTTCGGACTGGTTCAAAGGGGCCAACTGTAGATTGTAACGCCCCACTCCCGGGTCGTTAAATACTCTCAAATAGCCACACACAAAAAATACAAGTTTTGCTCCCAAAAATAATAACTACAAAATCATCTCCAAATGATACAATATCCTCCAAAATAAACAATATTACAACTATCTCCAAATTTAATAATTACAGTGATGGATCCCAAATTTTTATATTAATAAATCTTGATTAACACGTAATTAAATTAATCAAACCTAATCACAAATCCCACAATTTAATTGGTTGAATCTGACTTCCATTAAGGCCCAATTAATTTATCATTCTGAATCAGATTTCAACTCAAACCCCCAAAAGGCTCAAAATATCAAATTAAACTTATTGAGCTCATCAATTTTGGTTTCTCAAACCTTTAAGGCCTTCAATTTCAGATCAAACTCAAAATCTCCATCCATAAATTATATATTCAATTGAGGAAAAACTCAAAATGCATGGATGTGGGGATACGAGGTTTCGAACCCCTGTCTTTAGTCTCTTGCTCTTTCAACCACTGAGCCGAACCACTGAATCTAAGCCACTCTTGTGACCAAATATGCAAACAAATATATATAATACATAGATATACAATTCATATACATATATGCATACAATTCTCCCGCCTCTTTCTCTTCCTTCGAAAACCGCGTTTGACACGCAGGTTTGCTTTTGCGTCGACTGGCCGACAAAAGCAGGCCTCCTTGATTTGTAAGCTCGCCTCGTCTCGACTCTCTCTCCCTCTTTGTCTTCTTCTTCATCACTCTTCCATCCCCTTCTTCTCTTCCTCATCTATTTTCTGCCATTTCTCTGCGACTCCCTTCTTTCCTCTCTCTTCCTATACATGGCTTCGTCTTGCTCCCTCTCTCTCTTTCCGGATCTTAATGATCCATCGAGCTCCTGTAGGCCAAGTGGCCCTGCTCTTACTTATCCTAGTCGTCCTACACTAACAGTTGAGCAAGTGATGGCTGCTCAAACTGATATTGAGGCTAACCACTACACGTTGAAGTCATGTATGGAGACAATGGCCACGGTCACTAACCTGTCTCACCATCTGCAAAACAAGACGTGTGAGGTACATCGGGTTAACACCCAACTCACTTTGCTTCAGCATATGTATAAGGATGCACGAGCGGAGATTTGCGAGCTGAAGGCAGAGAACAAAGAACTGAAACGGAAGGCTACCTCCACCGAGAATAAAGAGGTAAAACGACAAGCCACTTGTATGGCCCGGTTCGGAGCGCCGTCGTATTTTGCCTTTGATGGTCGGCGAAGAGTTAACTCTCTTTGTGAAAACACTGAGGCAGGGCCTTCTCTTGGGAAACACACTGAGGCAGGGCTTTGAAGGTCTCCCAGAACGAAATCGAGATGAAGAAAACGGCGGGAGAGTCAAGCAAATGAGGTCGGCGTATGGCCGTTTGCCGGAGGAGAAAGAAGAACAGATCCCTCTCATTTTTTTTTTCTTTTTTTTTTTTTTTTTTTTTTTTAGAGTCTCTGTAATCGGGGATGTCCTCCCCAGACTGAAATAAAATCAGTTTAGGTTCTGTACATCAATGGCGTGACTGGCACATCACTTTGAATTGAACATTGATTCCATACTGACCTGAATCACAAAATAACTTAACGAAAGAAAAACGAGGCAAAACAATCCAAACACATTTATATACACTGACTGGTATGGATACCCCGACCGGTATGAATACACTAACTGGGTGGCTCGAGCGGGGGAGAAGATAGAATCACTGACTCAACTATGTCCCTAATTCATTACCTTTTTTTTTTTTTTTTTTGAAATAGTTTTTAATTCAAACAATGGGAAACTTATACACAAACAAAAATATTATTATTATTATTATTTTTTTAAAAAAATCATTGCTCTGATACCACTTTTGTCACAACCCAAACCCAATACCCAAAGGCTCGGCGTTGTAACAAGATAAAAATAAAATAATTCGGATAATTCTGTAGTCACAGCGCAAGCGGATAAATTAAATAAATTTAAAATAAAATAATTGGGTACCAAAAACTTATTTAAAAGGAAACAAATATAGTCATTTGAGCTTCATTATATTACAAGAGTCTGATAAGAAAAAGATAGAAATCTTAAAAAGAAAATAAAAATAAATAAAACAACACAGCGATTCATTTTCCATCTTGATCTTGCTAAACCTCGTCACCTGAAAGGGGTAACAGCTATAAGTATATAGTAGAGTGAGAAATATTATACTGTGAGTGTAGGGGCACAAAATAGCCATGGATAGTTATTTAAGCTAAAACATTTACATAATTTGAGTTGAATACACAAATTAATTAAGTGGCAGAAACGGAAATAAATCACTATAACCACGGTACAGAACAGGGGTCACTAAAGTGACAATCAGAACAGGGGTCAATGGATCTATGACAACAGGGGACCACAAAATAGTAAAACAGGGGCCTATGGTTATTTCAGTCCCCCAAGACATGGGACTCTCGTGGTGGTACTTACAGAAAATAATTGGTTACAAGATCATTGTCAAATAATTACTAAAATTTAAACAAACATATCTATGGGTTTTAATTTATGCAAACAGAATTCAGAAAATAATCTACGTAATTGAAACATTAACCTAACCATAAAACATAAATTATATAAAATAAATTGTGGTAACTTAAAACATTCGTAAAATATATTATGGTAACTTAAGACATGTAGAAAACATATTATACTAACTCAAGGTATAATAAAACTCACCTTAAAATTGACCCTTAACCTTTATTTTCTCACTTCGACCAACTGCCGGCTACTCGGTGCTACCTCTTAATTATTGATTGGTATCCTGCCTCTTGTATACTTTTCCTTTGTTTTCTTGTTGAAACTCAGTCCATTACTTCCCTATTTATAGGCAATGAATTTGTATCATTCATCAGCATGTTTTGCTAGGTTCGGCCACGTGTTAAATAGGTGTCAAGTTGCCCTTCTCCATGTGACTAATACGTGGCAAGTTGGTGAATCACTTAGTCACCATCCTAACAAATCACCCCCCCCCCCCTTTTTCTTTTTTTTTATTATTCAAAATTCAAATCTAAAGATGATGATTCCTTTTATGAGTCCTAAAATTACTTATGATTATACGTTAGGTTCACGTCTATAAATCTCACCACCCAACTATAAAACATCACTTACTACTTACTAAAGTATTTAATGTGTGGTGTCTCACAAACAATTTAATTGATATATTCCCAATTTCCTATTTATTTATTATTATTATTATTATTTATTTATTTATTGATTTATTTAGTTTTGAGTTCTATTTATTTAAAAGAAAATTCGGGTGTCACAAAGTCAGCACAAACGACAAAGGGTTGACGGTCTGCATTAATCTCCTCTGTCTCTCCATTGCATAAGGCCATCATTACCTTCTGATGTAGAGAGGAAAGCACACATTTGTTGGTGTGAATCCAAACCCTGCCAAGTAAAGCATTATACTTAGCATTACTATCAATAACAAAGAATGCCGTCATGCAATCTTTGGTTCCCACACTCAGTTGATTGGCAGAATACCCTGAGCCATCTTCTTATCCCCAGCAAAACAAGCAATGGTTGTACTGGTTGGGATTAATCTGGGGTTCCTTATCTCTAGTTTCTTCAAAGAGGATTTCGGAAGCAGGTTCACCGCTGCCCCATTATCCACCAATACCCTATTTATCTGTATCTCATTGAAAAAAGCCTTGATATGCAAGGGCTTGACATGCTATGTCATGGATGTTGTAGGATACTCAAAAGGATGTGAGAGATTAATACTCACTTCTTCCTCACTCTCGTCCTCAGTTTCCATCGGTGTGGCCACTTCAGATTCATCTTGAACCATATTAACTTGTGAATCTTCACTAGAAACTGGAATAAGGTGAATCTCCTGATCTTCTTGGTTTCCATCTTCAGCCTGGAACTCCTGTGGTAGTATATGCACCATATTCACTAACACTAGATGAATGAGTCAAACTGAACTACTAGCTGCACTTACTTCTTTTCTAGGTTAACTTGTTCAGTTATTTTAGAAGCATCTTCCATGCTGCATTCTGGCACTTCAAGACTAGTGACTTCCTTCGAATGGTCTGTTCCTGCTAGTTTTTCGACCGAAAATGTCAGTTCAGCCATGAGGGCTTCAAACATCTCCTCCTCAACCATTTCTTTCCTTTGGCCAAGGTGAACTTCTCCTTCTATCTCACTGTCGCTTTTCATCAAGGCCTTTTCAAGACCTACTAAGCTGGATCTTTCTTTGGCTTTCAGTTCAAGTGAACTTTAGCCAACTACTCTTTGCTGAAACTTCTTCTATTCTGAGGAGTCTATTTTAGACTATGATCCAATTTTGGACTTTCTCTTTCCTCTAGCTAGCCTTTTGGCTGGGCCAATGAAGAACTCTCTCCACTTTTCTTCAGATCCTTTTGGTACTAAGTGTACCTTCGCTGGATCTTCCTCCTTTAGAACCTAGAAATTACTGGAACCATATCTAGTTCCTTTGTTTTTGGGTACTTTAGTAACACCCAATTATTCGAAGCCACCAAGGGAGGTTTATTCATTCTAGCCTGGTCTCCAACAACACTTCTTTGGGTAGGTATTTCTTTAAGCTTGTTCTGCATGACAAACCAATCTGGAACCCCAGGTACCCATGAACTCACTAGCTCAGTTGCTGAACTAGCTCTTTCTACCTTCGAAACTGTCTGTGGAGGCCACTGCTCGGTCCTAATCCCCTAACTTGGGCCTAATTCAGGCTTTCTGTTAGGGTGGTTACCTTCCATCTTGTTTGAGGCTGATCTAGGAGGCTAATCTCTGGCTCTGATTCCATAACTTGAGCCCACTTCAGGCCTCCTCTTAGGATGATTTCCCTCCATCCTGTAGTAGTTGGGTGGTATGAACTCATGTAGAGGTCTCTTGCCCTTGGAATGCACTCCAGTGGCTGATGGTCTAGCCAAGAATGGTTGCTATATGGGACCAGTTGGGTATGGTCTCTTGTTGTAGGTACTGGTTGGTTTAGGATGTATCTGCACATCCTTGTAACACTGTTTCCTATCAATTAGGAGTCCTTTCAAACATTTGTAACTTAACCTACATCTGGGACACATCCTTTGCATGACAACTGCCTCTAGGGAGTCATCATCCAGTGCCTCCTCACTAGAGTCCTCCCTTTGGTCTACAAAGGTCTGCCCATTCGCTGGTGAACTTCTAGTATCTTTCTTGACAGTAGTCTGGCTGGCAACATGCATCTGCATATTAACCTCTTCCAATTCCTTCAAGGATAAGTTCTGGAAGTTTGGCACAACAATATTGGCTATAACTTCTCCAGCCTCTAGGAATGGATTAGTGTCAATCCCCATAGCTTTCTCTGTTTTAGCTGGGAATTTTAAACTCCTCTTTCGAATCTGTTCTTGGATCCTATCCCAAAAAACAATACAGTTTTTAGTTGAGTACGACCAAGAATTGTGCCATTTACAATACATTTTCCCTTTAAGTTCTTCTAGAGAAGGAATTTTAACTCCTTTTGATAACTTTAGGAAATTCACTGCAAGCAAATGATCAAAAATCTCATATACCTTTGTTAAATCGAAAGAGTATTTCCTATACAGGTCTTTCTTTTTAAACTGCTGGTTTATTGTAGTGTCTTTATGAATTAATGTCTCACAGATCATAGGCTCTTTCCCTACGATCTTTGCTGCATCAATCTCATAATTAGGATCTTTATAATAAGTCTTGTATGATGCATTACTTCCATCTTATTCTTCCTCAAGTAATGATTCATATCTAGACACCTTATAGGTTAATTCCACTAAGTCTCGGAACTCAATTGAGTCAAACTTCTCTCGAAACCTAAACTCTAAACCATTTTGAGCCAATCTCACAAATTCAGGCTCTGGTAGAATGACCCTACACTTGTTTCGTACTTTTTTGAATCTGGCAATAAATTGAGCAGCCTTCTCATCAGTCCTTTGACTCAACCTTGCCAAGTCTGCCATGGAAACTTCTGACTCCATTTGGAAGAATTGGGCATGAAATGCCTTCTCCATTTGCTGCCAAGTTTGGATAGAGCCAGGTGTAAGGTTACTATATTATACAAAAGTTGCTCTAGTTAGAAAATTTGGAAAAAGTCTTAACTTCATGTAATCATTATTGGTAAATTCACCACATTGGGCAGCGAACTTAGCAATGTGTTCTACTGTTGATTGATTTCCATTCCCACAAAAAAGAGCAAAGTCTGGTATTCTAAACCCCTTTGGGTATTCATGCACCCTATCCACCCATTCTGGATATGGCTTCCTATACACAGGAGTTTGAACCCCTCGGGCGATAGGTCCACACATTTCTCTGACAATATCAGCAATTTGGTCCCTAGGAACCATATTTTGTGCTTATTGGACTACCACTGGAGGAACAAACACAAGATTTGGTGAAAAACCTTGTGCCTGAGGTCCTCTTGGTCCATAGGAAGGTATATTTGGGACTGGTTGTCCCTGTGGTACTCACTGCTGTTGAGGGTATAGTTGACCTCTCTGAGCCTGTCCTACGAAAGGACCAGCGAAAGGTGCTGTAATAGGAGAAACAGGTGTTGTTTCTCTTCCAGCCGCAGGAAACCCTTCTAACCCCTCGGGTGTGAATTCAAACAAGGGATTAATGAACCCCCTTGTGCCAGGTATGACTTCGAACATGAGATTTGGGAACATTCTCATGCCATTTTGTTGTGTTGACTCATATCCACCAATTTGTATGACTTCGCTATTAGGTAATGAGTATTTTGATTTACCATAGGCCTCGAAAAAGGCTTATACCAAGACTGAGGTATAGATGATGGTCTTTCATAATTTTAATTACTAGTCTGACCATTAGTATGTCCATTACTTTGCATAAGCTGTTTATCTCTAGCTAATCTTTCCTGAAGAACATTTGAATTTTCCTCCATATGCCTTATGTTAGTTGGTTGATGGGAATTCATCCGATCCATAAAGATATTGCCCATCTTTCCATTGTGTTCATTAACTGCTATCACATGGCATCTACTAGGCCTCCCCATGGATTCATTGGCTGAGTAGATAGAACAGTGGATGGTCCAATTCCATGGCCTTGCCCATGAACATATGGTGCATGTTCTGAATTACTGGTTTATTTGACCATAGGTTCTAATGAGATAGGTGCTTCCATAAGATGTGTTATCACATTATCCTCTCCTTTCACACCTTCTTCCAGGTATTCATTTTCTCATTCTCTCCTACGTCTAGCCATTTCAATTAGTCACACTAGGCGTGCCAAAAATATATATTGGCTTTTTTGACTTTAGAAGGTTAGTATTGTAATTTTAAGGGTGCCAGCAAGGATCAATCAGTCCTTACAAAAGATTAATTGCCAATCAATTATCAAACGATTGTGTTTTAGTTCTTTCAGCCTCAATAAAGAGGACTTTTACTGGTGACTTGTTTAGGAGAATTTAGTAAATAACAACTAAGTAAAGAATAATTTCAGAATTTCATTAAGTAAAATGAAAAACTTACAATGATCTGACCCAACTTCGTAGAGGTTTACAACAACAAGCTATTTGAAACTACTCCTATGAATGAAGTGCAGTACAGAAATGTAAAGAACTGTAAAAACTGGAAGGGAAAACAAAGTAAATAAAACTGATTTTTTTATCTGAGTCTGGATCTTTCAAGAGAGGTGTAAATTTTTTAAAACCATAACTATAATAAAGTCGAAACTACAATATGTCAAATAAATTTTAAAATGCAAGATAAAAAATGTAAAGATAAAACTAATGTGTAGATAAAAGAGATTTTTAAGTCTTGTTTGGAAAGTGACTAAGGGGTTGTTTGGCATCCCCTATATTAATACACTTTTTTATCTTTATATTTTTTTGAGTCACATCTTTATTTTTCTACATATCTTTTTGTAAAGAATTAAAAAATATATTTATTTAGATCATCTCAAACTGTCACGACTCGCTCCCCATACCCAAGGGTTAAGTATCGTGATGGCCAGTAACTGAAGTTACCTACGGCTAATTCTTGAACAAATTACTAAACGCGAGCAGAAAAATATTCAAGTGAGGATACTAAAATAATCATTGGAGCTTTTGCTTTTATAACAAAAATTTATTGACCAAAAAGCCGATATTTACATATGAAGAATAAAATTAGAAATGCTATAAAAGTTCTTTGTGTGTCTATTCCACATCCCCGCTTCTAAGACTTTCCAAAAGCTATTTCTAAATTACATCATTTTCTGAAAATTGGTAAACAGTTATAAGCACATGGCAGAGTGAGAATATTATACTGAGAGCATAATTACCATGAATAAGCTTTAGGCTTAAAATAGATAAAATAGAATACTTTTCTATTAGAGTAAATAAGTTGCTCATATTATAACAGAAATCCTTTTCAGAAATCATATGATATTATACAAAAATATAAAACCATAACTATGGTGCAGAATAGAATAGAAGTCAATGAATTCATGACAATACAGAGGTACGAATTTAAGAGATGGCTTATACGGATTATAGAAGTGGCTCCCATAATAGTGTAGCACTTAGCTCTACACAGGACAGAGATCAATAAGTTGATGACAAACAGAGGGCCACAAGATGACCAATCAGAAGCCAAAAGTTTTTTAAGTCTCTCAAAGCGTGGGACTCCCGTGATGGTACTTACAAAAAATAATTGCTTATGAAATCAGTGTCAAATAATTAGTAAAATTTAAACAAACATATCCATGGGTTTCAATTTAAGCAAATAGAGTTCAGAAAGTCATCAACATAATTGAAATATTAATATAATTTATAAAACACAAATTGTATAAAATAAATTATGATAACTCAAAATATATGAAAAATATGTTATGGTAACTCAAGATATAATATAACTCACTTTAACATTAATTTCAACTTTTACCTTTCATTTACTATGACCCACTAAATACTCCAACTAAACTCAAAAGTTATAAAACCAACTAAAGAGCCGAGAGAGAAATTGGTGAGTTTGGAATTGGTGATGATGCCTTAACTGAGCTGATGGACATCTATTTATGTAGACCACAGTGTGGGGAACAAGAGGTGTGCTCAGCAAGACACTTGCGGGCCACGTCTTTTTGTTGTACAGAAAATATTATATTTCAGTGCATTTTGATTTTAAAAAAAATATAATAAAAATATCAAAATATTCAAAAAATAATATTGAACAATAATATAAAGTTAAAATTATTTTTTGAAATCATTTAATAAAATTTAAGGGATAACTTAAATTTTCAGGTTGTTACAAACTTCCTTCATTTTAAAAATTTTGTCATCGAAATTTGTCATATGTGTAAGCTATCCGCAGCGCACTCTGATAAATATATATCTAATGATTAATCTAATATAAAATATTACCTAAAAAAAAAAATTTAACAAAAACAACTCACTGTTTATTTGTCAAAATTTGTTTTGGGCCAAAATGAAAAACAATTGGTGACTTTAAAAACTTTTAATTGGTTTTGTTTTCGAGAATAAAAAAATAAAATAAGAACACGATTAAACAAGCGATTGGAAATGAAATGAGAGAATCATATGCAAGAGTGGAAGGAATTTGAGATGAACTTCCATTTCTTTTATCCGTGAACTTTCCATTGATGGGAAATAGTTTTAAAATCAGTATTTTTATAATTTTTTTTTTACAAATTTTGAAATATTATAGATTTAAACCCACTTCTAAAAAGTCAAATGAAATTTATTTTTTTTTTCAAATACTACGGAACATATAATACGAATTATTTTTTTTTTTTTGTAATGTTTTTTTTTTTTTTTTCAAATTATTCAACATATACATGAAAGATATATACAATTATATATAAAGTAACAAATAACTTATCTTAATTACAAAATTTAATGAAATACCATAATTATATATACCACGATTGTTGCTATAAATATTTAATTTAAATATAACCTATAATCTAGCTCAACGTTTCCCCCATCCTATTTGTGCATGTGTCTTATGCTCCAATAATTTGATAAAAATAATTTTAAAAACCTAGGCTCTAATACCACTTGTCACGACTTGCTCCTCGTACCCAAGGGTTAAGCATTGTGATAGCTAGTAATTGAAGTTACCTACGGCCAATTCTTGAACAAATTACTAAACGTGAGCGGAAAGATATTGAAGTAAAGGTAGTAAAATAATTATTAGAGCTTTTACTTTTATAACAAAAACTTAGTGACCAAAAGGCCGATATTTACATATGAAGAATAGAATTATAAATGCTATAAAAATGCTTTGTGTGTGTATTCCACATCCCCGCTTCTAAGACTTTTCAAAAACTATTTCTGAATTGCATCGTTTTCTGAAAATTGGTAAATAGTTATAAACACATCACAGAATGAGAATATTATACTAAGAGCATAATTACCATGGATAAGCTTTAGGTTTAAAATAGATAAAATATAATACTTTTCTATTAGAGTAAATAAGTTGCTCATGTTATAACAGAAATCTGTTTCAGAAATCATATGATATTATACGAAAATATATAACCGTAACCACGATGCAGAACAGAACAGAGGTCAATGGATTAATGACAATACAGAGGTACATATTCAAGAGGTGGCTCGTACGCATTCTAGAGGTGACTCTCATAATAGTGTAGCACTTGGCTCCGCACAGTATTTTGCTTCGCACAGCACAGAGGTCAATAGATCGATGCCAAATATAGGGCCACAAAGTGACCAATCAGAAGCCAATGGTTTATTTAAGTCCCCCAATGCGTGAGACTCCCGCGGTGGTACTTACAAAAAATAATTGCTTATGAAATTAGTGTCAAATAATTAGTAAAATTTAAACAAATATTTCCATGGGTTTCAATTTAAGCAAATAGAGTTTAGAAAATTATCAATATAATCAAAATATTAATATAATTTATAAAAACAAATTGTGTAAAATAAATTATGATAACTCAAAATATAAGTAAAATATGTTATAGTAACTCAAGGCATAATATAACTCATTTTAATGTTAATTCTAATTTTTACCTTTCATTCACTACGACCCACTAAATACTCCAACTAAACTCAAAGGTTATAAAACCAAATAAAGAGTCTGAGAGAGAAATTGGTGAGTTTGGAATTGGTGATGATGCCTCAGCTGAGCTGATGGACATCTATTTATATAGGCCACAAAGCATGGGGAGCAAAAGGTGTGCTCAGCCAGACACTTGAGGGGCACATCTTTTTGTCCCACAAAAAATATTATATTTCAGTATATTTTTATCAAAGAAAAATATAGAAAAAAAATATAATAAAAATATCATAATATCCAAAAATAATATCGAATAATATAAAGTTAAAATTATTTTTTTGAAATCAGTTAATATAAAATTTAAGAGACAATTTAAATTTTCGGGTTGTTACACAAACAACCTCTCGAAAAACAAAAAAAAACAATAACCTTATAGTGGCCCCGTTTGGTATAACTGTTAAAACAGATCATAAATTATAACTTAATAGATTATAGATTATGACTTTAATCAGAAGTTGTTAATCTGTTTGGTGTAAATGTTGAATTTAGATTTAAGTTGCTGAGTAGTGTTTGTTAAATAGGCTGTGAAATAGGTTTTTCAATTAACTTTTATTTTTTTTATTCACTATTTATCTACATTTTTTATAAAAAATAATAATAATAATCCATAGTCTATTTAGGTCTTTTTCTATTTTTAAAAAAATAAAAAATAAAAAAATCTAAGAGTATAACCATAAATTAATATGTTCACAGCAGAAGCTGATAAGCGGAAGTAATGGATGAACAGTTTCTCAGAATCAAATTTTTTGAGTTAAAATAAGTTGTTAGAATCATAAGTTGTTTGAAATAAGTTTAACCAAACAGTCCAAAATAGCTTTTCCAAAGTTAGAAGCTATAAGTTGGCTCAAAAAAGCCAAAACAAACAAACCCAGTGTTTGGCAACTTAGAAAAAATGGGCTATTTTAGCCACAAAAGACAAAATAAGTTATTTTAGCCACAACAAACAAAACATCACATCCAACCCATAATCATTACACTATTCTCTCACAAAAAAAGTCAAAAAAGTTAAAAAACCCTTCCCAAACCAAGTTTTTTAGCCCAGGCTAAAATAACCAAAAAAGCCAAAAAGTCAACTCATTTCCCAAACGGAGGCTTAGGCTATTTTTTTTTTACTAAAATCACAAAAAGACAAAATAGGCTAAAATAGCTAATAAGACAAAATGTCACATCAAATTCATAATCATTTTACTTTTTCTCTCACAAATTTACATCCAACTACAAAAAAATTCAATCATCTTCCAAAACACAAAAATTTTAGCCTATTAAAATAGTTAAAACTAAAATAACCTACTAAAATAGCCAATTTCCCAAACACCCACACTATCAATCTCACCACCAGCTGCCATCGTCTTTTCTAACGGTAACGGTGGTCTAGTGACCATTTAGGCCTTGTTTGTGAAGTTGACTATTTTAGTAAGCTATTTTAGTTTTTGACTATTTTAGTAGGCTTTGTGTTTAGGAAGATGATTGGATTTTTTTTAATTGAATGTAATGTTGTGAGAGAAAAAGTGAAATGATTATGGGTTTGATGTGACATTTTATCTTATTGATTATTTTAACCTATTTTATCTTTTTTGTGAATTTTAACCTAAAATACCAAATAGTAGCCTTTGCCAAACAAGGCCTAAGTGGCATTATGGTCAAAGTAAAAAAATAAAAATATTCAAAACAATAATTTGCTTCTCGAACCAAATAATTTAATTAATCAATTCGTTATGTTTAAAAAAAAAAAAATCAATCATTATATCTAATACTATATGGATGTTTGGAAAGCTATTATTTTAGTAAGTTATTTTAGCAGGTTAAAATTTATATATTTGGGAAGATTATTTGATTTTTTTTTATAATTGAATGTGATATTTATGAGAGAAAAAATAAAATAATTATGAATTTGATGTGACATTTTATCTTATTAATTATTTTAGCATATTTTATCTTTTTGTAAATTTTAGCAAAAAAATAGTCCAAAACTCACTTGCCAAACAGCCCTTATATATTCATAAACTTATGTGTTTTTGGGGACATAAGAAATAAACTGTTTATTGACTTATTTTTTTAACATCATATTTTTTTAAAAAAAATTTCTGAACATCTTTTTATAATGAGTAAAATCAACTTATAAGTAATACCCAAAACAACTCTTAAGGTGTTGTTTGGGATGTGAGTTTTTTTTGATTTTTTAGCTAAAATAGTTACAAAAAGATAAAATAGATTAAAAAAATTAATAAGACAGAATATCATATTCAAATCATAATTATTTCATTTTTTCTCCTATAAAAGTTAAAAAATCAATCCAAACGAACTTTTTAGTTAAGACTTAAAATAGTTAAAAAGTCAAAAAAATAACCAAACTTCTCAAACGAAGCCTAAATTTATCATTATAGCACCTAAAAAATTAATAGATATATATATATATATATATAAGTGAAAAACAAATTTTAAAAATTAAAACCAAAATTTTCTAAACTTATTTTTTTTTGAAGATTTTGGAGTTTTTGTTTGGTTATTTTGAAAATGAGAAAAAGGGCATGTTTGGTTTGGATTTGTAGAGTGATTTTGGAAAAAAAAATTTAAAAATTTATTTGGTTTGTAAATTTTCGAAAACAATTTTCAAAATCACTTTTTCTCTCTCTCCTCTCTCATTCTCAATCACTTTTTCTCTCACACATATCTATTCAATTATAACAAAATATCAAATCATTCTAAATTCCAAAACTCCAAAACTACTTTCAAAATATACAACCAAACAAACCAAAAAAACTTTTAAACTCTCTCCCTAAAATAATTTTTAAAAACTACTCTCCCAAAACCAAACCAAACCAAACCAAACCAAACAAAACATACTCAAAGTTTTTCAAAAACTAACATGAGTGCATTTTTTTGATGTCACTAATTTTTTATTAAAATTGTTTCTCTTCTAAAATTAGAGAAAAATTTGAATTTATAATAATGTATTTTTTAAAAAACTAAATAAAAATCCTTTTTTAAAATAAAATTTTTAAATCACCTTTTAAAAAAATAGGACCAGACATGATTATTATTTTTCATTTTTGATTTGAAGGTATTAAACCATCGTACGCTGCTTGCTTGGGTAAAAAGCAAAAGAAGGTCCCTGGCAATAGCGCAGATGAATTTATTTCCCCAAATTGAATAAAAATTTGGAGTCCGGACCTCAATTGGACTTCGCAGAGACCATACTCAACAGTAGTAGACCGTATATATAAACCCGCACCGAAAGCACTTCTTCTCTCCTCCATCGTCACTCCTGTATTTCACTCTTTTCCTCTCTCTTCCTCTCCAAGTTTCTCTCCGTAGCGTGACTCTCAATCGCCGCCGTGTCCTCCTCCGATACTCCGCCCGAATCCTCTTCCGATCATCGGGTACTACTCTCTCTCTCTCTCTCTCTATATATATATATGTATATGTATGTATATGTATGTATCTCTGTAATCGATTCATTTTTACGATTTTTCTACTCCATTTTCTCTACTCGTGTGGTTTGGTTCAGTGAAACGGTATTGATTGCTGAGATTTTCTCTATTTTCTGTATTTGAGTGTGACGTTGTGTGTTTTTTATTACAGGTTCTTCGGAGGTAACGTTTTGTACTACTCCTTCAATACGCTACTCACAATCTACTGAGCTATAGAGAGAATCGTCTTTTTGTTTTTCATTTCTTGAATTTGTCTTCCGTGTTGAGTAATACCTAAAATCATTCTCTCTTTGCTAGGGGGGATTTAGAGTTAAATTACTTGAAATAATCATATATGTTGACATGCATGTGTGGATGGGTAATTTTCATGCATTCATGTGATTCTCATTTTTAAAAGAAATTTGTGTGCTGATTGTAGGATGATGCTTGATGGTCCTTGTATGTTCTGTTTAGTGTTGTGTTTGTATTTTTGTTTAAATCTAAAACTTGACCTAGTGATGAATCTAGGGTTTGTGAACTTGTTACTTTCTAAAGGCCTAGGGTTAAGATCTCTTCTCTTGTCACTGTGAGTGCAGTTTCCTTTTTACTGTTCTCCTCATTGTAAAAAAAGGGGGAGAAATAGAACTTATAATTTTCTATATTCTAATTAATTGGTGTGGAACAAATGCTTATCTTCAGTGACACAAGTATAAGGAATTGAAACCCAATTGGAACTTGTGCATTTCAAAATAAATAATTATACAATCACAATATTCATTAGAACTGTCTGTCCTCTTGAAGTTATAAGAACCATATACTCAGTGAAACTAAGTGAATTTGTATCTTCTTTACACAATGATGAGTTTAATATTTTTAAATGTTAAGAGCGCCAACTGAATTGGCTTGCATTTTGTTTGAGAACTACTTTCAGCAAATTTACTAGCAATTTTTTTTCCCTTTACCCAGAAGTGAATACTTTTTATTTTATCTATTATTCAAATAGAATTAGAAGGCATAACCCTGCTATCAGTTTACTCATCTTTGTGTAAAGCTAGTGTCTCCCATTTGTCTATTTTCATTGGTTTTTACCAACTTTATGTCAAATTGTTGTGGGCTTGCAGGGTCGGCCCAGGTATATATTTGGGTTCTAAGTGAAAACTTAAAATTGGGTCGCTTTATCCATATAAAAAAAAAAAAAAAAAAAAACCATTTGTTAAAAATTTACCTCAAAAAGAAGTTGTGTAATGTAGATTCAAAGGTGGTGTAATGTGAGGCACACCCAAAAATAATGTGATCCATAAACATATATTTTGGATTGTGAAGTTATATTAATTGGATTCAGCTTTTATTTTTGGGCCTACTAATACTATAAAAGTTGCAATTATTTAGGCGCCCGTAAAATATGATAAAATTTTAGGGGCCTGTAAAATGTGAATGCCCAAGGCCTGCCTTGCATGCTTGTGTGGATGTTGGTATGTGTCTGTGCATGTGTTTCTTCTTGATAACTATATTTGTCTTATAGTTAGTGCTAATGACATCTGAATGACTTCATTGGCTTTAGATTTGACTAACCTTTTATGTCCTCAATTTTTTCTAGTAAGTAACCTTTTCTTTAATAAGTTTGTTCTTTTTACTATGTATTTTGTTGTATGACTTCCATCTACATACACTGTAGTCACCATAGAAACATGACACCTTAATGATATGTATCTTGGGATGCCTGATGATTGATTTTACTGAGGAAGTGTTTTTTGTTTTTTTTAACTAGAAAGTATTAAATTATGTATTGATTTGGCTTTTGGAGATGTATTACAAAATAATGTTTCAAGAGGATGCTTGATTTTAGTCAAGAAATATTTTTCTCTTTTATAAAGTTGAAAATATATTAAATTATTTTATAGGAATTTTTGAGGTTTTCAAAATGACAATGCCAATTTCCATTAATGCTTGTGTTATGTCATTATAATCATCTTATGTACTCTATACTACAAGTTCCAAAGTAGAAAAAGAAAAGCTAATGTTGATGATTCCTAACTTTATATTTCATCTAATTATTTTGTATTATTTAGATAAAGATGGATGACATGTTTATTGCCTAATGACTATACAATTAAATTTTTATCCGGATTTATCAAATTGGCTTTTTCTCTGTTGGTTTAGGGCAATGACATTTTGTTCTTCCATTTAGATGTTGGCCTTCTTTCTTTTTTGACTTGTGAAGTTCATACTTTATGATGGTAGACTCCTATTTAGCTTGTATTTAAGTTTCCAGTGTCTTTTGTGCCCCCTCTATATGCTTAGATATTATTTACCAGCGATTCTTGTCTGTCATATCACAAAAATCTAATATCTTATAGAACATTCATTCAAAGAAAAAAATTAGTTTCTATTTCATTTCTCTTTTTCCTTTACTTTTATTTTCTATTTCATTTGTTGAATACAAACTCTCTCCTAACTAACCGTAGACCACGCCCTTGCCTTTACAAACCTCCCCCACCTGTTTTACAACCTCTATCATTGAAGTATTCTACTTCCCCACCTCAAGCTCCCCAGAAAAAATGCCTCCCCCAAGGCCCCCCTAAGATTCCTTCTTTAACTTCTAACCAGCCAAACTGCTTTGAACTCCAGCAACTTGTGAGTCCTTTGAAGGCCTCTACCCTCTCTTTACCACCAGCACGAACTTCTCACTCACACCATCTTGAATGAACTCAAATGACTTCTGTCCAAGCTGCCCTATCCATCCTTCAATCGATGACGCTATCTCTCCCTCTAGCCATGGACAATATGATGTGAGTACTCATTTGCAATGAAACAAAATATATGTTCCAGTGAATTTTTCACTCTGCTGAATACTGTGAGGAAACAAACCTTCTGCTATGACCCCACCTCTAATTATGTTTTCTAAGATTATTGTTTTGACTATTCAAAACTAGCTGAATTTCGTTACATGATTATTATGTCTTGTTTGCTTTGTTTCTGGCCATGGTTGAGTTGCTGGAAGGCATATGAGAGCAAGAGCACACTTATTGAAATATGCATTTAAATTTCATTTATCTTAAAATCAAGCATGGGTCAAGTTCATCTCAAAACAAAATAAATGTATAACAAATATAAGGGCAAGATGTTAAGTGATGAACATAAAGGTAGCCTGTCAACTGAACTGACAAATTTAGAATTTTGTAGTCTTTGCTTTACTAACTTGATCCTCTTCTCATCCAAAGCCTTTTTCATGGAGTGAAGCTATTCCATAGCATTCTTTCCATGCTGATGAAGATCTGCCATAACGAGTCAAACTTTCAAGGTGGTGTTGGTAGTCCAATGTGCTTTTCTTAATGGTAGTGGCTTGGGTTCTACGTAAAGTATATACAAGTCATGAAAATGCTAGTCATAACACTAACAATGTCATATGTTGTAATTTGATGTGATCAGTTATAGTTGATTACTAGTTATGTTGTTCAGTTGGTATTTGGATGGTGTTCCTGGAGAACAACATAGAACAAATGACACAAGGCAAGAGTTACATTTATGTTAAATGCAGAGGTTGAATTGTCAGCTATGCCTTGTTTCATTCCCTTATGGTAGATTTTGGGTTATACCTAAGGTTGCACATAAAAACTATTACCAAAATCATTTGTTCTCAGAGCAAAAGCAAGAGTTGCATTTTTTTTTCAAGTCCTTATCTGTGGCTCACTTCTATTGATTGATGGGAGTTATGATGCATATCAGTGGCTCTATTGGGTCACCAGCAAAGAACAACACCACATGTTTCTGATCATTATCTACTGTGTAGTCTATGTTAATAAACCATTTATTTTTTGCTCTCTGCATGTTTGTTGTGTACCTCATTACATTTAAGTTAAATGCACAGAATGTTTCCCTGCCTGTACTAGCTGATAAGCTGTTGGCATTTTGCTGCCTTTGTTTAGTTTAAAAAATGGGTTCAGTTTCTATTTCATTGAGCCTTAATTTAGTAAAATTTGCTATCTGAGATAAATTTTTTTAACAAGACCAGAAAGTTAGTGCAAACTACAATGAGCTCGAGAAAAGGGGGTGGAAAGCCGTTTGTTGCTGGTACTGCTGACTCATCATCCAAGGGGAAAGGCACATCTGAGGCCTCTGACCCAAAGGTGGATCAGTTGAGTCAGCGTGTAGAAGATGTCAGCCTTGATTCTGCCCAAGATGGAAAATGGGAGGTTTGTGTGAGGAAGCCCAAGAATAAAGCTGGAAGCAGTGCTGCCAAATCATGGGTTGGACAGAATTCCAATCCTAAAGCATGGGGACATCCTGATGCGGTTCAGAAGTCAGGCATGCGGAGTAATGGTGGAAATAGCTGGCCAACACCTAATGCTGATCCTAGAAGGCCTGCTGGCAGAGGAAATCCGAGGCCTCAGTCATCTAGTAGAGGTTTTGAAAACAACTATGTTGCATCACAACCTGTTGTCCCTCCTCCTTTGGAACATGGATGGAACTGGCGTGCACGAGCTGCTTCTACTGAGTCCTCTGAAGATGGCACAGGAAAAAAAGAGATCCACTTGGATCCCCATTCTATTGATGATGATGATGATGACAAGATTGTCAATGATGACGACTCAGATGCAATTGTTACTGACGATGAACTATTAAGTGATGAATTTGATTCTGATGCTAGTGAGAAAAGCCACGACTCTCGCAAGAAGAGTGGATGGTTCAAGCCCTTCTTTGAAATCTTGGATAAGTTGTCTGTTGAAGAAATCATGGAACCAGCTAGACAGTGGCATTGCCCGGCATGCCAAAATGGTCCTGGTGCAATTGACTGGTATCGAGGTCTGCAGCCTCTCACCACGCATGCAAAGACCAAAGGATCAAAGAGGGTGAGGGTCCATAGAGAATTTGCAGAACTTTTGGATGAGGAGCTGCGCAGGCGGGGTTCTTCAGTCATACCAGCTGGTGAAGCATTCGGTAAATGGAAAGGTCTTAATGAGATTGACAATGATCGTGAGATAGTTTGGCCTCCCATGGTTGTCATTATGAACACAATACTTGAGCAGGATGAAAATGAAAAGGTACAGTTAATGTTGCTTGTTTCCCCGTGATGCTGACATATGATTGAATTTCTGTCTATGTTTCTAGAAACAATCCGGCTGCATTACTTTCTTTGTTAAACTAAATTTGTTTGCTTGATATTATAGTTGGAACTTTTCTTTTGAAATTGTATTTGCAGTGGATAGGCATGGGTAATCAGGAGCTTCTCGATTACTTTAGTTCATATGATGCAAAGAAGGCCCGACACTCCTATGGTCCACAGGGGCACCGGGGAATGAGCGTATTGATTTTTGAGGGGACACCAATTGGTTATTTAGAGTCTGAGCGTCTTCATAACCATTTCCAGGAACAAGGAACAGATAGGGAGGCTTGGGATCATTGTCGAACCCTATTCTATCCTGGTGGGAAGCGCCAACTATATGGTTACATGGCAGAGAAACAAGACTTAGATATCTTCAATCAGCATTCCCAAGGTTATTTCTCTCTCCCTGTGTGAGTGTGTGCCCACATGTGTATGTGTATGTGCGTGAATTTAGTATTCTAATAACTGATATCCCATTTTGTTTGATGTGCTTCATGATTGAGTAGGCAAATCCAGACTGAAGTTTGAGCTGAGATCATATCAGGAGATGGTCGTGAACCAGATGAAGCAAATGGGTGAAGATAATCAGCAGCTGATCTTTTTTAAGAATAAGGTGGCTAAAGAGCAAATGCATTCGAAGGCTCTTCAAGAGACTGTTCATTTGGTGACGGCAAGGCTTCGCAAGACGGAGGAGGAAAATCGCATTGTTAGGCAGAGAAGCAAAATGCATCATGAACAGAACAAGGAAGAGGTAATAACAGAACTCAAAACTCAATATAGTGCCAGGGCTAATTTCTGGATAAGATGGATTAGTGATACTCCCTCCGTCCCAAAATATTAGTCCCTTATTCCATTTTTCATTGTCCCAAAATATTAGTCCCTCTTCAAAAATCAAGTACAAAAATAATATAAATTTCCTATTTTACCCTTCTTTTAAATTAATAAACAATATAAAAAGTACAATTATGACATTGATATTCCCAAAAAATGTACTATCAAAAGAATAATTTGGAAACTCAACTTTTTTCAAATGCAATAATTGTACTACCAAAAAAAGTTGGATTCCCCAAAAGGGACTATTATTTTGGGACGGAGGGAGTAGTTGTTTCTAGAACTTTTGTACTGCACTGTTGCTGTGGGAAGTATGTGGGCCATGGTCTTTTACAATAGCCCTAGGTAGTGGCGTTTGTTTCTGTGACAATTATAATAGCAACCAGAACCCTCAATGCCACTAGAATTGTTTGTCTTTCTTTTCAAGTGCCCAAATTAACTACTACATTTATTTGATGATAATAGGTTCTTATAACCGTTTTGTTTAGATGCCCTAGTGGATGATTGAAATGCCATTAAATGTTACATTTTTAAATTCTCTGTTTCATGCATAAACACAGTAGTCTTTATTTTCACTTACCGGGCACACTTTCATGCACATGACTTTACAATTTGAATCCTTCTGTTAAGTTTTTATGCAAAAGATTTCCTTCACACTACAGCTGCCATTTATTGAATTTTCATATTTCACCTAATCATGTATTCTTCACATTTTTGCTTATTCTCCTAAAGTATAGGAGGTCCTACCATGCATTCTATACTGCGTTAATTCAGGAAAAAGTTGGAGAAGTTAGCCTAGTATCTGTGTATGTAAAGTGTTTTTTTCCTTTTGGGGTTGAATAAATAGTTCTTTATTGTGTTATATCTATCCAGTTATCTCAAGCTCTTGTTAATAGAGGTATTAAGTCGGCATCATTTTACTTAAGAAAATTTTCCAGTTTACACATTACATGGAAAAAGATGGTTTTTAAAAATCAAATAAAATAAATCTGCTGTGTATTCTCCTGTATTGAAATGAACATTATGTATCTGATTCGAAATGTCCGTCTGCTCGTTTGGTACCTCTTGTGATTTAATATCAGCAATACCTCTTGTGATTTATTATCAGCAGTTCTTGTGGACTTGCAATTGAGTGTGGAGTAGATAAAATAACAGATAAAGCTGATATCTTTCTTTGACGCAATGAGTTTTAATTATTACTCTTCTTTTGTTCAATTTATTTTTCTACTAGTTTGGAATTTTTCTTTGATGGTAGTAATTTGTTTTCTTAGTTTTTCTGTTATTTCACTTTTTCTTCCCTTGTTAGTCGTGCTTGTCATTTGATTGTTGCATTTTCAAAATTCCTTAGATGGACTTTCAAGAACAATTCTTCAAGGATCAGCTCAAAGTCATTCATGAAGCTAGGGAAGAAACAGAAGACAACTTTGAGAAGATACAACAAGAAGAGCGAGAGAAGGTGAAACAATCAAATGCAAATATTTCTACGAGGTAATTTGCTTTGCTGATTTACATTGAGCTGTGTACATTTTCTGTCAGTAAGTTCTATAATTTCAAGTACTTTAGTTGTCTGCTGCCAAGGGAACTTTGCAGCTTGTTTGGGTTTTGTAGCATGCATTTAGGCCCGACTATTTTTCGGCTTTTTATAATTTACTGCTACGCAGCTATATCCATAAGTAGGCTTCCAATCGTGGCTGTAAAGATGTTACCCAAGTGTAAGTGCATACCACCATGCAAGTCTTGTGTCCGGTTGATTGTGCATGGGAATGACATGGGAATGACGGGTTTGTGTGAACTAGAATTATTTACAGGTTCTTATTCTAAGATTAAGGTAACATATATTTTATCCCTCTAATTGTTTCCTTTTCCCCGTTTTGCTTAACATGCTTTGGTTTTATAGGGACAAGGAGATAGCAGAATTCATCAAATCCCAGGAGAAGGAGATGGAAGAATTTGTGGCAGAGAGGGAGAAACTGATATCAATTCATGAAGATAAGAAAATTGCCATGAAGCGGAGGCATTGGGAGGAAGAGGTTGGGCTGGAGAACGAGCTTACTGCTGAACTCAACCGGCTGATGGACAAGTACAATCCGCAGCGCTCAGAGGAAGGCAACGACAAAGATCTGTAAGACATGAGAGAGAGTGAGAGAGAAACTAAAGCACATCCAACACACTCTTTTTAACTCAAAATTACTGAGAAACTTGAGATAGTTTTGAAGTTCTCAACTTTGCGGAAACAATAGTTTCAAAGAATATACAAAATAGAAGCTAAAACTGGTCATGGAGCTTGTCTACCACCACATTTACAAGTTCTGCTCTTGTGGCTTTAGTTTTCTGCTTGATGAATGAAATGTTTCCTTGATTAAAATTTTCGTAATCTGCATATCATATCAAATATATGGATGCTGTTGGCTGCCTATTTTCATGATGAAGGTCTTCAGTATTGCACATCATTTATACATCATACCGTATAGCTTGTTGGCTCAAGGCAAGTTGTTTTCTATTAGATCTTGAGATTTTGCTTTTAAGTATTTGGTTGTACATGTGCATGAGCTTTGAACTGCAGCATTTTTTTTATTGTCTGTTTTTTTTATTTTATTTTTTTGGTTAAATTTATGAAGTTAAAAATGTGATTTTGTGTTCCGACTGTTCCATGTGGTTATACTTACATGATACTAGGTACTTCTGCTATTGTTTGGGCAGCAATACTGTGAAGGCTGTAGGTCACATGTTCCTTATGGTAGTATACATTGTATTGAAGTTGTATTCATATATATATATATATATATATGTATATAGCTGGTTGAGATTTATCTTCTTTTTTTTTTCTTTTTTTATTTTGAATAATTCACTAATGGTGATTTAGATGTTGAGTGAAAGTTTTTTTTGTAATTATGTAAATATTCTTGGTTAATTATGTATCAGTTTTTTTCGTAATTATGTAAATTTTTGTGGTCAATTATGAAACATAATTTTTTTGTAATTATGCAAATATTATTGGGTAATTATGAAACATAATTTTTTTTTTTTTTAACAAATTATAAATAAGGTTTGTTTAAAATATGAATCGGTTTTATAATATTAGAAATTATAATTATCGTTTGTTATAAATTGTAATTTAACACATTATTTGAGTAAAAAAAAAATTTGTTTTTTTTATGTAATAATAAATTATTAAAAAATATTTTTTATATCATTAAAAATTATTAAGTGAATTAATGATTTATTATGCAAGTATGATTTATGTATTAATAAAATTAGTCATTTATATATATATATATGTATTATCTTTTGCATCTTTGTTAGTTCAGTGAATTATCTTAATTGTTTTTTTTTTTTCATTTTTATGAGAGAATTATTTGAGTATTTGTTTTATATTTATCTATTGAGAAAAGTAGAACATCATAATTTTTTTTTATAACTTCGGAAGAAATGTTAAATACTCATAAATTTACTCAAAATGATATGGTAATATAGAATTGGAGTTTACATCCTTAGATGTATAACAAATTTAAAAATTATACATATCATATTATATAATTTATCATATATTTAATGATTTATTCTGTTCAATTTCATAGAACAATATTCTATTTTTTTTAAAATTATCAAAGTACAAAATTTAAACATATTGTAATAGTATATATATATATATATATATATAAGAACCGCATAACTGCTTGACGTTTGTCTTTTTTTTCTTGATTTTGCTCTTTTATTTTAAATAATTTACTAATGGTGGCATATATGTTGAGTGAAATTTTTTCGTAATTACGCAAACGTTCTTGGTCAATTATGAAACATAATATTTTATTTTTTAACAAATTACAAATATTCTCATCCGGTTTGTTTAAAATATGAATCGGTTCTATAATACTAGAAATTACAATTATCGTTTATTATAAATTTTAATTTAACACAGTACAGGGTAAAAAAAGAAGTTATTCTCCTATGCAATAATAAATTATCAAAATTGTTTATTGAAAAATATTTCTCATATCATTAAAAATTGTTAATTAACTTAATAATTTATTTATTAACAAAATGGTTAATTAAAAATTATGTTTCAATCATTAAAAATGATTAATTTACTTACTAAGTTATTTATTAATAAAATTGATCATTTGTTATTCGAGTATGATTTATGTATTAATAAAATTAGTCATTTGTATATATATGTATTTTCTTCTGCTTCTTAATTAGTTCAGTGAATTATTTTAATAGTTTTTTTTTTAGATAGGAGAATTATCTTAGTATTTGTTTTTTATTTATCTGTTAAGAAAAGTTACACGTCATAATTTTTATTTTTATTTTTGTAAATTCGGAAGAAATGTTAAAAACTCATAAATTCATCCAAAATGATATGATAATAGAATTAGAGTTTACATCATTAGGTGTATAACAAATTAAAAAATGATACAGATCATATCACGTAATTTTATCATATATCTAATGATTTATTCTATTCAATTTCATATAACAATATTCTAACTTTTAAAAAATTATCAAAATACAAAGCTTAAATATACTATAACAATAACTTGTGCCTGACACGAGGCCTTTTAAACTGTATATATATATATATATATATATTTTCCCATCTTAGAAAAAATTTGGAGTAATTTAAACTAATGTATGCTCTATGGAATGGAATGGTCATTTTCTTACAATGGTGCTTAATGATTATTTTTCATTAATTTTTTAGTCAACCAAATATAAAAATAAATATTTTGATGGGGTACTTATTCGACTCTATTTCATTCTAGTGCATGTATTTTTTACTTTTGATACATTCTAGCTACTTTTGGTAATTGTGGAGTATATTATATAGGATAAATTTGGTTCCCAAAAAAAAAAAAAATCAGTAATAAATTTTTAAACCAATCCTAAATCCTTGTTCCTAGAATAAGATCTATTAATGGCCTTAGTCTGGAAAGGTGAAAGAAGCCAGTGAAAGAACAGGTGCTTGTCCTTGACAGATTGTTTAGGTTAGTGGTTTGATCCACTATTAGTCGTCAAGCAAGAACTTTTTGTTTTCTTCTTTTTTTAGTGGGATTCTTTGAAGATAATGAATTTGGGGACATGTTTTAGTCACAAAAGCTCATTTACCATGTCATATGATGATGCTCACGTAACGTGTTGCCTTCTTTTTTAAGCATTAACCGGGGGCAACTGAGAAATGAGGGAAAATTTACTATAATTTGATTTTTGTTGCAAGCACTATTTCCCTTGAAAAAGAGTAGCAGTTCAATTGGACTGCTTTAGATGTGGGTAATCCAAAAATCAAACGTGTTTACGAAGATATTCCCGACATAAGTTAAACACTAGACCTTCAAATTTACGGCTCAAGTGGTTGAATTTGGATCAAGGATTTGAGATAAAATTTCTCCCTTTGTTCGTCCTTTCTACAAATTCCTACTCGAATTCTTAATCCAAATGCTTAGAAACCAGTAATTTAACCACAACAGAACTTGCAGACTACCAGAAAGACAAACAGAATGAAAGAAACCACCATTTGTATGCATCACTAATCACTCAATTGCATATTAAAAGTAAAGAGTGCTACAAAAACTGAACAAAATCCCATAAAAATATGTTTTTGCTGCTCAGCCCTAAAAAATTATTCAAAGGGTCATAACCAGGACACCTTTGAAGAGTACCCCCATATTACATATAATAAAATGTGTTAGAAAATTCAGCATCAAACCTCGCCCCCCCCCCCCCCCCCCCCCCAAAAAAAAACATAGGAAAAAAAAAACCAAGAAAAATGCCAGAGATAATTTTCTCCTAACTGAATTTTACAGATTCTGCTGTGTAATCCGAAATGAATCACATCAAACCCATCTCAGTTTGTTTTCTTTTCTTCTTCTGTAACAGCTGTTACATCTGTAGAAGTAGAAGCAGAAGCCTGGTTTTCATCTTCACCACCAAAACCAAACTCGTTTACCCGTTTCTTATCCACTGGATATACCCACCTCTGGTACAGATATATCAGAAAGATAAGATCTGCAAAGGCACAAAGAGAGAAGAAAAAAAAAATAAGCATAAAAATATAGATTACAAAAATACAAGAATCCACACCAACAAATAAAAATATATGGCGTAACTTTGCCGTGACCAATTGACCATCACAAGGGCGGAGAGTATTATCATTCCCAGAAGTTCTCAAAGAACAGAGATATGTACTCTATGGGCACGTTGGTGCACTCACTGCCCCTTCTGTACCAGCTGAAAGGTTTGAACAAAAGCCCAAAGGGCCTGTTTGGTGCATCTTCTAGTAACCTAAAAGTACCTATCTCCCCCCGCTTCCCAAGAATCCAAAAAAAAAAAAAAAATCAACTTGTCTAAGCAATTTCTGCCTTATAAGCTCTAAGTAGACATTAGTGCAGCGTGGTGCAAGTTCAAGTTATGCCAAATGCTCCTAGTGTGGTGCAAGTTTGAGTTAGTCCATCAGCACCTCCGCAAAAAAGTGGGAAGAAAGTTGCCTACCTACTACCTCATGATCATTGTCTAATCACGCTTTCAGAATACATCCCTAATAACCCTAGTATTAAAAAAATAATAATAAAAAGAAAAAGAAAAAGAAAAAACAAGAATTCCTAGAAAATAGCTGCGGCAGCATTCTATTAAAGAACCTCATTTGGACACTCTGCACATGAGGCGTGTGATACTTGAGTATAAAGTACACTTCTTTGACCATAACTCACCATCACGGAAGACAGAAAGCCGATGCAATATAGGCATTTTTATGACAAATGCAAATAGATCGTCAATGATGGTATTAAGAAACTTGTATGTCATCTGCCTCCAGGGCATATGGGCCACAGACTTCAGCTTATAGTTGATGAACAGTTGAGGGCACATCATAATAAAACCTGCAAAACAATATCAAAAGAAAAAATAACAAAACATATTGTCAATTTCTTACCAATAATCACATATCTATAAGAAGATTTGTCATTGGAGGGTAGATGGTCAAGTTTGATTGCACAAACTTGTCAATAAACTTAGAGGCTTCAAATAAACACAAATGATGCCCAAGATCTCAAGTTGTTAGGTTATTGGACTAATTTATTTTTTCATTCCCTTGAGTAAAATTTTAACTTCACTCGCAATAAATAAGGGAATGAAGGGAATTCAACAAATATTGCATGTTAAAATTAAAACAAAAAAAACAGATGCCCAAAAAACAAAAATAACAATAAGAGGCAATGAAGGGAATTCAAGGGGCTTACCAAACATGTAAACACAGCTTGTGAGTGAAGAGAGAATCCAAGAGTACCAGCTCTTGTGGCGTTCGTACATGAGAGAGTAAACGGAAGAGCAGCCAACTAGCAAGAAGAGAACATAAGATAAATACTTCATTGCAAGATCATCATACTCCTTTGTCTTGTTCCCAGCATATGATTCACGATCTCGGAACCTCAACATAGGTATCCTCCCAGACCTATCAATCTGGAAGAGAACATAAACAAATACATATTCACACAAAAAAATTTAAAAAGCTCATCAAATTTGACAGCATTTTGAATATGTAAATTGGGCATTGATGTAGATACAATGCTAGGAAGGCAGTCCCGATATGATCACAGCTAAATTCACACAAGCACATATCAACCTGTTCGTGAAAAATAAAATAAAATTCCAGGAAATTATACTGTATTCAGTTACTCAGAATCATATACTCTGGGGACAGGTTTGAGCATTAGAGATTCATCAAGGGGATTTAATTAGTGCAAAGACCTAAGTCCATGAATATATACAGTTACTGTATATAACTAATTATATTTTTAACTTCATACAACATTCTCAGCATATATGATAGAGAGAAACCATGTGCTGTTTGTATAACCTTTGTCCCAAGTATTTGAGGTCGCATGCATTAATTTTGCTCATACTGCTCGATCGAGAGCCACGATTTCAATCAAACCACAAGGTAACAAGCCTGCCACTATTATATCAACCCATGTTAATTTCAATCACCCTTGTATCCTAGGACTACCCTCAAAATGGCCAATGTCATGCTTCTTAGTAGGTGCATTTGTTGGTCTTCGGTGTTCGAAATCATCTTAATCAAGTTTTCCCTCATTTTATTTTCAATAAGTGATACCTCCACCATCTCATGAATCATTCACTTCCAATTCTATCATAGTTTTGCCACACACACATCTTAACAACAATCATTTTGTAAACATGTTTCTTAATTACCCAACATTCTACACCATAAAAGCTTGACCCCTCTCTCCTAGCACTTGTGCTAATACAAATTTTAAGTGCTTATCCCCTTAAGATCTTGAATGTCCCTTGGAGAAGATATTTAATATGGAGACACCTCTAGTTCAACGGGATATAGTTTCATGACGACAGCATCTTCAATTTCAATCTCCTTGCAGTTGTCAAGAGACAACGAAAACAGTCACTCTTGGGTATCTTGGGGTTGTTGAATTCCCTCACTACAAAGGAATAAAATTCTATTTCGGAGCATTATTTAAAAATGGGATATGTGGAAAACATGAGAGAATCGCAAAAACACAAAATAAAAAGGAAACATAAAACCGATTTTTAATGTATACGACAGCACAATAATTTGAATAACTGAATCTGTAGGAGGTCTATACATCAGAGGTTAAATCAAGAAACAGATGTTAATGGCAACCGAAGATCACTATGATCCTAAAGGCATTACATTCAAACAGAACAAGGTTTAGAAAATAATAAAATAATAATAACAATGTCCAGTAATAAGCATATGAAGATAACTATTTGATACTTAATTTGATAAGCAAATAAAAAATGTATATTTAATCTCCCAAATGTCCGATAATTTTAGTATTTCATTTTCTATTTCTCTCAATTTGATATTAAAAGCTTACCAAATACTATATGGTAAGGTACACAATATAAAAACTAATAAACTATTACTCAGTACAATGCTGAATTGACAATTATGGTTGATGACGAGATTAACCGCAGGCATGGTACCGGGAAAAAAATAATGTAAAATAAAACGAAGTGCCTATGGTAGCAGGTTGATGAAGTTGATTCATTTCTTCCTCAGAAATTGTAACGAACATATATAATGGATAATGATGTAATGGAAATTGTCAGCTTAGTTTTCATAATATACATATAAGATTCAAAACTTTTTGTTCAACAAATATATAATCTAGTATACAAAATATATTTACACTGCCAAACATTTCTATAAGATTTTAACTGAACATCATTGCATAATTGAACTTATACCTCAATGTGCATGGCTTTCCCAATTTTCCAGAACTCAATGCAGCAACCAACTCCAGAACTTGCAAGTATCATCCACGAAGTATCGTTGTCAAGTAGGTAGAGGAAGACAATAAGCTGACATGAGAAGCTCACAATAACTGACTTTGCAGATAGTCCTTCCATGGATTTGTTTTTGTTCCAAAATTGAATATCTGTAAAGAACAAAAAATTAATTAACAAGCTATAATTCCCATAAAGATCATCATAGAAGATGCACAAATGATTGCCATTACCATTCTTAAATGCCAAGAAGTCGAATATGGAATGAAATACTGAGACAATCATTGTAATCACCAAAAGGTACGGATTCCCTTCCAAGAATACTCTCTAAAACAAAGAATAAATAAATCAGAATTGGAGTAAACATGTATACACATTTGTATGAACATGCATAATAGTTGCAGAACCAAAAAAGAAGCAAGACCAACACAAAAAATCACAACCAAACCATACAAGGATCACATTTTAGAACATATTCTAAAGAAGTAGCTAGTTCTTAACTTCAAAAATGTGCATGTATGTATCACGCTGTATCTGTGTTTGTGTTCGTACTCATACCCGTACCTATTCTTCTTAGATTGCTATTCAACATTGCCATTTTTTTCAATGCAGAAACAGGAAAATTTTATGTATCGTGTTGTATATGGGCCCATACTCATACCCATATCCATGCTTCTTAGATTTCAATTCAACATTACCACTTTTCCCAATGCAGAAACAGGAAAATTTCAAGCACTAAGAAAGATTGTCGGTCAAAGTAGAAAGATAAAACATTTAGAATTAAAATAGTAAAACTTTTCCATCAGATAAAATAATGTGTCCGCTTAGCAACTTTACAATGAAAAATAAGCCACGTGTGTACTATAGTGCACAGTTGATCCCATAACTAAACTTAATCGATATATCTCAAAGTTTCTGGAAAATCTCCTTTCAATTTGCAACATCATTTTATATGCACTGAATAAGTTCCCTTCAACTATTAGAGAAATTGAAAGACTGATTGGCAAATATTATGTATTTGCTTGATTTCCAAAACAAAAGTTAGAACTAAAATCCAGAAGTACATATTTCTTCAAAGCTTCCTATTTACATCATGCCAGAGAGATTTCTTATGCTCAAAGAAAAAGTAATACCTTAAGTTCATCAGCCTCGCCTTCAAGCATACTCCCATAACTACGGTGAATCTGGAAGGATTGATCAATCTGCAGGAACAGCTGCCACTTGGTCATGCTTATTGGACCCACTTCGAGATTCAGCGTCAACTCAGTTACTGAATCATTTATTGGTATTAACTTATTTCTAAGTAACCAAAACTCATTGAAAAAAATGGTTGGATAGTAGTTCCCTGTTTTAGGTTCAATATTCAAGTCTGCAATCTCAAGTCAAGAAAACTCAACACTACAATGACTTCATTCGACAAAATGCAAACAGACAATGGGGGCTAAAAAAAAGAAAGAGAACGAAAGAAAAGAAAAGTGGTTCCAAAAGTGGCCTAGACAAAATCAAGGTGATAACTCTAGAAATATAATAATAAAAAGCACTAACACTATGTTTGGATTGAAGGAAAAAAAAGAAAAAAAAAAAGCGTAGGCAGGGGAAGCAAATGGTTACTCTTCCTCTTGTTCGGATAATAAAAGGAACGAAAAGGAAGGGATGGGAAGTAATATTGTTTGTAGGAGAAAGGTAGGTGAAGGAAATGGAGTAATATTTTATTATTATGAGTACAAAAGGGTATACATAGAGGTGGAAGCAAAATCGATAATCACTCAAATCCCCTTCACTTCCCCTCCAAAACCTCCAAATTTCAGAGGTGAACAAAAAGTGGAATAAAATGGGGTTTGACTATCCTTTTGACCTTTTTCCTCGTTAAAAACCCAAACAAGGGAAAGTCATGCACTTCCCCTCAATCCAAACATAGTGTAAAAAATGAAGAAATCAATAATATCTAGCAACATAACCATTATGCACACAGAAAATTTTATAAAGCATTCTGTCTGTTGTATTTATGTGCCCAAGTATAAAACAAACTCATACAAGCTAGCTCATTTTAATTATTTTTTTCCAACAGTAATTATAATACTAGATAGAGCAAACACAGATGGGTTGTCATAACACGAGTCTTGACAGAAATAAGTCAGTACTAATTGCAACAAATCCTAACCCATATTACCAATGAGATTTTGAGACAGGTAAAAGAAAAAATATACATGCAACATGGCATGGCCCAAGTAAACATTGTATGACATGAAAGATAGGACAAAGCACACTCGTGGATATTCATCTGTCTCTACAGGTGTCTTCAGTAGATGGCAACTCAATCAACTCAAAATTATGTAATGCAAAGTATGCTGCAGAAGACTAGAGAGGAACCAATTGTGTTTGAGGCTCTTGGCAAAAGGAAAAGTTTTTTGAAACATTCCCTTCTGGATTTGTGGGGGCATATTAAAATCAAAGAAATACAAACAAATAGCATGTATGCATAAAAATGCATGTAGAATCACATATACTGCTATCTCACAGACATGCCACTTGGAAAGAGTCATCCAAAAAAGTTGAACAGACGTGACATGTTGCAAGATCTACAAGTCATGCCAACTCCCTGGAAAAGAATTTGAAATTCATGTCCAGACACCCTAAGTTATTATTCATTCTTCCACAATATCAGAGTAGCTTTGAGAACTCTGCATGGATATGGGGCACATTTACTACCCCAATGCCTGTATTTTTTAGGAATCTCTAGCCGGAGCCTCTGGCACTGAGTTGCCCTTCTTTTCATACTATAACAATTAGCATTAATAAGAGAAGCTGCAAGATGAAAATTCCATACAGGTCCATTTGGAACCCCTCAATAATCTAATTTAATTATGCTCAAGTCTTATTTTCAGTTCACTGCTGGTTTAGTTTTATAAATACTGTATTAAATACGATTCATTGAATGAAGGTTACTTCAAATTTTCATTTTTACCATGGGCTCCACAAAATGTAAATATCCAATAAACCTCTTTAGCAAACTCAAATCAACACGTCACAAGTTAATACAGAGGAAGAACAAGAAACCAAAGGATACAAGGATCTATATTTGGTGGAACAGCATTTTTTGGATACCTGCAGATGATTGCCAAAATTAGCAAGTTAATGAAGATGCATACCATAAAAACTGAAACGCGCTGGGTTAAGTACTTTAAATAGCATATGAGTGCATAGCTATATCATTGTCCTCAGTAAATTGCCACAATAGAAGCTAAGATCACAAAATAAGCTTTTAATATAAATTTCACAAAGGGGTAAAACAAAAAATAGAAACATGCTTGAAAATTGCAACTTACCAGCTAAGAAAAAAATTTTGATTCATGAGCAAAAGCTAATTTATAATGATTTAGTACATATATCATTACACCAGGATACAAGCATCAGTGTTGTTGGTGAAGTTCTGTATCTATAGTCAACTTACATACAATCTGTTATTTTAGATAATTTATCCTCCTTTTATCAAAGTAGGCAATTCTAATTTATAAAGCACTTGACACAAAGACAAGGATAAATAAATAACTAAACACATTTGATGACTGAAAAATGCTGAATCACATGATAGCATTTCAGTTCATGAAAATTCATGATACCTGAGCTGAGCCGTCCATTGGTGAAATCAATTTGCTGGAGGGAATGGCTTTTGTTGACTTTTTGAGTTATTTCCAAACCCTACACTCCTATTTTCCCTGTCCTCCTAACGATACCACGATACCTCCAAATTACAACCCTCTTCATTTTACAAAATCCTTGACATCACTGGTTTAAATCTTTTTTTAATAAATAATCACAGGTTCAAATCTTAGAGTTGCCATTTTGCGCAAAAAATGAAGGCAGCTCTATACCAAATTTAGCTCTCTTAGCACTCTCAAATAGCATGGACAAACATTGCAACTTCTTTTTGTTTCAAGAAAACTTTTCTGTTTGCCCAGTTTCCCAATTAATGTTCATATAGTTGCATTTCCTCAGTTAATCATCCTTTCCACATCATCTTTATCCCTTATTTATTTTCACAAACTAGTTCAATGTTGTTAAGGCATTGTACATGATGCTAGAATGGCTTTGTTCTTCTTGGACAAGTCCAAATACCATTCATAGACTGCAAGGTCGATTCCTTTATAACCTTTAAAAACAGCTCAAGAACAATTAAGTGTATTGAAATGCCTTGTGACACCAAGCGAACTTAATCCCTACATCTCTCTCACCTTCGAATTGCCAAAGCTTTAATCCCAAAATGCCTACTCAACTCCACCCAAAAATGAAGCTCCTAAAGATGCCAAATGCCATAGTTAAGAGAAAAGGTAGAATTTTAATCCAATGTTTCCAAAAGATTGTTTATTTATTTAAAAATGTTTGTATTTATTTTAGTTTATTTCTTGGTTTGGGTTCAAATAGAAGAACTAAATTAAGAAATGGATCCATGTAGCCAACCCCAAAGAATTGGGACCTAAGATTCATGGACACTCCTACGAAGGAAGCATCTCATGTCCTACAACTCTTTGGACACTCCTAAAAGTGTGTCTGGTACTTCTTCAACATGTCTTAATTAAAAAATGAAATTTATAATATTGGACACTTTACTGGCACTTCCTAAACCTTCCAAGCACGTCTTATGTGATGAATCCCTTCATAATAACAATGTTTTGCATTTTTTAAAAAAAAAATTATTCAACATTTGTAAAATGGATTTATCATGTGCATTATAATATTCTATAAACGTTTTGTATTCTTTAGAATGTAATTGTTACGTATATGATATCTCAAATATTTAAGCTGTAAAACATATAACTTCTTAATGTAACTAATGTTATGTTATAATTCATTATATCTTTCAATAAACTATTCATATATATGACACATAATAAATTTGTAAGAATATAAAATTTTAGCATGCCCCAGGCGTGTCATGTCTTGCATTTTTGAAAAATTTTAGTATTGGTGTGTCAGTGTTGTGTCCATGTCTATGCTTCTTAGCAAATAGTTTTTGTTTTTGTTTTTTACAAAAATAACCACTAATTGTTTCCAATTTTACGTAAATAGAAAACAAGAAACAGACAACCTGATCAAATGATCCCTTGGGTTTCTTTTCTAGAAGGCTTGGTTCAACATAGAGTAACCTCCTCAAGTAGGTTACTTAGCATCACGCATTTCATCTTACCCCGCGTAGGTTACTTAGCATCGCATATTTACAAAAAAGTAATAATTAGGGCCCATCAGAAGTGGCTTTTTTAGTGGTTTCTTGGCTAAAACATGAGGTGAAAAAAATCAAAATGTTTGGGAAGGACTTTTTGGCTTTTTATGAAAAAACGTGCAAAAAGTGGAGTGAATGGGAAGGAACCTTCGTGTATGAGTTGAAAACCTTTTGGCTTTTTGACTTTTTTAGTGACTTTTTGGCTAAAATTACATCTTCCCAAACAAGACCTTAATAATAAACTTCCTCATGAGTAAGCATTGCACTCTCATGTAACATTCTTAGGCCAAAAAGGCTCTACACAAAGCACTAATTTCTTTTCAAGATGTTATGTTACTAAATGAATAAATTAATCAGTATTCTATATTCTCAGCTGGTAGTATCAAGTGTTGTAAGAAAAAAAAAATGACCACTGTCTATCTTTCTCCATCTGTCTTCTTTATATTTCTTCTACTTCCTTCAATTAATTACACCCTTCAAGTACTTCCTCCTCTTTTCTTCCTCTATTTCCTATGACCCCCTCAATTTTATTTTTCTCTCCACCTTCCCTGCTCTCTTCTCGCTCTTCATTCCTCTCCCAAACCTATGTTACCCATATCTCCGTCACAAGACAGCCCACTCTAATGTTTTCTATGATTGTCATGCATCATCAAGGTAAAAAAATGCAAGAATAAATTTCAAGCTCTTACAGAAAACTATGGACCAGTTCTGACAAATATACCTCGTAAAATCCTCAACCAAATTGACTGTAATGTTTGGTTTCCAATATGACACCCATTCCACAGGGCCATCATCTTCAGAATCATCTCGAGTTTCGTCCACCACCTGAGGCAATCAAAACAAGTCTTCACTCAGATCAAAAGCTTCTACAAAAAATCTAGGCAAAAAAAGAAACACAACTAAACCAAAGAAGATTGTATTTTATTAATTTATACTACAACTTCAAATGTATCTAATGACACAATATGGGGTAACACACGACGTGAAAAGATAAAAATTTCAATACATGACATTGAACACAATTTGACAAATACAGTTGATGCAAATCACATATTCAAGTGTCATAAATTAGTCAACAACAAATTCTCTTTCAATAAAGCAAATATAAAGTTTAATTGTCCTAATGTGTACTTGCTGTCTTTTTTAAGATAATGCAAGAGCATGGTGCCTATCGCATTAAAAGATTTTCCTCTTGCGATAACCCCCAAGGTTACCGCTTCAGCCATTTTCTAGGAAAATTTTGTTGCAAAATAGCTCTGAGGCAATTCACAAAAAAGAGGAACGAAAAAGTTGCTCCAGTCTGGACTTGACGCTTGAAGGCCTTAGCTTGGTGTTGTTACCCGACTTCTCCTTCGGAGGGAAATCCAATTTGTTATTGTACATGTGTACAACATTTAGGCGCCACTGCTTTGGTGCAATTAGATGTATAGCTGTTGACTGTGAAAGTTCCAGTTCAAGTCATAGTCACTTCGAGCAAATAATGTGAATCCGCCCTGCCAGCACCCTGCATAGGCAGGACTAGTGGGTAACTGCATCTGCCAACTATGTTTCTATGATGCTTAAAATACATGTGTGTCCATGCATACATATCACTGCAAATTTGACAAACCCTAATACCAAACATGAACCATTTAAAAGACAATATTGGTCCAAAACAAAATTCTCAACTAGCATATCTAAAAAAAATATTGCATAAATTAAATACCCCCTCCCTCCCTCCCTCCCTCCCTCTTGATATATTGTTTGAATCACATCATCAACTTAAGACTTTCACCACACACTGCCATAAACAAAATATATTGCTCCAAGTCTAGGCCAATTGTTAGTATGGTTAAAGAACTTGTCGTAATGACGAATGGAACCTAGCCCCTCGATTTATTGACTAAATTGATAGTAAAATAAGATAAAGATGGCCTCATCTAACACCTACGGTAAACTAAGAAAGATTGCCTCTTACATCAGTGAAGAAGTCAAGTATCAATTGCAAATACTTAGGTAGTCTAATACTTGACAAAATTTAAGAGGGGGGGGAGGTTGAAAGAAACTGATGCGATCAGAGAAGTTTTATCTAAGACTACAAGTTAGAATTATGAATATTGATGTATCCATAATGCAAACACCAATAGGTTATCTATCAGTTTACACAAGGACAAACCTCAGGCACCGCTGCATCCTCACTAGAGTCTTTGGAACTTCCCAACAAGCTCTTCCGTTTATCTGCCTTTGACTTGGGCAGGTATGTAACAACAGCTGATATCAAGGAAAGGGGAGATCTTATTAGTGATTGATATTTACACATCAATAAGGATTGATCTGAAGTTGAAAAAAGTAAAATAATCTTACGGTGCGTCCTGCCAAAAGCAGCCAATGGCTGGTACTCTGGATCATTGGGGTCCGGTGGGTAACCAGACTGAGCAAAGAAAACGTGAGCATAAAGACTGCCATTGTGCTTCAAAGCCTGGGGGTGGAATAATCAGAAGAAGCTTGATTATGAAATAAAAAACAAACACAATCAAACCATTCCAAAGGTAATCAAAGAATCTCATGCATGTGCAGGTATAAAATCAAAAGTGTTATGCAATTAAATAATACATAACAAGTAATATTTACTGCATACATAAGATACCTCAGATGGATAATACATGAAAGACAAAGATCTTGTACTCTCTGGTCCCCAGACAGCATAAGGTATATTTGTCTCATGCCAAACAAGTGCACCTTCACTACCAAAGTCGTTGAACTTTTCATGTTCAGAAAGATAAAACCACATATCCTGAACACAAGTAAAAATTGCAATTTTAGATTGAATTACAAACAACAAGAAAGCAAAATATGTCAGTATAAGCAGTAAACCTGAACATTCTATAAGACATCATCAGTGGAAAGGTTAACCTCAAATCATCATGCAGTCCAAATTTTCTTCAAAACTCACTATACTTTTCTCATATATGAGCACAAATGGCCTTTTCTGTCACATATCCAATGAGATATATATGTAATGCATATATGCATGTGCATGTGTGTTTTGCCCACGAAAGTATGCAGATGAAAACTATGCAAGCTTTGTCCATTAAATTTTTAAGGCCAGTCGTAATATCTAAAAGAATATAATGCATACGCATGCATTTCAGCACCTAAGGCTAAGGCATTGTTCCTTTGAAGAGTCAATAATCCGAAGTTCCAAAATAAGTAAACTCAACCTGCTAAATCTCAAATGAAACTAAAAAGCTTTAACAAAAGAGATTAGAAGCATTCCACCAACAATGTCCTCTAAAAGCCCACTGAGGGATTTTAAATTCTCTTCCTACTCAATCCAGTCCATCTCCCCTAATTTACTCTACTCTTGCCATTCAAGCAAAGGCTGTTATGAAAAGGAATTATTGACCTTTTTTAAAAAAAATTGAATTTCTGTCCTTTTTTTTAGTGTCTTTTTGGCTAATTTAGCCACTTCCCAAACATAGCCTTGGTATGAACGCTTTAAATTTTGTCACACACATCTTTTCTTATTCTTAAATCATCCTTGTGTAACTATCAATTTCAAGAACAACCATAGGTCCTTGTGTAACAGCCGCTTTCAAGAACACCCACAGGTGATTCCATGTTGTACAAGCTAATTATAGTAATACAATCAAACTATATCCAAGATTGACAGAGAAATTTACATAGAATCAGAGAATTCCTTCATGAACCCACACCACATAAGTAGGTTTTTCATACCTAATTTTCAATTTGAACTACTTTTGATATATAAAAACTGAAAATTTTCAATTGTGATCCTCTAATAAAGAGGATAGTGAACTACTAAAACAGTACAAAGATCACAATATCATCAAATAATTCATATATATATATATAGAGAGAGAGAGAGAGAGAGAGAGAGAGAGAGAGATTGAGAAGAAGAAGAAGAACCAGCGATTCGCCCTTCTGGAAGATGTTAGAGATCTGAAGACCAGGCTCGACGGGCTTCTTGGGAGAAAAGAATTTGGAAGCGAAGTACCAGAAAACCGCTATTCTTATGACTCCTGTTATCGTCTGCCCAAAACCTTGCTGTTGCTGCGGCCTTGCTACTGCTCCTCCACCACCACCTCCTGCTGCAACTGCTGGCGGCGCCATATTTGCAAAGCTCTCAGATTGTTTCGCCCTAAAACGAACCCCTCCACCGCCGAAACAGAGAGAGAAAACAGAGAGACAGAGATTCTAATCTCTACCTTTTAATCAGATATCGACAGAGATTTTTAAATTGGAGATGGTCGCAAAAAATAATTGGAGTATATTATATTATTTTTTACAATTATTTTTTAGGCACAGCTTCTCTCCGGTTTAAATTGGCCGAGTGCTGCGCATCGATAAATTGTATCGGTAATTTGAATCGTTAAATATATATTAATAATTTAAACCGTTAAATATATAGATGTTGTCAAATTTTTTATTTTTATAAAAAATTATATTAATTAGATATCGATAGTCATTTGATTATATTACATTTGTGTCAATAATAAATATAATTTTTAAAATAAATTATTTATACAAATATAATCCGGTCTATTTTTAAAATAAATTATTTATACAAATATAATCCGATCAAATAATTATTGATATTCAATCAATAAAATTTTATAAAAATAAAATAACCAGTAAATTTTACATATTACCGGTACAAGTTGCGTGATAAGCCCATAAACTCAACAAAACTCTCCAATATCTAATTGGAGAAGCCTCCCTTATTTTGTATGCTTTGTTTTTTACGGATATTTATAGCAGGGACTTTTATAAAAACGCGACTTTTTTATTTTTTTTATTTTTTAAAATTAAGTTAGAATATCTTATTTTTATTAGAAATCTTACTATGTATCGATTGTGTTTATAATTACTTATATACATATGAATTGTAATTTAAAAAAAAAATTGTGCATACAAAAAAAAGAATATAACCAATATAGCATATTTTCAATCAATTATTTTATGTTTACTTTTATTCAAAATTTAAAAATAATGTATAAGTAAAATTTATAACTAAATTAAGAAAAAAAATTATTCCTAGTGATATTTTTTTACTTCTATATAAATACTTAAAAAAATAAACATAAAAAGGGTAGTCAATATAAATATTATACATTAAGTAAAAAAAAATATGGTTAGCAATTATACTTACATAAATGTACTATAGTTTTAATTTCAAATTAAAAAAAAAATAATTCTAAATCATTTTATTTAGCTAGTACCAAATAGAATTTTCTTAATAAAAATGAAAGTTATAAAATTTTGTTATAAATTTTCAAATGTATATTGTTAAACATTATATTCTACTTGTTTGTTTATTTGTTTGCATACTTGCTTTGGGAGTTTTGGTATTTGATCTTTGCTACACATTCATCGTATTGTTTTATTTATTTTTCTTCTTCTTGCTTGATTTTTGCATAATACTTATTTCATAGTGCATCTTCAAGTGTATTAGTGAAATTATCATACACTTAAAATACACAAAATTACAATATATAGAAAGAAAAAAAAAAGTAAATAATTACCCAAACTAAAACTAGTTTAAGAAAAAATAAAAACAAAAATGAAATTGTTTTAAATATTTATTTATTTATTAGCTAATTTTTTAAAATGAACTTTCAAAGAAAACAAAATATATATATATATATAAATACAAAAACTAAACATAAAATATAATACAAAAATAAATGAATTATAGGATCTTCAAGAAGTGAGACTCACAAACAAATTTTGTAAAATCTTATCTATTAATATATTTTTTATACTTCTAATCCTGAGAATGATATTGAAATAATTTACAATTCTTGCATTAGGTCCATTTAATAGTTTTAGCAAGCACAGATGTAATAAATTTCATAACACAGAACACAAACAATTGTGAGACAAATTATCTAAAAAAAATGAAAACAATATTCAATGATGATGTAGACGCACACCTGACGTTTTAATTTGAAGTATAACCACATAAATCACCATAGAAGATGAATGCAACTTTTATTTTTTATCACAACAATTACATAACTTAATATATAATTTTAATATTTCTCACTCTTCCACACGTCCAATATTCTATCAATATTAGAATGAATGCATGAATTTAAAAAAGGGAACATTTGAAAAGACAAAAAGATGTGGTTTGAGACCTTTCAATTGCTGAATTCTATTAATTAATAGTTATTAGACTTTAATGGTCGGGTTTCTAATATTTGTTAGCCATTAAAGCTGAGTTTTTTGATTTCATCTATATTCACTTAATAATTTGAGAGTGGACACGTGTCAAGTCTTTATGCAAATACTTTACACATTTTTTTAGCATTATTAATGAAATGAACAGTGTAATTTTTTTATTTTTTTCACAATTGCAACATATTATTTTTTAATTAGAATTTATATTTGTTTTAGATATTTTTTTAATATGCAAATTATTTTTTACAATGTAATTTTTTCTTTTTTCTTTTTTTTTTTTGCAATTACAACCTGTTATTTTTTAATAAAAATTTATATCTATTTTAGATATTTTTTTAATATAGAAATTATTATTTTTAGATTTTGATGAAATGCACAGTGTAATTTGTTTTTCCTTTTTTTTCACAATTGTAACATATTTTTTTTAATAAAAATTTATATTTGTTTTAGATATTTTTTAATATACAAATTATTTTTTTCAATATAATTTTTTTTCTCTTTTTTTTGGCAATTGTAACATGTTATTTTTTAATAAAAATTTATATTTGTTTTAGATATTTTTTTTTAATATACAAATTTTGTTTTTATATTTTTATAAAAATAATTTAATAATCTTAATGCTAACCATTGTATATAGGAGAAGTTAAAAATAGTGCAGAAGTAGGTATCAGAAAAGTCAAAAAAGTTTGTGAGTCGAGAAAATCAATAAATATTGAGAAATTTTTTTTTTTAAATCATAAGTTTAAAAAATTAAAATTAAGATATCGAAACTCTCATAAATATCGTGGTTAAAAAATTTCATTTTTCTTATAGATATGGACAGATATAGGTGGGATGATAGTGATGTGATGTTATAGAAACAGAAATAGATACGGATTGAAAGGTTGTGTTATAGTATTTATTGTTTTAAAATAAAGATATTAGTAAAAATATTACGAAGGTATCTTTCTGTCACACCTTTGTATAAAAATGGGGTAAGATGAGGGTGGTAAATAAATTGAATTGTTCATGAATAACTTTGGATTGATTTGTTAAGGGTTCGGCTTTGCTTGGTTTGGTTCGTTTAGTAAACATCAAGCTCGAATTCGAATATTAAGCTTGTTTAGTAAACAAGTCGAACTCGAGCTGTCATAAGCTTGGCTCGTTTATATTTATTTAAATTATATAATAAATATATTATTTATATATTAAATAATATAAATAAATATTTTTATTTAAATAATATAAATAATATTTAAAAAAAAATTATCAAGCCAATACCAAGAAATTTCAAATTTTATAAAAACAATATAAAAAAAAAAATGAACACCCCACTAACATTCTCAAACTCTAATCTTTAAACACACCTCAGCCACTATCAACCGCTTTCAACTCCGGCCAGCACTCTAATCTTAAACCCATCTCAGTCACGATTCACCGCTATCAATTTTGAGCACTACTTTTAGATCTGATCACATTTTTCATCCTCTCATCAATTTCAGTCGTCACTATCAGCGTATTTCATGATGTAAATACGACTGAAAAAAATATCAATATTAGTGATGAGTGCCTTGTGGTTGTAGTATCTTAATTGAAATGAAAGTCTCGTGGTACAATTTTATTTTTTTGATTTTTTGACCAAAAACAAAAAAAAGAGTACAGTCAATAAGCTAAAGTAATTTTAACAAAATTAGTTTTTCTAACCAATAAACTTATTTTTTACCTTCTACCAAATGAAAGCAGTTAAGATGTTGAAGTAAAATGATTTAATGTTAATTATCCTCGTAAGTGTTAAATGTATTAATCATGATTAATTTACCTAACTTGAATTAATTAATGCTGATTAAAGTGATAAGAACAATTAGTGACAGAAGCTAGCACTATGGTGTCAGAATTAATAGTGACACCTCAAGCTTTCCATTAGGCCTAACATGTTATTTTGTAGGACAAGGGTCTCACTAGGATTGATCAAATAAGTAAAAAAATGAGAAAATACAAAAGAGAAATAAAGGAAAAGATAGGAAAGAGAAATATATATTAAAATAATCATAGTTTAACAACAACAGAAGTCTAAGCCCATAACATGAAAGAAACAACCAACCACTTAAGAAATTGTCCATAATAAGTGAGAGTGAAATGAACAATACAACAAATAGCCACGTAAAATGGACTAAATTATCAATACTCTTATATAATAATAATCGATCCCCTAACCTTTTAAATAGAAGTGTACAACAATAGGTGATCAACCGGGCTAAGCCTAGTTGATTCTACTTTTATGTTTGGCTAGTGAAAAAAGTTCGGAAAATAGAAGAGAAAAATTAAGAAAGGTAAGTAAATCATTGTATTGCTTGAATTCAGTGTAATGCTCTTCATTTTGAACCTGAATTTTCTTCACCTTATTTGCAATATAATTACTTTTATGTGTTTATAGGACTATAATTAATGAAAACATATTTAAGTTATGTGTAGGGGTGTAAATTGGGCCTGGCTCGGCCCACTCGAGTCCGGGCTCGGGCTAACCCATGTCAGGCCGCTCTGGCTCTTGCCAAAATTTGGGTCGGGCTACGGCTAGAAAATTAGGCCCAGGCCTAGGGGTATTCGGGCCTTAGGCGGCGGGGCGAGCTTAGGCTTAGGCTTAGGCTTGGGCTCGGGCTCAGGCTCAGGCTCGAAGCGGGCCTGAACATTTTTTTTAAGTTTTTTTTTTCCTATTTTTTCTATCAAAATTTTATAATTTTTCACTAAAAATGACACCAGGCCACAAGCTGGGCATTTAGTGGCATTGAGCGGGCCGATGGGCAGGGTCAATCAGGTCGGGTTGAGCCTCAAAATGACAGCCCAGGCCTAGGCTCCTAGGTTGGGCTCGGGCTTGGACCTAACTGGGTCGGGCCCATCCCTGGCTGCGAGCGGGTTTCGGACCGCTTACAGATCATGGGCAATTTTTACACCCCTAATTATGCGTAGTTATGCTTGAAGTGAATTGAAGATGTTAGGAAGTAACCATTGATTGAACAATCTTTAATCTTATGTTTAGTTAAGAAAAAGTCTAGATAACGCCTAAGTTACTTATTTAAATTTTGGAAAATAATATTTAAACCACACATTTGTTTCATTACAATTACCATTTAATTTAATTTTATTTGTGTTACCATTTTGTAATTGTTTAAATTATCACCAAGGTTTAAAACCTTAAAATTTTAGTAGTCAAATTTTATTTTTACAACCATCCACCCTCTCTCCAACCTCCCCTTGTTGGCAACTACACGACCACTCAGGCTCCGTTTGAGAATAGATTATTTTAGTTGATTTTTTAAAATTATTTTAACTTGGTTAAAAAAGTTGTACTTATGATGATAGTTGACTTGATGGTTGAGAGAGAAAAAGTGAAATAATTATGAATTGAATGTGACATTTTATGTAATTGACTATTTGAATATATTTTGTCTACATTGACTATTTTAACAAAATAACCTCTAGCCAAACAAGGCCAGTCGCCCATCACCTCACCACCATTATTTTTCTCTTGCTAGCCCAAACCCTTTCCTTCACCTTTCCACCATTCATTACTGCCTTCACTTCTTGGGCATCTACTTATCTCTTTCATTTCCACCTGCAGCCCATATTTCATATTTATGACCACTAACTTGCATCTTATTCTCCTTTTTGCCTCCCCACCCATAAGTCTCTCCCTCGCTTGTCAAGCCCTCATCCTCTCAATGTCACTCAGCCCCTCTTTGCTATCTCCACTCCTCCCTTCTCTTCTACCATGACTTTTTTCACACATCACTAAACCATTGAAAAATCATGAATTCGAAACTTACAAAACCTTATAGTTCTCTCACTTTCACCATTTACTCTCACTCACAATCTACAAAGTTGAGGGGGTAAGGATTTCTCGATGATGCAAACAGGGAGATAGAGGTGATGAGGTTAGCAGAAGACGGTTGAAGGTGTCATATTTGTGGGGTTAATGGGACAGGGTAGAAAAGTTGCTAGGATGGCGATCTGTTGGGGAATTTTCAAAATGATTTTTAAAATTTATAGTTTAATTTTTGGGTGTTTTCAAAACCTTCATTATTTTTCTTTGGAAAGCATTAATTAAGCTTGGGCACTTTATCCCACATTGGAAAAAGAGCAAAACATAGAGCACTTAATAAAGTGCTACATGGAATATTCTTTTGAATATGAAATTATGGGATGAAAGCTAGTGTGAATGCACCCACACCGCAAGGATAGTGCTTTGCACTATCCGCACACGCGTGCGCGCGGGTGGCGTGTGTAGTAGGCTGTATGGCGTTTGATGGCGCTTTCCTATTTGCATTGGACAAGTTGGAGCGATAACGTGGCATGAGTGACATGGAATACAGTCAGCTCCACGTGGCAATGACGTGTCATCCATTGGCGATAGGTCAACCAACCGATCAAACGGTTTTGTGTGTCCGATCTAGAACGGGTTGATCATAGCCGTTGATTGGAGATGTGCGCAATCGTACGGATTAGATGGCACCCGATCATGATCAGGTGTGATTAGTTAAGACATCTATTCGGTGTCAGAATGATCTGCACCATAGATCGTCGATCCAACGGTCAAATCTGATCTGATGCGATCAAGGGATATGGCCATTCAATCAGATCCATTAAGGCCTATAAATAGGCTACGAAATCAGCCATTTCATTCCATCCAAAATCCTGAAAAGCATTCCTACAATTCTCTCTCTCTCTTCCTCTTGATTTTGAATTTTCGATCAAAAGTTTCTTAAGCAAATTTCTATTTTTTTTATTGATAATCAAGTTCTGCAGATTTAATTATCAATGTTTTGGTTTCTTGATTATATCAAGAGTGTTCTGATTTATTGTCGTCAGTGCAGACGCCGATAGACTAAATCTTTAGATCAGGCTTCATTGTATCTTGAAGGCAAAGTTATTGTAACCCCCTGCACACCTTTTGGTGGGTACAAATATTGTCTTTAGGAAAGCGACTTAGTAACGCGACTTAAAGCACTAATTTTCTATTTTATATAGACAAGGTCATTGCCAAATTTTGAAGACCCGAAGACCACCATTTGAAGAATTCAAGACCCTTTGTTCCAACAATCTAAAGACAATATTTGGATATGGCGATTTCTATTCAGCAAATGACTCAAGATTTCATGAAGCTTGACCGTTTTGATGGAGGAAATTTCTGACGCTGGCAAAAGAAGATGCATTTCTTGCTCACTATTCTCAAAGTGGTCTATGTGCTAACTACCCCCTATCCGACGGAGTAAGAAGAAGAGACTGTGGAGCAAACCTGTGCCAGAACCAAATGGGAGAATGACGACTACATTTGCCGAGGACACATTCTGAATGCACTGTCAGACTCTCTATTCGATATGTATCAACATCTGGAAACGATAAAGCAACTCTAAGACTTATTACAATCAAAGTACCTCACCGAGGATGCCACAAGTAAGAAATTTCTTGTTAGTAATTTTATGTGTTTTACAATGATTGATATAATGCCCATTATGGAATAATTCCATGAGATCCAACATATTCTGAGTCAATTTCGACAAAAGAATATGAACATGGATGAATCTATTGTAGTTTCATCTATAATAGAGAAACTACCATATTCTTGGAAGGATTTTAAGAAAACTCTGAAACACAAAAAGAAAGATCTTACTTTAAAGGAATTGGCTCAACACCTCCGAGTTGAAGAAGAGTCAAGGTTATTTGAAAGTAAAGATAACCAATTGGCTTAGACATCTAAGATCCACATGGCGGATGATAGTAAGAGGTTCAACAAAAAGAAGCCTAAGCATGAACCCCAATCCGAGAAAAATGCTTCGAAGCCGAAAGGCGCTTGGTGGCACTGTGGTAAGCCAGGGCACTTCAGAAATGAATGCCGATCATACAAGAAGAAGCTAGAAGCATCAAATGCCAAGAACAAGTGCGTAGATGTTGTATCCAAGGTAAACATGCTCGAAGATGCTGGTGACTGGTGGATTGACTCAGGAGCAACAAGACACGTCTGCAACAATAAGAGCCGTTTCACTACTTATGAACAAGTGAGTGATGAAACAGTTCTCTACATGAGCAACTCTTCAACTGCTGCTATCAAAGGCAAAGGGACGGCGAATCTAGAGTTTACATATAGAAAAGTCCTAAGTCTTAATGATGTTTAACATGTACCTGATGTCAGGAAAAACCTTATATCTGAAAGCCTGCTTAATAAGCATGGTTTCAAGTTAGTATTTGAGTCGGACAAATTTGTCTTGTCTAAGGATGGGATTTTTGTTGAGAAGGGCTACATGTATCAAAGAATGTTCAAACTTAACATTATCAATAATACATTTATTTCTGCTTATATTGTTGATTCTCTTTCTTTATGGCATGCTCGTTTAGGTCATGTTAATACTAAGAAAATGCATGATATATATGGTTAATTTAGATTTAATTTCTAAGTATAATATTGATATGTTTGGAAAATGCAAATTTTGTGTACAATCTGAAATTACTCGCATTCCATTTCCTAAAATAGATAAAACCACGTCTCTGCTTGAACTTGTGCATCGTGATGTATGTGACATGCATAGTACCCCCATTAGAGGTAGTAAGAAATATTTTGTAATATTTATTGATGATTTTTCTAAGTACTGTCATATCTATCTTTTGCATTCAAAAGATAAGGTGCTTGATTAATTCAAGATTTTTAAGACAGAAGTAGAAAATCAGAGTAATGTCAAAATAAAGAGACTTAGGTCTGATAAAGGTGGTGAATACCATTTTCCAGAATATTATGAAAATGTTGGTATTATACATGAGAAGTCTGTACCCTACACACCACAACAAAATGGAGTAGCTGAAATAAAGAATAGGACATTAACAGAGATGATTAATGTTATTCTTTCTTACTCCAGTTTAAGTTCTGATTTTTGGGGTGAAGCCTTACTCACTGCCTGTCACATACTCAGTAGAATTCCTCTCAAAGGAAGAAATATTACTCCTTATGAACTTTGGAAAAATAAGAAACCTAATATTGGTTACTTGAAAACATAGGGTTGTAGAGCAACAGTCAGATTGCCTGAACCTAAAAGGAATAAATTAGGTGAAAAAGGAATTGAATGGATATTCCTTGGCTATGCTATACATAGCAAAGCATATAGGTTTTTGGTAGTAGAGCCCAATGGTTCAATGGAAACAAATACCATCATTGAATCACGTGATGTGGTATTTTATGAGAATCATTTCACAACCATTCTAAAGTTGGATTCTAATCAAGAAAATAAATCAACTCCTTTGATGTCTACAGAGAAAAGTGAACAACATGAACCTATTGAGCCTAATGAACCTAATGAGCTTATTGAACTAAGGAGGAGTAAGAGGATTAGGATTGAGAAGTCATTTGGTCCTGATTTCATTGTTTACCTTGTAGAAGGAACTAGAAAAGCTTATTATAAGCAAACAATGGTTTCTTTGAATATGGATTCAGATCCACTAACCTCTGAGGAAGCTATGAAGTCTTAAGATGTTGCATTATGGAAAGAAGCAATAAACGATGAGATGGATTCTATCATGGGTAACAATACTTGGATACTTGCTGATTTGCCACATAGATCCAAACCCATTGGTTGTAAATGGATTTCAAAAGGAAAATGAAAGTTGATGGCACAATTGATAAGTTCAAAGCAAGATTAGTTGCTAAGGGTTTTACTCAAAATGAGGGTATCTGTAATAACCCTCACCACTGATTACTGATTAATTGCCGATTACTGCTAAACTGAGAATGATTATAATTGATAATTGAATTGACTGAAATAATGAACTGACTGATTGACTGTATCTGTTTAAATGCATTCTATCTGTTGATCGTTTGATTATCTGTTCATGTCTCTGTGTTTAAATTGCGAATTGAATGCCTTATCGGCGGCCGAATCTGAAATTGATTAATATTCCATAATCCTTAGATTTTATGTGATTTTATGGTATAATTATCCGAAAACTGATTGAGTATGATTAAAGTAGATTAAATATTGATAAATTGCACAAATTGGACCTAATTACCATATTCCCATCTAGTGGGCCTTTGTTTATTGATTTTTGGAGCCTCATTACACTTGAAACAAACCATTTCCTCAGCCTTATTCTCTAGCACAAACAATTTTAGAGAGAGAGAAACTAGAGGAGTTGTTTTCATCTCAATTTTGCTTGTGAATTGCTTGAAGACTTGGTGATCTTAGAGGATAATTATAAATTGAGCTCCTACACCGCTAATTCAAGACTTAGGTATGAATTTTAACCACCCATTGTTGTATTTAAGGTTGATTCTTGCAAGGTTCATGCCAAATTAGAGAGCTAAGTCATGTCTTAGTCTTAGCATGTTAAATTGAAGCTCACTCCATGCATACATATTTGAATTGTTAAGTTTTGAGGTCATAGTTCATGATTTCATTACATGCATGTCCATATTTTGAGAGTAGTTCATGATACCATCTTGTTTTGAAAGGAATGAGCTCATTTGAGCAAGCATTTGAAGCTTTGATTTGATTTAATCTCATGCATGATCATGAGAAATGGGTTTGAAAATGAGTTTAATTGAAACACCCTTGGGCCTTGATTTCTCAAATTGACCTTTGTAACATGTTGTTCTACGAGTTTACTTATGTTTTCCAGAAAATTAGCCCAAGAGGATCGAAATTTTAGCATTTAAACTTGATTTTGAGCTTGGGACTCAAGTCTGGAATTTCCAGATTTTGGTCGTCCGCTCGAGCGGGAAAATCGAGCTCCCAGCATCTTGCACTGTGCATTAGTCCGCTCGAACGGAGGATTGGACACTCGAGCGGAGGACTGGGTGACACGCTCGAGCAGGCGTCAAGCGGGCGTCGAGCGGGCGTCGAACGTGAATTTCACCTATCCAGTACTTTTTGGTCCGCTCGAGCAGGGAAGTTGACGCTCGAGCGGGGCCCTTTGTTGCATGTCCGCTCGAGCGGGGAAACCTGCGCTCGAGCGGGGATCTGTTTTTCTGAAAATTCTGAAAATGTTTTCTAAGTATATCTTTGCATCCTCATCCCATCCTAGGCATCCTTAGGCCTAGTTTAAGATATCTTAATGAGGATATAGATGTAGAACACACCGAGGCAATTAGGGATTAAGTTATTATCTTTCCCAACTGTGTAGCTTAGTGTGTGTTCAATCTGTAAACTGTGTATGGTTGTGTAGACACCCCATTTTTGACCGCCTTTAAGACTTGGACGTGACTGATGGTTTTGGAAGTTGTGCAGTGCAAAGGTTCAATTTTTTCGGCAAGGAGAGAGAGTCAAATCTCAACCTTACACCCCATTTTGGACCAAAGCTATTTTGAATGGTTTTTAGACCTTAAAAGCCTCTCTTTCAAAAACGTTTTTGAAATAAAGTTCCTACGATGTTCCAACGCTCGCATTTCGTTAAATGTTGCGCTTTTCGGTAAATCGAGCAAGGACAAAGTGGAAATGAATGAAAGAGAGATGAAATCTTTGAAAAATCTTTCAAAACACCTTGCTTAGGGGTTTGAAGTTGAAGAAAAGAGGAGAAGAGGGAAGAAATCCAGTTGGGGAAGAAAATGGGCATGAACCGTTAAGAGAGAGTCGAACAACCCTCGCCGAATCGGGCCTATTCATTTGCATACTTGGAATCAAGCTATGAGGCCACCACCGTTGGAAAGAAGACTTCCGGGGCTTCATTTGCACTCAAGAATCTCCTAAAGCCAATTCCGGACGGGGGAGATATGGTTGATTGAAGTAGGGCATCACTCCGGTTGGACCGAATCTGCGTGGCTTCACCAAAACAGGCATAACTTTTTGCAGAAGGGGAATTTTAATGCAAGGTTTGTGCCATTGGAAAGCTAACTTCCGGGGCTTTAATTTGGATACCTGGCCGGCCACCTTTGGACTTCCCAATCACTGACCGGCTACCTTTCTTTCCGGCAGATCCATTTTTTGTCCTGAAAAACCAGGAAAAGTAGCAGGCCGACCAGAAAAGATGGCAGGCCGGCCACCTGAACCTTTTGAACTGGCCAGCCAACCAGGGGAGGTGGCCGGCCGGCCACCTGAACCTTTTGCACTTGGCCGGCCATTTTTGTCCCTCCTAGTGCATTACAGCTATGCCAGCTGTTTTGCACCAGACCCTCTGTCCGAGGGTCTGCCTTTTTGGCTCCATTTTTGAATTGTTTTTCCCCCATTTTCTTTCACTCCTCTCCCTCTATATAACTAACCCCCCCACCTCCATTTCTAAGGGTTAGAAAAAACCAGCCAAGGCTCACCCCCTTCTCCCTCCATTTTCACTATTCCAAGCTCCAAAACCCTAGTTTCTTGGCCATTTTGCACTACAACCCATAGCCTACCACCTCCATCATCCATTCCAGCCCCTTGGAGGTCATTTTCAGAGGTTGAAAGCTCATTTTCTTGGACCAAAACCTGCTGGAGGTTGGCTCTACAAGGGTAAGCTCCTATTTTTCCCATTTTTGCACTATTTTGTTCTATATCTTAACTCCTTTTTCTTACATTTTTGGGCTTCGACCTAAACTGAAAATAGTCCTATTTTGAGCTTATCTTCATGTTTGATCAAGAACTTTTTTCTGTTTGAGGTCTTCTACCCACCCTTTGTTCTTTATCCCTCCTTTTGGCCCTTATCTTGCATGATATATTAGCCTTGCTTGTGTGCATTTCTGGGCTTCGAGCCAAACTGTGAAGTGCCTTATTTTGAGCATCTCTTCAACTTTGTTGAAGGGCTCTTTGCTGTTTGAGGCCATCTACTGCCTCTTGCCCTTTATCTCTCTTTTAGGGCCATTTTTGCATCATATTATAGCCTTGCTTGTGAGCATATTCGAGATTTTCCATAAACTGTAAAGTATCTTGTTTTGAGCCCATCTTCAACTTTGTTGAAGGTCACTTGGCTGTTTGAGGCCAGATACTGCCCCTTGTTCTCTATCTCTCTTTTAGGGCTATTTTTGCACCATGTTTTAGCCTCACTTGTAAACATTTTTGGGATTTGTTATAAACTGGAAAAAGTCTTGTTTTGAGGCCCTCTTGATGTTTGATTAAGGGAATTCTTTTGTTTGAGATCATATGCTTCCTTGTATGCTTGATTGCCTCTTATTTTGAGCCTTACAACTAAGCCCTTGTTGTATGCTTTGTTTGGCCTTCTAGCCACTGAAATCCAATGGATTTTCAGTGGCTAGCACACTGTTTTGAGCCTCAAAAGCAGAGGGGGGTGACCCCTTCTCACCTTATTTTGCTTGATAGTCTTTTTGGACTTCCAAAGAGGCCCTATCTTGCATGCTTTGTTGACTGATTTCAGGGCCAATTTGGTGAGTTTTAGGGCTATCATATTTGATTTTTAGAATTAATTTTGCCATGCTAAGTGTCTATCTTATATGTGCTTAATAACCCCTTATATGACCCTCTAAAAGAACCCATCATTTGTGCATGTGTTGGCTGCATTTCAGAGGCTATTTGGGCATGTTTTGGCATGTTTTATTCACTGATTTTTGCTAGTTTGATGAGTTCTCACCTGCTTCATGTACATGCCATGTAACCCATGTTTGCTAGTCAAAGTTGCATGCTATTTTAGTCCATCATGCTAGCATCTTTTGGTCATGCTTTGAACTAGAAATGTTCATGTTTTGGGGCTGCCTTGGCTCTGTCTTTGTGCTTCATGGTCAAATAATGCATGCTTTGTATAGCTATAAGTCAATACATGTGCCTAGTTTTGAGTTTCGGGGCTCATCTCATGCATCGGGTGCCATGTTTCCATGTTTCGGGATCATTTTGCATCACATTTCAGTGCTGGAACTTACATGTTTGTATGCCATATTTCATGCCTTGCCATGCCTTGTTAGAGTGGCATTTGTGCCTTAGGATCGGTCCTCGGTTTGCGTGCATGTGTGCACGCATCTCGAGTGTCTCATTTTCATCTAATGGCTATTGATATGAGTGTGGCTGAGGTCCACTCATGTTGGTGTAAGTCCATCATGCATTGTGTATGTCATCTTAGTCCTTTGCATTGCGTATGCTAGGTTGTATGTTAGAGCATCGTGTATGCCATGTTACATCGTGCATTGTGTATGCCATTTCATAGCATTGCGTATGCTAGGTTTTATGTTAGGATCGCATTCATGCATGTCATGCACATTGCATCGTGTTCGGGATAGGAGTTAGCCCGAGCACGGGAAACGAGGGACGTTTCGTACTCCGAGTGACGGAACGTGTCTCAATTCTCGGTCATCGACACTCCGGATTAACCATGATGGAGTCTCGGTCTTATTGTGTTTATACGTGCATTCATTTCACATTGAGTCGTGCAATTCGACTCCTCGGCCATCATGCATCGAGATGCGTGATTGGTGGCACGAGGATCGAGGTATGCATACATGTGTGAAAATACTTTGCCATGCCCCTTTCTTGCTCTCTGTTGCAGCAAATCAGAAACCAGCAGTCTTTTGGAGCTCCGTGCAATATTCCGGGCTTAATTGTAAACAGAGGCTAATTGGGGCATCGCAATAGATTTCCGCGCAAGGCAACCCGAACATGCATCATTCATCATCCGGAGCAGAGTTGAGGCAGTCCCTAGCTTGCATGCTAAATTACTGCTTTCCTAGATTAATTTGTTAATTAATTAGGATTTTGTATTTATTCGGACTGTAGTTATTTATTCGGGACTGTATATTATTTATTTGGACCCTCTGCGCGAGGGCAATGTTGTAATAAATGTGCGTGCGTGTAATGTATGTCTTCCAACCCCACGTCTTTCTCCCTTTTATTTACCAGCTTATGATGGTTAGATTAGGGCATGTTTCAATTAGCATACAGTATGATAGCACGTTTGCATTCATTCATCTGTCTTGCATGCACCGGGCTCGGCGCATCATACTAACTGCATTGTATTTCAATTCCGAGTTGAATACTTGTTAATTGTAGCATTTCACATGTCATCTTTAGAATAGATGAGCCTGCTATAGTTGCATTTTTGCGTGTGTTGCATTAGGCATCTCTGTATAGTTAGGATCATGTATGGATTTCTAACATAGCTTTTGTTTTGGCTTGGAGTACTCGGTAAGTTTTATGCTTTAGCATCCTTGCATGTGTGTGAGTGACTGCCATGATAGCATGCTTACCATGAGGCTATTTGCTTATGTGATATAACTGCCTGAATGCATGTGGGTGAAGGTTGGGTTATTTGGATTGGAACAATGCACTGACTGTGAGTTTTAAGCCCACTAGATAGTGGCAAAACCATCTTTTCTAAGCCCACCCGAGGGTGGCAAAATCTGTATTTTAAGCCTACTTGCGAGTAGCAAACCATTTTCAAAACAAACATGAGATATTCCGTTCCAATTCAGGCGACCCAGTCTATACTTGTATGCTGTAAACATCACATAGTAAATCTAGGCTAAATAACCGGAATAAGAACGCATAATGTTTTCAAAACTAGATATCATGGTTAGTAGAGGCCGATCTTTGATCGGGCGAGCGGGGGTGCTCACGAAGTGACCTTCCCCAATCGTACCCAAGTTCCCGAGCCGAGGCAACTTTAGTGATGACGGACACGTGGCCTTAGGCAACGAGTTAGGGTTTCCTAAATTTCCCAAAAATAAAATATTTAGGTGGCGACTCTGTATCTAGCAAAGCAGTCCATGTTTGGCACTTCTTTCAAAAATCTGTTTTCTCAAAACGATTTGTCGGATTTGGACTCTTTGGTTCAGATTAAGAACCGTGACATTTGAGTCCTGAACTGTAGTGACCCCCAATTGAACAGAACGGGACTCATCCTCTCGGGGCGTTCGGGGACGTCTACAGGTTGGCTTTCCAAGAGGACACTCTAGCTTACCGTAGCTCAGAACTCTGTGAGTAACAATTGTGTAAAGATATGTTCAAAATGATTATCTTCTGAATACTGAACTGTACTGCTTTTGAACTGATACTGTTAACTGAATGAATGTATGTCCTATATTCTGAACTGTATTGTGGCATCCTTAGCAACTACTGTTACTGACTGTTACTGTTACAGAGATCTCTGTCGGTTCCCTCGTTGGAACCACTACTGTTTACTGATTGATGGCCATCACTTACTGTTCGGTCTTTAAGACCTACTGTTTACTGTTATGCTAATGGATGTACCACATATGACTGTTTACTGTACTGAACAACTGATATACTGATTGAAATGAACTGTTTTCATTACTGTAAGGACATTCATTCTAAACCTCTTTACGCTTTGTGTTATTCACTGGGCTTTAACTCACTGCTCAATATATATATATATATGTAGGTGTACAGGCACCGGACCAATGCTAGAAGCGTCGGGGTAAACTCCAGTTTTGTCAAGCCAACCACCGTGCCTCACTGCGAGGTTCCGAGCCTGCCAAGCTATGGCTTAGGGGTGTTTTTATTTCCCCGTCTGTCTCTGTACCATTTTGTAATACTGTATAGACTGTACTGTACTGTGTTAATAGGGTTTTAGTCCCTGCTCTGATGGCTGTATATAATGTACATACTGTTTTGTCACTGCCTGTACAAATGTATGAAAAGTCTTTTTGCATACAGACTGTCACAGCTCATTGGACATTGTTTTATTACTGTATTGGCTTCCGCCATGCCCCTGTACTCTGTTTTACTGTATTACTGTTAAGCAGGCCTTTGGTAATCTCAGATTACTGGCCGGTTACGGTGCTAAACCCATAAGGGCGGGTTTGAGTCGTGACAAAGTGGTATCAGAGCGATACTTAACCACGAGTTATACCGCACACACGTGTCCAAATGAGCTATAGGATGTCCTAGAAAAGCGATTAGGGCATTACATGATCATGATAAGTGTGTGGTTATGACATGACTGAATATGTGCTAATGTGATAAACTGTTAAGTGTGCAACTGCTTATGTTTTTAATTGCTATAACTGCTTATAGTGAAATGGATATTGCAAATGAATCTGAGTCCTCATCCACTGAGGCAAGAATGGCAAGAATGGAAAGAATGATGGAACTGATAACTACAAGATTAGAGCAACAACAGAATCAACAGCCCCCACCTCCTCCTCCGGTACAGCCGGAACCGAATGTGAATGTTAATGATGGGGACATAATTGCTCTTACCCAAAAGTTCAGCAAACTGAAACCGCCATCCTTTCAGGGAGGCCTTTAACCGTTAAAAGCTGAAGCATGGGTTTTGGAGACTGAAAAACTGTTTGAAGTGTTTCCGTGCTCGGAGGCACATAAGATACTGTTGGCCACTTTCACTTTGCAAGAAGAGGCTAGAAGGTGGTGGATGCTTACCCGTGATGACAACATTGCTATGACTTGGGCTCAATTCAAAGTAGCCTTCTTTGAAAAGTACCTCCCTCAGTGTGTCAGGGATAGGAAGGTGACTGAATTTGAACAACTGAGACAGGGCACGATGTCCGTTGCTGAATACGAAACAAAGTTCACCGGACTTGCTAGATATGCACCACACATGGTGGACACTGATTACAAGAAGACCAGAAGGTTTGAAGGCGGCCTGAATGTTGCAATACTGGACAGAATAAGTGTTATGAAATTTCCGACTTATGTGAATGTTCTTGACCGAGCCTTGATGGCTGAAGCGAACATCGAAACTGTGAAACAATCTGAAACGCCGGCATCTGAATGGCGTGGAAAAAGGCAGGGTTTTAAGTTCAAGAACGGCAAGAACAACCCGCTGAACAAAAAGCAAAATACAGGGTCAACGACTACTTCTAGTCAGGGAAACCGTTCCTTTCCGCCCTGTTTCGAATGTGGTAAGAACCATAAGGGAGTTTGTTATAAAATTTCTGGTGCTTGTTACAGGTGTGGCAAGGTGGGCCACATGGTGAAAGATTGCCCCTCTGCTCCACAGGCCAATAGTAAAGCTGCACCAAGCGCAACAGCATCAACTGTACCACCAAAACTGAACCCCAAAGCTACCGGGAAAGAGCCATGAGGCAGGGCCGAGTGTTCGCCCTAGTACCGGGAGATGTGCAAAATATTGAGACCGTTGTGTCAAGTATCCTCTCTATTTGTACTCAAAATGCATATGTACTGATTGATTCAGGGTCTACACACTCATACGTATCGCATGCTTTTTCACGGAAATTGAATAGACCCTTAGAACCCATGAACTATCTGTTAGCTGTATCATCACCTGTTGGGGGATCCATGACATGTGCTTATATGTACCCTGCATGTGAAATCATTGTCGGGATATGCATCTGTTTATTGATTTACTGCCATTGAACATTGATCATTTTGATATAATTGGGGATGGACTGGTTACAAAAATATCATGCTACCATTGACTGTGTGACCAAGCAAGTTGTTTTCCGTCCACTTGGTTACCCGAATTTGTATTTAATGGAAGTGGAGTGGTACCTCCCCCGTATTTGATTTCTTTTGTGAAAGCTGTTAAACTGATTAGGAAGGAGTGTAAAGGGTATCTGTGTTCTGTATTGACTGTGTCTACTGATGATAATGCTAATGTGAATAGTATTCCCATAGTCAGAGAATTCCCAGATGTTTTTCCGGATAATCTGCCAGGGGATTTAATTGACAGGGAGATTGAGTTCACCGTTGATGTGATTCCGGGAACACAACTTGTATCGAAAGCTCCTTACCGAATGGCTCCAACTGAATTGAAAGAATTGAAAGTGCAACTGCAAGAACTGTTAGACAAGAAGTTTATCAGGCCTAGTACTTCACCGTGGGGCGCACCTGTCTTGTTTGTGAAAAAGAAAGATGGCTCACTGAGATTGTGCATTGATTACCGTAAACTGAACAAGGTAACTGTGAAAAATAAATACCCATTGCCGCGTGTTGATGACTTATTTGATCAGTTACAGGGTGCTAAAGTGTTCTCTAAGATTGATCTCAGATCCGGATACCATCAGTTGAAAGTTAAACCTGAGGACATTGATAAAACTGCTTTTCGAACGAGGTATGGACATTACGAATTTTTAGTTATGCCTTTCGGAGTTACCAATGCACCTGCTGCATTTATGGACCTCATGAACAGAATCTTTAAACCATACCTTGATGATTTAATTGTTGTATTCATTGATGACATACTGATTTATTCTAAGACTAGAGAAGAACATGAACATCATCTGAGACTTGCCCTGCAGACCCTAAGAGAACAGAAACTTTATGCAAAACTGTCTAAATGTGAATTTTGGCTTGACCATGTTATGTTTTTGGGACATGTTATTAGCAAAGATGGGATTTCAGTTGATCCACAGAAATTGAAGCTGTAGTGAACTGCCCTAGACCAACAAATGTGACAGAAGTCCGAAGCTTTTTGGGTTTGGCTGGGTATTAGAGAAGGTTTGTCAAAGATTTCTCCAAAATTGCCTTACCATTGACTCAGTTAACTCAGAAGGGGACATCATTTGACTGGACTGACCAAAGGGAATCAGCGTTTCAAGAATTGAAAACTCGACTTGTGACTGCACCTGTTCTTACCTTACCTTCAGGTACGGATGGTTTATACTGTATTTAGTGATGCTTCTCATAAGGGTTTGGGATGTGTTTAATACAGAATGGGAGAGTAATTGCTTATGCTTCCCGACAACTGAGACCGTATGAAAAGAACTACCCGACCCATGATTTGGAACTCGCTGCAGTAGTATTTGCACTGAAAATCTGGCGTCACTACCTTTATGGGGCGACATGTGAAGTGTATACCGACCACAAGAGTCTGAAATATTTCTTCACACAGAAGGAACTGAACATGAGACAGCGGAGATGGCTAGAACTGATTAAAGACTATGACTTATAGATTCTGTACCACCCGGGAAAAGCCAACACCGTTGCCGATGCATTGAGCCGAAAGTCGATCGAGAACTTAGCCTGTTTGCTTACTGGGCAGAGAGAGTTGCTTTGTGACCTTGAAAAATCTGAAATTGAAGTTGTTTTGAGAGAACAAGGTGGAATAATAGCTGCTATTTCTGCTCAACCGGCACTAATTGAAGAAATTAAAGAGAAACAGCAACATGATGACTTCTTGAGGAAGATCATCGAAGAAAGGGAATCTAAACCGAGACCGGGGTTCAAATTTGAAAATAATGTACTGAAATTTCAAGAAAGACTGTGTGTACCGAATGATACTGAACTGAAAAGAAGAGTTCTGCAAGAGGGCCACAACTCAAAATTTTCTATCCATCCGGGAATACGAAAATGTATCAAGATTTGAAACTGAATTTCTGATGGCCGGGAATGAAGAAAGAAATTGCCGATTTTGTATCGAAATGTCTTCATTGCCAACAAGTCAAAGCTGAACATCAACGACCCGCAGGCTTATTGCAGCCTTTACCGATACCGGAGTGGAAATGGGAACATATTACATGGATTTTATTGTGGGATTGCCTCGCTCCAGTAAAGGTATGGACTCGATTTGGGTTATTGTTGATAGACTGACTAAATCTGCTCACTTCTTACCTGTTAAGACAATTTATAATGCGGACAAATTGGCTATACTCTATATTGATGAAATTGTTAGACTGCATGGAGTGCCTGCGTCCATTGTTTCTGACAGGGATTCGAAGTTTACATCAAGATTTTGGCAAAACTTACAAACTGCATTGGGTACTGAACTGAGGCTGAGTAGTGCCTATCATCCTCAGACAGATGGTCAGTCAGAGAGGACCATCCAAACTCTGGAAGATTTGCTGAGAATGTGTGTCCTTGATTTTCAGGGAAACTGGGAAAGCCATTTGTCATTGGCTGAATTCGCCTACAACAATAGTTATCATTCAAGCATTGGTATGGCGCCTTTCGAGGCATTGTATGGCAGAAAATGTAGATCTCCGATCTACTGGGCAGAAGTTGGAGATGGGCCTTTGCTTGGGCCCGAGATTGTATACGAAATGACTGAGAAAGTGAAACTGATACAACAGAGACTGAAAACTGCACAGAGCCGACAGAAAAGTTATGCAGATGTCAGAAGGCGAGACAGAGAATATGAAGCGGGTGATCACGTTTTTGTGAAAGTGTCACCGATGAAAGGCCAGACTCGTTTTGGAGTCAAGGGCAAGTTAGTGCCAAGATATGTCGGACCGTATGAGATTATTGAGAAAATCAATCCGGTGGCGTATTAAGTTGCACTTCCTCTTGAAATGGAGCATATGCATAACGTCTTCCACATTTCGATGTTGAGGGACTACCTTCGGGATCCTTTCCATGTGATTGAGCCGACCCGTGTAGTGCTAAGTGATGACTACACTTATGAAGAATGGCCTATCCAGATTGTAAACAGACGGATCAAGAAGTTGAGAAACAAAGAGATCCCGTTAGTGAAAGTTGACTGGCAAAACCATGGTGGTGTGTATGCCACTTGGGAAAGGGAAGATGACATGGCTAAAAGATATCCTGAACTGTTTCCACTGAACCCTGTTTTCTTCCAGAATGAAGGTAACTCGAGTTTAGAAGACTAAACTCTTTTTAAGGAGGGGAGAATGTAATAACCCTCACCACTGATTACCGATTAATTGCCGATTACTGCTAAACTGAGAATGATTATAATTGATAATTGAATTGACTGAAATACTGAACTGACTGATTGACTGTATCTATTTAAATGCATTCTATCTGTTGATCGTTTGATTATCTGTTCATGTCTCTGTGTTTAAATTGCGAATTGAAGGCCTTATCGGCGGCCGAATATGAAATTGATTGATATTCCATGATCCTTAGATTTTACGTGATTTTATGGTATAATTATCCGAAAACTGATTGAGTATGATTAAAGTAGATTAAATATTGATAAATTGTACAAATTGGACCTAATTACCATATTGCCATCTAGTGGGCCTTTGTTTATTGATTTTTGAAGCCTCATTACACTTGAAACAAACCATTTCCTCAGCCTTATTCTCTAGCACAAACGATTTTAGAGAGAGAGAAACTAGATGAGTTGTTTTCATCTCAATTTTGCTTGTGAATTGCTTGAAGACTTGGTGATCTTAGAGGATAATTATAAATTGAGCTCCTACACCGCTAATTCAAGACTTAGGTATGAATTTCAACCACCCATTGTTGTATTTAAGGTTGATTCTTGCAAGGTTCATGCAAAATTAGAGAGCTAAGTCATGTCTTAGTCTTAGCATGTTAAATTAAAGCTCACTCCATGCATGCATGTTTGAATTGTTAAGTTTTGAGGTCATAGTTCATGATTTCATTACATGCATGTCCATATTTTGAGAGTAGTTCATGATTCCATCTTGTTTTGAAAGGAATGAGCTCATTTGAGCAAGCATTTGAAGCTTTGATTTGATTTAATCTCATGCATATCACTTTGTAGCATGTTCATGCATGATCATGAGAAATGGGTTTGAAAATGAGTTTAATTGAAACACCCTTGGGCCTTGATTTCTCAAATTGACCTTTGTAACATGTTGTTCTACGAGTTTACTTATGTTTTCCAGAAAATTAGCCCAAGAGGATCGAAATTTTAGCATTTAAACTTGATTTTGAGCTTGGGACTCAAGTTTGGAATTTCCAGATTTTGGTCGTCCGCTCGAGCGGGGAAAGTGCTGCTCGAGCGGGAAAATCGAGCTCCCAGCATCTTGCACTGTGCATCAGTCCGCTCGAGCGGAGGACTGGGTGACACGCTCGAGCGGGCGTCGAGCGTGAATTTCACCTATCCAGTACTTTTTGGTCCGCTCGAGCGGGGAAGTTGACGCTCGAGCGGGGCCCTTTGTTGCATGTCCGCTCGAGCGGGGAAACCTGCGCTCGAGCGGGGATCTGTTTTTCTGAAAATTTTGAAAATGTTTTCTAAGTATATCTTTGCATCCTCATCCCATCCTAGGCATCCTTAGGCCTAGTTTAAGATATCTTAATGAGGATATAGATGTAGAACACACTGAGGCAATTAGGGATTAAGTTATTATCTTTCCCAACTGTGTAGCTTAGTGTGTGTTCAATCTGTAAACTGTGTAGGGTTGGCTTTCCAAGAGGACGCTCTAGCTTACCGTAGCCCAGAACTCTGTGAGTAACAATTGTGTAAAGATATGTTCAAAATGATTATCTTCTGAATACTGAACTGTACTGCTTTCTGAACTGATACTGTTAACTGAATGAATGTATGTTCTATATTCTGAACTGTATTGTGGCATCCTTAGCAACTACTGTTACTGACTGTTACTGTTACAGAGATCTCTGTCGGTTCCCTCGTTGGAACCACTACTGTTTACTGATTGATGGCCATCACTTACTGTTCGGTCTTTAAGACCTACTGTTTACTGTTATGCTAATGGATGTACCATATATGACTGTTTACTGTACTGAACAACTGATATACTGATTGAAATGAACTGTTTTCATTACTGTAAGGACATTCATTCTAAACCTCTTTACGCTTTGTGTTATTCACTGGGCTTTAACTCACTGCTCATATATATATATATATATGTAGGTGTACAGGCACCGGACCAATGCTAGAAGCATCGGGGTAAACTCCAGTTTTGTCAAGCCAACCACCGTGCCTCACTGCGAGGTTCCGAGCCTCCCAAGCTATGGCTTAGGGGTGTTTTTATTTCCCCGTCTGTCTCTGTACCGTTTTGTAATACTGTATAGATTGTACTGTACTGTGTTAATAGGGTTTTAGTCCCTGCTCTGATGGCTGTATATAATGTACATACTGTTTTGTCACTGCCTGTACAAATGTATGAAAAGTCTTTTTGCATACAGACTGTCACAGCTCATTGGACATTGTTTTATTACTGTATTGGCTTCCGCCATGCCCCTGTACTCTGTTTTACTATATTACTGTTAAGCAGGCCTTCGGTAATCTCAGATTATTGGCCGGTTACGGTGCTAAACCCATAGGGGCGGGTTTGGGTCGTGACAGTATCGATTATTTTGATACATATGCTCCGGTGGCTAGAATTGCCATCATTCGAGTGTTGATTGCCTTAGCCTCAATCTATAAGCTTGAAATCCATCAAATGGATGTTAAGATTGCTTTCCTAAATAGAGAGTTAGATGAGGAAATCTACATGCAACAACCGGAAGGATTTGTTGTACTGGGTCAAGAGCACAAAGTGTATAAACTTGTGAAGTCACTATATGGACTAAAACAAGCTCCAAAACAGTGGCATGAGGAATTTGACAAAGTAATAGTGTCAAATGGCTTTAGGATGCATGAATCTGATAAGTGTATGTACAGTAAGTTTACTGGAAATAGAGGTGTAATCATATGTCTATATGTAGATGACATGCTTATTTTTTGTACTGACAATGATGTCATTGAAAGTACTAAAAGTTTCTTGTCATCTAGCTTTAGTATGAAAGACATGGGCTTGGCTGATCTAATTTTGGATATTAAGATCAAACGAAAGGACAATAATTTGATTTTAACCCAGTCGCACTATATTAAGAAAATTCTTAAGAAATTTAATCAATATAATTGTACACCCATGTCTACACCTTTTGATTCAAATTTGAAATTGTATCCTAATACTGAAAGAGCTGTTGATCAACTAGAATACTCAAGAGTAATAGGTAGCCTGATGTACGCCATGACTTGCACTAAACCTGATATTACTTTTGCAGTGGGAAAACTTAGTAGATACACTAGTAATCCCAGTAGTGTGCATTGACATGTTGTTAACCGAGTACTTAGGTACTTGAGGAAAACAATAGACTATGGAATAGTCTATAATGGCTATCCAACAGTGCTGGAAGGATTCACGGATGCTAGTTGGATAACTGACCGTGAAGATCACTCGTCCACGAGTGGTTGGATTTTCACTCTTGGAGGAGGAGCTATCTCCTGGGGTTCTAATAAGCAAACATGCATAACAGACTCAACCATGGCGTCAGAGTTTGTAGCATTGGCTTCTTGTAGCAAAGAGGCAGAGTGGCTAAGGCATCTCTTGCTAGAGATTAAGATATGGCCAAAACCTATGCCACCAATATCTTTGCATTGTGATAGTGAAGCAACTCTATCAAGGCCCTATGGCCATGTCTATAATGGAAAGTCCATGCATATAGGACTGAGACATAGCTGTGTTAGGCAGTTAATCACAGAAGGTGTGATTACTATTAGTTATGTAAAGTCAAGTGAAAACTTGGCTGACCCCTTAACAAAAGGACTTGCAAGGGATTTAGTGTGGAAAACATCAAAGGGGATGGGTCTTAAGCCCACTTAACATAATCACTCATGGTGGAAACTCGACTTAACGCTTGAAGAAATATCAAGTCTTGAGTTCAATGAGCCCAAGTACACTATACGTCGTGATTGCAAGCACTTAGTTTATTTTATTTTCATCCTAAGGTTGAAATGCTTGGTACCTGTAATGTAAAAAGAAGAGGATGAGTTAGAAAACTCTTAATAAGCTTACAACTGGGTTGTTAGGGTATTGTAAATTACAGGGGTACTCTCAGTAATCTTACCTATGCGAGTGTAGGAGGTGGTGCCGCTTCCTATGAGTCCAAGGGCTTGACTCTAGAGCGCTTATGAAACAGGATATAGACACAAGGCCAATTCACGTGTCGGTTTGTTTGAATACTTGAGGTAACTTGTACTGTGCGTGAGACATGTCCGGTTAGTTGTATAAGATCGCTAGTTCAAAGACAAGTCTACTATGCCATCTTGACTAACTTTGAGATATCTTCACTAAGCGAATGATTCAAATCGTAAGATATCTTCACCTATGCATAAGGCTGCTAAGTGAACCAAGAGTCTTCATCTGGTATTTTGAAAATGGTGGGGGAATGTTGGGGAATTTTCAAAATGGTTTTTTAAATTTATAGTTTAATTTTTGGGTGTTTTCAAAACCTTCATTGTTTTTCTTTCGAAAGCATTAATTAAGCTTGGGGACTTTGTTCCACATTGGAAAGATAGCAAAACATGGAGCACTTAATTACATGGAATATTATTTTGAATATGGAATTATGGGATGAAAGCTAGTGTGCATGCACCCACACTGCAAGGATGGTGCTTCGCACCATCCGCACACGCACACGCGTGCGTGGCGTGGGCAATGGGCTGTGTGGCGTTTGATGGCGCACTTTGCACTTAGCATGGACGCATCGGCGCAAGGCGCCATGATGGCGCTTTTCTATTTCCATCGGACAGATTTGAGCGATGATGTGGATCCGATGTGGCATGGGTGACGTGGAATACAGTCAGCTCCACATGGCAGTGACGTGTTATCCGTTGGCGATGGGTCAACCAACCAATCAAACAGTTGTGTGTCCGATCTGGAGCGGATGGATCATAGCCGTTGATTGGAGATGCGCGCGATCGTACAGAGAAGATGGCACCCGATCATGATCAGGTGTGATTAGTCAAGACATCTATTCGGTGTCAGAATGATCTGTACCATAGATCGTCGATCCAACGGTCAGATTTGATCGGATGCGATCAAGAGACACGACCATTCGATCAGATCCATTAAGGCCTATAAATAAGCTACAAGATCAGCCATTTCATTCCATCCAAAATCCTGAAAAGCATTCTTGCAATTCTCTCTCTCTCTCTCTCTCTCTCTCTCTCTCTCCCTCTCTCTTGATTTTGAATTTTCGATCCAGAGTTTCTTAAGCAAATTTCTGTTTTTCTTATTGATAATCAAGTTCTACAGATTTGATTATCAGTGTCTTGGTTTCTTGATTATATCAAGAGTGTTCTGATCTATTGTCGTCAGTGCAGACGCCGATAGACTAGATCTTTAGATCAGACTTCATTGTATCCTGGAGGTAAATTTATTGTAACCCCCTGCACACCTTTTGGTGGATACAAATATTGTCTTTAAAAAAGCGACTTAGTAACGCGACTTGAAACACTAATTTTCTATTCTATACAGACAAGGTCATTGCCAAATTTTGAAGACCCGAAGGCCACCATTTGAAGAATTCAAGACCATTTGTTCCAACAATCAAATATGGAGTTTGACCCCTTCAACATATATTGTATTATAATATATATATATATATATAATCTAATAATATAATTATATTAATAAGTATAAAAACTTATTAACTTTAATTAATTAACCTTATTATTTTTATAATCCAAATTTGTAAACTCTTATTATATAAAATTTTAATTCTAACTCATTATTCTTGAAACTTTAGTATGTTTTAACTTTTTTTATTTTTATTTTTGTTAATCTAGGAATTGAAAGTATTTATTAAATGAATGAATTAGATATGTTTGAAATGGTGGACAAATAATTAATTTAATATTTTAATATAAATTAGTGATTATATTTAAAAGTGACTCAAGTTTGAAAGGTCGATTAAACCAACCAAACTAACTGTTTTAATCGGTTTGGTTCGGTTCAGTTTAGTACGATTTAATGGGAGGAGCGGTCTATATCAGTGTTCAAAATAATAAAAGCAACATTATCAATTTAGTGAAATTTTTTACCTAAATATTAATCGTACTGATCCGATTACATCCCTATTGGTAAGGATGAAAAAGGCAATAGATGTCATACTATTGAGGTTTGGAAAGTGATTGGGTGTGAGAGAATATAAGAGATTAATAATGAAGGTATGATTTTAAAATTACGGGAATGCAAATAATTTTTATTTCTTTGAAAATAAATTAAAGTGATTGTAATGACAAATAGTGTGAATAAGAATGGAACTATGGGGTAAATAAAAGCACTTGTATTACCATTTGCACTTGAGCTAAGACCATAAACGAAATAGAGGCGTTAGAGCAATTCTGTGTTATTTAAGTATTGTAGTATTAAAATAACACAACACAATATAAAATATTTACTTTAATAATGTAATATACGTTGTGCTAAAATAGGAGAATGATATTTTATAAAACATCTTTGACTAGTTGATTTTTTAAATAAAAACTATATTTATATATTAACTATGTCATAATTTTTTATTTTTTTTATTTGAAGAAAATCTATTAAGAAAAGCCAAACGACACTAACAAGAGTCCATCTAACCAAAAATTTACACCAAACAAAGAAAAAATACAGCAAGAAACACAAAGAAAATAATCTATAAAAATATTCAAACGCATATTTTGTACTCGTGCTTGTATTGCAAAACAGAGTCGATCATAAGAATTCAACAATAGAGCATGTCTGGAATAATTTATAGACCCCCACCATAGAGAGGGTAAGTTTAACATCACCACCGATGGACTCGCCAACAAACAAAACAACAAGAAAACCCACAAAACATGGACAACCAGACAATAGAAAAACAAACCCACAAACAAACCGTAAAATAAAGCAACAAAACAGCAAGGCAAACAAGGAAAACAAAGGCAAAAACATAATCCACAAAACCAAAACTTCAGCAACGGCGAAGCAAATCCAGTAGGGAAAGAAGTGGCAGAGTAGGAGAAGGGAGGCGGCGTCCAACAGGCCAAGAGAAGACGGCAGATAAGACGATAAAGGGCGACAAATCTGGAGATAATGGAGGACGCCAGATGGAGGTGGGATGGAGGGAAGAGAGTGGATTCGACGAAAGCCACGACCGAAGTTGAGGCGGAGGGAAACAAACACCTCACAGAGGAGGAAGAAGATGGAAAGCCAAAATTTCCAAGTTGTTGGACCAAAGCAAGGAAAGAGAAGAAGAAAAGAGGGGTAGGAAGAGGGGAGGGAAGGCCGGAGGCCACCGAAAGCCTTTCTCCCACCTCGATGACCGCTGCACTCTTGAAACTCTAACAGGAGAAAAAGGAGAAAAGTTTAGAGAGAGAAGCTCACTTCCTCCTTAACTTATGTCATAATTAATTCAATAACAAAGAAATTGAAATTCTCACGTCTTCTAATCACAATTGAGAATTTAACCCAAATTCTCAACTTCAATCTAAATCCAATTGAAGTTAGTGATACTTAGAAAACTAAAAGGCCGAATGAAAATCTTTCTATAACTTAATTTAGGTTTCATTTGACAACTTAATTTTTTAATTTAAAAATCAAAAAATTATTAAAAAAAATATAAAGTCAAAAATTTATACAAAAAAGTGAAAGATTTATTTTTCTCTCTACTTTTTACATATTTTTTTATAAAAAAATTTAAAAATCATCACAAACATATAAATTTTTTTTATCTTATATTTTAGTTAAAAAGTTAAAAAAATAACCAAAATAATATAATCCCAAACAAGATCTTATTATCAATAATACAAAAATAATAGGACACCCGTCAAATCCCGATTTTGACAATAACTTTTATGATTTTTTTTTTTTTTGTAACTTAAGCCCCTGTTTGGGAATAGGTTATTTTAGTAATTTTTTGACTTTTTATAAAAAGATGTGCAGAAAAGTAGAGAGGTGATGTGATAACTTTTAATAACTTTTTAACTTTTTGGCTAAAATAGTCACTCCCCAAACAAGGCCTTAAAACAAATTTGATTTCTTTTGACTTAAATTAATATTATAATATTAAATTAATTGTGCGATTTTAACACAACAAATACTTATGACAAATTTGTATTAAAAAAATAATAATAATAATAGAAGATTGTTGTTAATGTTGAAAATTGTGTAAAATTATATAAAAATATTTTAAGATATAAAAAAATGTATTAAAATTATAAATATTTTAAATATTTCTTATTAATCACAGTGACCGGTAACATTCTTATATAAAAAGTAAAATATATTTTATTTAATATTATTAAAGATAAACTCCGTCCGATCTACGTGAAGACGAGTCCGGATCCTCTCCAGCGGGAATTTTGGTCCGGTCCTCCGGGCAACGGTGCAGATGAAGCCACGTGGCTCTACAAGAAATACATGGTTCAGATTTGTTTCTTTTAAAAAAAAATTCAAAACATACCACACTCAATCATTTCCTTTTCTCTTACCCTTCTCTCTCTCTCCTGCACGCACACATCCCACCACACTCTCTCTCTCTTCTAATAAAAAATTTTAAAAATTATTTTAATCTTTTTTATTTTATTTTCATAATATATAATTTTTAATATAAAATTTAAATTTTATAACATTAATATCATTAAAAATATACCTTTAAAATGAGATTAATATTAAATATATTTAATAAAATTTAAAATAAATAAAAACTAATTACGATGTTTAGTATGTTTTCAAATTATTATTATTTTAATTTAATTTTATTAACTAAACGGATTTATAATTTTTTGTAAACGAAATAAAAAAATTATATATTGATTTGCACCTATGCATAGATTGAATGAAGATTATTTTCATATATGTAAAATAAAAAATTTACAAAAAATTTAAATGTAAATCAAATATAAAAAATATAAAAATAATCTTCAAATATAAATCAAATATAAAAAATTTAAATGTAAATCAAATATAAAAAAATGTATCAATCTATGCATAGGTATAAATCAAATATAAAAATTTTAAATGTAAATCAATCTATGCATAGGTGTAAATCAAATATAAAATTTTTTATAAATTTTTTATTTTACATATATGAAAATAATCGTCATTCAATCTATGCATAGGTGTAAATCAAATATAGAATTTTTTATTTCGTTTACAAAAAATTATAAATCCGTTTGGTTAATAAAATTAAATTAAAATAATAATAATTTGAAAACATAACTAAACATCGTAATTAATTTTTATTTATTTTAAATTTTTATTAAATATATTTAATATTAATCTCATTTTAAAGGTATATTTTTAATGATATTAATGTTATAAAATTTAAATTTTATATTAAAAATTATATATTATGAAAATAAAATAAAAAAGATTAAAATAATTTTTTTAATTTTTTATTAGAAGAGAGAGAGAGTGTGGTGGGATGTGTGCGTGCAGGAGGGAGAGAGAGAAGGGTCAGAGAAAAGGAAATGATTGAGTGTGGTATGTTTCGAATTTTTTTTTTAAAGAAACAAATCTGAACCATGTATTTATTGTAGAGCCACGTGACTTCATCTGCGCCGTCGCCCGGAGGACCGGACCAAAATTCCCGCTGGAGAGGATCCGGACTCCGTGAAGACCGCTCTTTTGATAAATAATCAGATGAGTCAAAATGCGTGACACTCCGTAAAAAAAAAATCGGCTTGGTTTGGTGAAACTCTTAAACTTCAGTTTTAGGTTGAGGTTGATCCGTAGATTGACTGAAACAGTGCACAAATTTTTTTTTTTATTAGTAATTATTACCTTTTATCTTTTATACTTTAAATAAAAAAAATTCATAATTTTTTAATTTTATTTTATAAATTTTGAATAAAATTTTGAATTATATATTTAATTATGAATTCTAAATTTTTATATTAAATATCATATGTTACATCAAAAAATTCTTTTTAAAATTTATTTATTCAATAAATTTTTCACATTCAAATCATAATTTTAAAACTCACAAATTTAAAATATAATTCTATTATCAAATCATATTAAAAAAAAACTATCCAGTATACTTGCAACGCTAAACACTGAACAAAACAAACAAAACATTATTTGGACTTTGAACAGAACAGAACAGAACAGAACAGAGAGCTAACAGGCAAGGAAATGGATTTGGACTCGGTGAAGAAATACTTGGAGAAAGATGGAAGCCGAAACGCAACAACAATCGATGAAATGCCCTCTAAATTCTTCGAGCCCTTCGTCATGCAAGGCCTCTCTATTGATCTCCTCGAACCAGGCCGACTCATCTGCTCCATGATAGTCCCTCCTCGTTTACTGGTATGCTATTCTAGATCATCAATCTCTCTCTCTCTCACAATCTAAATCTGTTACGGAAACTAATAACTGGGTTGTCTTTACTTGATCGATCGATTGATTGATTGATGGGTTGTTGAACTGTGATGTGAAGAACACTGGGAATTTCTTGCACGGCGGTGCCACGGCGACCCTGGTGGACATAGTGGGTTCGGCTGTTATTTACACAGTGGGTGCTCCCTTCACTGGCGTTTCTGTTGAGATTGATGTCTCCTACTTGGATGCTGCTTATGTTGGTGTAAGTTCATCTTCTTGTTTTTTTGCTTTAATTTCACTTTTTTCTCACCTAAAACTGACACATTGTTTTATATTTCATCACTTAATCTATCAATTTAATTATTTAGTGGATAACTTTTTTGATTTCAGTTCAGTTCATGTAATCCGATTGTACAAATTTAAAGCCTAATTTCAAAATTTGAACAATTTAACATACAACCAAACACCCATCAAATTGTTTCTGGTAGTGTAGTTTCTTCAAAATAGTAAGAAAAATGATTACTAGGTAGTATAGTTTAAAGTTGTTCAAATTTTGTCTCCAATTGTACTACTTAAACTGAAATAAGAAATTTTAGGATTAAATAGATGGAATTGATAGTTTATAGATATAAATAAATAGTAATAAAAAAATGGTGACAGTTTAGGGGATAAAATGAAATTAACCCAGTTTATTTCTCTTCATGTATATTTGACTTGTTATGTGTGTGCACGCTGTTACTTTTTCTCATATTGTAACATCTACATCAGAATGAAATAAGGGCAAAACATAACAAACAAATCAAAATAAGGATGACAATGCAATGAGAATCCACGAAGCTTATGTTAACATATTTAAGTGATACTATATTGTAGATACTTAGCATATATATTACAACTAAGGGGCACAAAATTTAATGGCACTAACTTCATTGCAATTGTAGAGGTTCCCTCAATTTGGATATCCTATTAAGGCCATAAGGCTTTATCCATAAGAGCTTCATGTCACATCCCTACTGAATTCTCCTAATATATCTAGATGGGAGCTTGGAAGAATGGGAGCCAATGGAAAAATGTAGAACTTCTTAGCAAACTTTAGCACATACGAGACCATAGAGAATTCTAGTTCATACACACTTTGTACATATGACTAAACTTGTAGATATTTGTATAGATATTTCTAGAAGGCATTCTAGAATGATCTTATAGCTTGTAAGAAGGCTTCCATGGGAAGCTTCTACATACCACTTTCTTGTGTATTCTAGAATGCTCCAAAGAAGCCTATAAATAGGAGAGGGGCTTATTTGCTCCAATCCATCCAAGAGTTGTACAAGTTTTCTCAAAGTGAATATAAAGGCGTTCTCTCAAACTCTCTTTGTCTTCTTACTTGTCTTTCTTGCAAGTTTGTGAGTTAGGCTAAGTTAGTATCATCAAGTAAAGCTTGTGCTTGGAAATAACCAAGACCGTGACATTCAACCATAGTAGCCAATACTTCATATTATCTAACTTATGTAATTTTCAAATCATAGTTTTATTATGATGTTTTAAAATAAAAATTTCCCCATTACTCCATTCTCCTTATAAGAACCATTAGAATTCCTTTTGACATAAGGCTCATTTTTATTTTTATTTTTTTTATAACCAAACCAAGCTTTAAGTCCTATCAAATAGGGTCAGCTACATGAATCCTTTTTCTCTACGCGGCTCTATCAAATGTCATTTCGTTAGTCAAATAAAGGCCCCGTTTGGGAACAGGCTAATTTAGTAACTTTTTGGCTATTTGGCTAAAATATGAGCTAAAAAAAATTAGTATGTTTGGGATAACTTTTTGGTTTTTTACGAAAGATATGCAAAAAGTAGAGAGAAAAGAGAATCTTTGACTTTTTGGTATGGGTTGTTGGCTTTTTGGCTAATTTAGTAACTTTTTGACTTTTTAGCTAAAAGGAAGGGTTCCCAAACAAGGTCTAAGTAAATTCATATCTCTATTTACTACGCTAGCCAACGTCAATCTAGGCTTACCCCGTCCCTTAACATTTCCATCTACCGTCATTTCATCGCATCTCTTCACTACTGTCTCTATTGGTTTCCGTTGAATACAATCAAACCATCTCAATCTATTTTCTCACCTTATCTTCTATCGGTACTATTCCTACCCATTCTGGAATATACTCATTCCTAATTTTGTCTTTTCTAGTCTTGCCATGCATCTATCTTAGTATCCTCATTTCAGCAACACTCATTTTATCTATATGTTGTTTCTTAGTTGCCCAACACTCCGTCCCATACAACATTGCTGGTCTAATAGTCGTTCTATAAAATTTTCCTTTTAGTCTAGTGGGTGCTCGTTTATTCCACAGTACCTTAGACGCACTTCATCACTTAAATCACCCTGCCTTAATTCTATGGACCGCATCTGCATCAATCTCCCCCGCCGTTGTGATAACCGACCCTAAATAACGAAAATGTTCACTCTTAGGTAGTTCTTGGTTTTCAATCTTCACTTCTTTACTGCTTTCATTGCTATTGTTATTAAATTTACACTCCATGTATTTTGTCTTAGTTTTGTTTATCCAAAATATTTTAGATTTAAGTGTTTCTCTCCAAATCTTACTCCTTCTATAATCTCATCCACTAACGCGATATCATTTGCAAAAAGCATACGCCATGGTACATCATCCTAAATATTTCTCGTCAACTCATCCATAACTAAAACAAAAAGATAAGGACTTAAGGTAGATTCTCGATATAAGCCTACAGTAATTAGAAATTCCTCTGTCTCTCCAACAGGCAATCTAATAGTGATCACTACCCTTTCATACATGCCCCTAATCACATCAATGCAACCTTTTGCCACCTCTTTCTTCTCTAACACCCACCAAATTATATCCCAAGTTACTCTATCATATGCTTTCTTAAGATCAATAAACACCATATGAATGTTTCTTTTCTTTTCTCTATACTTTTCTATTACTCTGCTCAAAAGATAGATTGCTTCTATTGTTGACCTACCAGGCATGAACCCAAATTGATTCTTTGATATATCTCGCAATCGACATTTTATCACCCTCTCCCACACTTTCATTATATGATACATTAGCTTAATTCCTCTATAGTTGTTGCAATTATGGACATCTCCTTTATTCTTATAAATTGACACTAAAATACTCTTCCTTCACTCATCTGGCATGTTCCCAATCAACAAAATCTTGCTAAACAACCTAGTCAACTAAGCAACCTTCTTCTTACCCAAATACTTCTAAGTTTCAATAGGGATATCATTGAGTCCTAAAGCCTTATTCGATTTCATCTTCTTAAGTGGAATTTCTACTTTAAGGTTCCTAATCCTGCAATAGAACTTATAGTGTTGGTTTTCTTTAATATTGGCTATTTCCTCCCCTATCAACGTACCTCCATGTTTTTTCATTTAACAGTTTCTCATAATAGTTTTTCCACATCTTCTTAATCTCTTCATCCTTCACCAAAACCTTAAAATCCTCACTTTTGATTCACTTAATTTGATTGAAATCTCTTGTTTTCCTCTCCCCTATCTTAACAAGTTTGTATACCCTCTTCTCTTCATCCTTACTATTTAGTCTAGTGTATAGGTCATCATAAGCTTTCAACTTAGCCTCTCTTATTACTTTTTTAACCTCCTTATTATCCAATCTATAGCTCTTAAGGTTTCTCTTAGTTCTATCTTTCTGTCACTTTTTCAAGCACTCTTTTTTTCACCTTAATTACCACTTGAACCTCTTCCCTTCACCACCAAGTTTTCCTAGAGTTGGGTTCTTTTTCTTTCAACTCTCCAAGAACTTTCCTCAATATTCTCCTCATACAATTGGCCATCGAGTTCCACATAGTATTAGCATCATCTTCCAAGTCCCAAGTGCCTTCCTTATCTATTCTATTCTTAAATATTGCTAGTTTATCTCCTTTTAGATCCCACCATCTCGTTCTACGACGCTCACTATCCTTCCTAGCTTGGTATTGCCCTTTAAAGTATAAATCTAGTACCAAAATCTTATGTTGAGACATCAGACTCTCTCCAGGAATCACCTTACAGTCACTACATTTTAGACGGTCCACTTTCCTTACTAAAAAGTAATTTATTTGGCTCTTAATTGACCCACTCTTAAAGGTTATCAAATGTTCCTCCCTCTTCTTATATATAGTATTGGCCACCACCATGTCAGAAGCCAATGCAAAATCTAAAATACTCTCTCCAGCCTCATTTCTATCACCAAAACCATATCCACCATGCATCATCTCATAGCCTAGTTTATCTATTCCTACATGGCCTTTGAAATCTCCACCTATAACTAGGTTCTCTCCTACGAGTAACTCCTACAAGATCTCATCTATTTGCTTCCAAAAATCCCTCTTAGTTTGATTATCTAATCCTACTTAGGGGACGTATGCACTAATAATGTTCACTTATGAAGCATTGACACGTCCCCAGACCTTACGTACGAGTGTCGGACACGTGTTGGACACGGACACACGTTAGACACGCAGTAGAGACGTGTCCGACACTTTCTGGACAGAGAAAGAGAGAAACCCTAACTGTTGCAGAGGAGACAGAGAAAGAGAGAAAGAGATCAAGGGAGACAGAGAGAGAGAAAGAGATCGAGGGAGGAGATGAGACAGAGAAAGAGATTGAGGGAGGAGAGGAGATAAAGAAAGAGAGAAAGAGATTGAGGGAGAGGAAGAAGCCTAACCTGTCAATCGAAGAAGTTGAGGTGGTATTCTTCATCTTCTCTTCGTCTTCTCTGTTCTTCTTCTTCTCTTCATTTTCTTCCTCTTCTCCTCCCTTTCGTCTCTGCCTTTTCTGACTCTCTCTCTTTGCCTTTTTGATTTCACTCTCTCTCTCCTCTATTGTTTCTCTTTTTTAAATTTTTTTCTCTTTTTCTTGATCCTGTTTCTCTCTCTCTCTCCCTTTTTTTTTTTTTTCTTCTTTCTTTTTTTATCCTTATTTTTGTTTTGTTAAACCTAAAATTCATAAAATAAATTATTTTTATTTAAAAAAACTCATTTTTATTAAAAAAATTTAAAAAATGTGTTTATTAATTTTATTATTATTGTAATTGTATAAGAATTAATGATTTTCTTTTTATTTTAGACATATAATAAATAAATAAAATTATATATATTAAACGTGTCCCTAACATGTCGTGTCTCCCATTTTTTGAAAAATTGCGTGTTCGCGTGTCCGTGTCCCTGCAACATAGGTGTTCACTATATTCCTTCCAATAACTAGTTTGACTAACATAATCTTATTACCTTTCCTAATGACTGCCACTACATTTTCCACAAGGCCCTTGGCAACTATTACTCCTACCCCATTCATGTGTTTATCCTTGCCACTATAATATAGTTTAAACCCGATATCTTCAATTTCCCTAGTTTTCTTACCCGTCTACTTAGTTTCTTGTACACATACTATACTAACTGTCTTCCTAATCATAACATTTACCAATTCTATAGTCTTACCAGTTAAAGTTCCTATATTCCATGTGGCTATCCTAAACCTATAGTCTTGGACTAGCTTCTTTACCTGTGCTCGTCCAGAAAAACACAGAAACCTTTGTCCACTTTTCACCGCACCCAGGCGTCGATGTGGCGCCCCTTGCTCACTTTTCAAAACACCCGGAGGTAGGCGCAACGCGTCACTCGAGGGGAACGACCTAACATTTAATCGATTCAAAGTAGGATTCATTGTCATAAGGGATCCGAGCGGCTTTTTTACGTGTTAGCTGTTCAAGACTGAATATTTTACTATAATTGAGTAGAATATTTTATAATCAAAGATGGAGTTGTTCTTGTTGTTAGATCTTTTTACTAACTTCGTACAGTTATTCCATAGTGCTATAAGAGTATGGTTTCTGGTTTCCAAAACTTGAAACAGATCATCCCTTTCTTTCAACTCTCTAAGTAGTTATATTGGACAGGACAATTATGTCTAATATACTTCATTGATCTAATCATACATGCGTATTTCTGGCTCTTTTTGCATAAGATGTTTCACTGAAAGCTTAAGTATTAACCTAAGTTTTAATTTGTATCGCTTTTACAAACAAACCTTATATCATCACTGAACAGAGTGTGGACAACATTAGGACTATGATAAGTGGTCAAGTTACCTATTTGTACCTGGCTTGCCTGCTAAATCATATTTTATTTTTATTTTGTTTTCTTTTGGCTAGAAATTCACATATTTTATCAATTGAAGGATCTGTCTTAGGTTTTCCTCTTATCTTTTTCTTTTTCTTTTTCTTTTTTTTTCAATTAAAGTATCTGCATCTTAATTCAGGTTTGTTTTCTGCCATAAATTTTAAAGATATGATTGGATATTGATTTAACACAACCTAGTTATCAACCCTTAGGCCATGTTTGTTTGGACAGGCATGATCTTGGGATTGAATTAATAATCCCACAAAATGCATAATCCGATGTTTGGTATAGTATCCCCCATATAGGGGACTATTGAATTCCAAGAGGGGACAGGATACAAAATGGAGGATTAAGGAGAAGTTCAGACTAATTAATTAAATTGCATAATTGATTGAATTTTGTTAATCACTTCTCATAACCCTAAGTTAATCCAAACATGAGATATGATACACAATCCGAAAGGATTGATGATAATCTTAGGTCTAGTCTTAGACATTCTAGTCCAATCTAATCCAGTCCATCCTAACAAACATGGCCTTAAAAGGGTGGATATGTTCACCATTTCCCATTTCTAGGGATGAGTCTGATGGAGAGACATAGGTTGCGTTTGGTAGAGTTTTGTAATTATGATTTGAGAGTATGAGTTGTATTTTGAGTTTGTGAGGTTTGGAATTATGATTTAAGCGTGAAAGTTTTGTTTGGTAAAGAGTTTTGAAAAGAATTTTGAATTGAGTGGGGAATTGTTGATGTGACATTGATATTTGATACAAAAATTTACAACTCATAACCAAACATACAACTCAAAATTAATTTAAAGCACATATCAATTGCACGAAAAAATAAAAAAAATAAAAAAATCACTGTTCCGGTCAACCGGCCGGATGACCGGTTAGGCCAAATTTGAAAAAAAAAATTCCAAAAACGGCGCCTCAGACAGAGTGTTTTGTGCAGAGTTTTGGAAATGCATTTTGAGAACTCTAACCAAACATGATGTTTGAATCAAGGTGTAGAATCATGATTACAAAACACAACCAAACACAGCCATAAATTTTTTTCAATTATTTGGTGAATCGTTTCCAAAAATAGTTTTCACTTATTTATTTATTTATTTATTTTTTTAAAATTTTTTTATAAAGCAACTCACTCTTTAGAAAAAATGAATAATTGTTTTCGAATTTTTGAAAATTGTTTATGCACAAAAATGAACATGATATAAAAATGGTGGGTGTTTGTGAACTTTTTGTTGTTTTGTCCAAAAACATAAAACGAAAACACAACTAACAGGCCTATTGTTTCCCAAGTTTGACATCCAGGCCCATGTTGCCATTTAGCAACTTCTTATTAATATGTTGTTTCTGTTGGTGATACCTTTTGGGATAATGTTACAACTGGGAGGGCCCCAGTGCGGAATTGTTTCTCACCCAAAGAAAATTCTTCTGATCTAACTCAGTTTTTCTTTAAATCCTTTTAGGATGAAACACCACTTATATGTTGTGAAATAGCAAACTAATTGACTACATTGAGGTCTCTTTACTAGCTCTAGATAGCAAGTCTTTGAGACATCTCATTTCACTGATATATTGGTTATCGTGGAACATACTTGTTTTATTCTTCCTTGAGTCATGGGAGTGTGCATTTTTCATCTTGTTATGCCAACTAATTCTGAGGACTCTACTACAAAATTTGGATTTTCAATCTCTTGGAAAAGGGAACAAAACCATCATGGTACCAAAGTTAATGTCTTGACTAGAGGCTTTCTAAAATGTAAATTTATGCAATATATACAAATGATTGGTTATATTTAGTTTGGCACAAATCATTCAATTCACAAGTATAAAATGTGATGGACTTGGATTCGCCAGACTTAAGGGTGGAAATTCTGGGCCTTCATAAATTGTAAGGCTCAATCAAGCTGTTTTAATTTTTTTTGTAGTCGTTATATATTTTGTAACTAGTCCACCCCTCGAAGAATTTCATATAGGTGGGATCAACACTTTTAGTGGCCTTTAGTCTCCATTTGGTTGTAGGAGCCAAATGCTCTGGCTTTCTTTGTCTTCTTCACACACTCCAAACAATTGATATTATCCTAGTACTGCTTGGAAGCTTGCCATCATTGTTGTTTAAAGTTATAATTTTCCATTTTGTGTACTTCTACAGCAAATGAAGCATTCTGTTCAAACTCTGTATGTTATATTGTAGAGGGTGAATAATGACTGTTGCTTATTTGGTTCTCTATCTATCTATATATTGCATCATAGACCAATTGATGCGCCTATAAGGAGTAATTTGATCCACGTGAAAGATGGTTAGAGAAAGAGATAAAAACTTGGGCTGTGGTGATAAGAAATGACATGGATATCTTAAACTTAACTGAAGATGTCTGCAAATAGAGCCAATGAAAGGAAATGAATCCATGTAGCTGACCCCAAGATTGAGGATAAAAGCTTGTTGAGCTGAGTATATATCTATATTCATATAATTGTGTATATAAAAATAAATAATAAATATGCATGTGTTGGAGTTATTTAAGGTTTTCCCCACGTTGTGATTTTTACTCTGGTTAAATATGCCTATTTGCTTGTACGGCTGATTGCTACCCTGTGTGAGATTTCCTTGCTGATCAGGTGGTCTATCAAAATTTAGATGTGTATGCATGGGATTTTGTTCGTGATCAGGTCATATTTTGTTCCTCCCCAAGTTGAAAGGTTCTGATGTGTCGAAAACTTGTTTCTTTATATTGTTTAAAGCCGGTTGGTCTTGGCTCTGGCTCCGCGGCCCCCCCCTTAAAGCCGGTTGGTCTTGGCTCTGGCTCCGCGGCCCCCCCCCCCCTCTCTATTGAAGTCTTTGGTGAGATCAACAATATTTGCATCTCTTAAATCATGTAAAACTGGTGTGGTGTTGTTTTGTTCAGGAGGAAATCGAGATAGAAAGCAAGGTTTTGCGTGTTGGAAAGGCTATTGCTGTTGTCAGTGTTGAGCTGAGAAAGAAAAAGACCGGGAAAATTATTGCTCAAGGCCGCCATACCAAGTACCTTGCTGTCTCTAGTAAAATGTGAACCTCCTCCTCCAGTAGTTTTTAGCTACATAATTATATATTTTTAATTATTTGGACCCAATAACATATTCTTCACCATGTATTCAACTAAAAGAATCTGATTTGTATGAAACAACCAATGCAAAATACAACTCCTTTGGTTTGGAGGTTTGATGAGACTGACTCAGATGATGCCATTTGATATGGAATGAGTGCTGCATAAAAGACCACGAATTGGGAGTCACAAAAATACAGATAGAGCAGTATGAGTAAAACTGTTTCTTTTATGGTAGGTTTTATTGCCTGATGTGTATGGTTAAAATGATTTATTTTATTTGATGTGTGTATTTAGAATTATTGATAATAGTTTGGCATCCAGAATAATGTTACAAACTTCAACCGTGCCAAGGAGTCTCTATCACCCACCACAAAAATTCTCAATTCTTACGGTTTTTTGTTTTTTTTTTTTTGGTTACCAAACAAAATTTTATGATTCAACAATTGATTTATGAATAATTAATTTTCTTTGATAGTTGAATGGTGTGACTCAAAGAAAGAGTGGTGTGTAGCTTATAGGGGTGGACATCGGCTCATTGGCCTGCCCAGCCCGTCTGGTCCAATCTTATTTTTTTAAGGTTTGAAAAAGTTGTTTTAACTCATAGGGTTGAGCTGGCTAACATTTTCAGTCCGGAATATTAATGGACTGGGTTGGGAATTTATACTTTCAACTCAGCTCGCCTGGCCCGTCATGTTATTAAATTATTTATTTATTTATAATACATTAAAATATATATTTTTTTGTGGGAATCTAGACTTTTGTCTTTGTTGATTTTATTGAAACTTACATTTATAGTGATAAGTGATTGAATTTATTTAAGAAATCTTTCTATTTATACACAAAATCTTTCAATTTAGAATAATACCACTATATTTATTTAAGAAATATAATGTGTGATTGAATTTAATAATGAAATGTTTTAATTTTTTTTAACATATAGCCCGATGGGTGAGTTTGAGATTATAATTATTTTCTGGACCAAGCTTGGACAAATATAAAGGCTTGATGTTAGGACCGGGCTGGATTTCAACAAATACAAAATTCTTATTATGTAATATCGGTCCGATCCAAACTCAGCCCGACCCACATGATTGTCATAATACTCTCTGCCTAGATTGCCCTTCATAAATATTCCAGTGTGGGACAATAAAGTTTTTTTTTTTTTTAATGAAAGTGATTGATTATTAGATTAACAACTTTTGGAGAATTAACTCTCACTCTCTCTTTGCAAGCACTTAAGATTTGCCTCTTAATTTTATTACTAAAAATGGAACTCAAAACCTTCTCTTAGGAGAGATATGGTGGCTGAAAGGTTATCAAGTTTGTTGTGTTTTTGCTGATCAAAAAAAGTTTGTTGTGTATTTTATTTTCATTTTCTAGAAAACACAAAAAAAAAAAAAAAAATTTGATGAATTATTTCTGAAAGCTGTTTTTTGGGTCCCCCCCCCCCCCCTGAAAATAACCTGTTTAGTTAAATTTTCAGAACTTGTTCTTGAAAAAAGTTTCAAATAATAGATTGGTGGGGGAAAAAAAATCAAAAACTCATTATTTTTGTATGGGTTTATTTTATTTGGGACAAAAATAATCTTAGAAAAGTCAGGGAAAAAAATTTTGGAGTTTATTTTTGTATAACTAATTTGTAATTTTTGAAAAAATTTCAAAACGAAAATTCAATCAAACATATTTTTTTTGCCATAACCAAATTGTGAGGAAGAAACAATTATATCTGCTTCTTGAATTTAATCACCATGGTCCCAAGGAAATATTGATGATCACGCATATTACTGTAAAACGAACCAAGTTAAGTTTTATTGTGCTTGACTTGTTAAAATTTGTTTGAGAATGACTCATTAGATAAACAAGTTAAATTTGAATAAATTATGATATCTTACTTTTCTCAACTTAGCTCAATAAACTTATGTATACTATAAAAAAACTAAATTATTCAGATTTGATTTGATTAAGTTGAACTAATAAGCGTAGTTTGCTTTTTGAAAAATACAGAGAACCACTTTGTGGGTTACTCTTAATAATCAGGTTAGCTCCCATCATCGTATTTTTTTTTGAAAAATTTTATTTATACATTAGTAAATATTTCTCATAAATAAATTCATTTTTACGAATATTTTATTTTAAAGTAAAGTTTACATATAAAATATTTTATTTGTATATCATTATTTTTTTATTTGGTATGTTAAAAAAAAAGCTTGAAATGAGAAACATCTACAATTGGAGAGAGTATTTTGTATGACAAGTGTACTTTTTCACTTATTATTTGTTATTTGTTATTTAATATATATAAAAATAAATAAAAAAATTTGAATTGGATATGGACAAACACTTAACCGGCTACAAAATTATTTCTAAGCCCTACGTTTACCACATAACAAACAATAAGTGAAAAAATATATCACACCAGCTCAACCATATGGCACGGCATATCTGTTACATAAAATACTTTCTTAAAATTGAGTCCTCCCATCACAGTAGTGTAGCAAGCAAAAAACTTAAAATCTACAAAATGAGTAATTATTGAGTCTTTTTCCAAAGCATCACACTAACAAAACAACCATTAATTATGGGGATTCTATTTGCACCCAAAAATTATTCAGTATATTCAATTTTTCAGTATTCTCTATTAAATTATTTAAGGTTATAATTTTCTCTCAATATACCTGATGTTTTTTCACAAACTACCTTCAAGATAAAATGATAATTTGTGGTACACCCAAATATCAAACAAATCAATTCAAATCATCTATTCATTTTGTTCACATACAGAGAACGATGACAACAACGAAGGAGAATGACATTGGTAAACCCCCAACCCGCGTCGTTGTTGAAGTAGCAGCCAAGTCTTATTCCTGTATTGAGTTCATCGGAGCCAAGTTTTATTCATGCAGAGGATGATTTTTTGGATGCTAATAAGAATTATGAACCTTTATCTTGTTGCCATTATTGGCAGGGATGCCCAATTCTAAGATCAATGTCGTGTTTCGGGTGTAGTGTTTTCTCCAGAAACCTCCCTTTGGGAGCCATGGCAACTTTGGGACCAAAACTAGAAACTTGATTATGATTATCATCCATTGTTTGATTTTGTGTTATATTTTTTTATTTATAAGTAATAATACAATAAGAAACAATAATATTGATGATAATGGTGAATTTTGATGGGATAAATTGAAATTTTAGAATAAGGAAAGAGTTGAAGAGAAAATAATTAAAACTTGAAAAAGAAGATAAAGTGACTTCAATATGAACAATAAGTATAATTGTTTAGGGTGTATTAGAAGATAAAAATATATTTTATTTTAAGATTTAATATATATTGTCTTTGTTAATAAATTTATATAAGAATATAATAAGAAACAAAATTTTAAAATTTTAACTGGACGTATTGAATTATTGTTTAAGTGTAAATAGAATCACCCTTAATTATGTCATGACCCAATAGGGTTCAAAGTCATTGGGCATTTTTTCTTAGGCAGCAATGGTTGAGCTGAAACCACACACAAGTGATGGTTGATAAAAAGAAAGAAATAAATAAAAATTTAAAAGCTCACCATAGAAAATGTAAGCCTCTAATGCTGTGTTTGGTTGGGGAATTTGGGGAGGGATTTGGAAAGGGAAAGGGAAAAGGTATGTGAAACTATGTAAAATGTAGGTATATTTTTTTCACATTTCACCTACCTTTTCCATTTCTCTTTCCAAATCCCTCCTCAAATCCCTCAATCAAACACAGCATAAAGAATATTTTATTTAGTTTAAAAGACAAATAGCTCATTGATAAATGAAGTCTAAGAGAGAGACACACAAGAGATTGAAAATCAATGCTAAAAGAAACACTATTTTGGTGTGGAAAAACTCCAAACAAATACAAAGAAAATAACACATACACGTAGATTAAAGAGAAGTTCAAACACGTGATCTCTTACAATTAATCTTCGTACATAGCTCTAATAATTAATTTAAACAAATATTCTTAGAATTTTTTTTTTTCTTAATAGCCACAGAGCAAATTAAAAATCCTCACTAGATTTCCTATTTTCCATGGGATAAAACCAAGAATTGCTTGTTGCTGATCTCTCTTGTATCAGATATGACAATAACAGTCCTTCCCCTCTCAACTCCCTTCAAAATATATTTGGATTTTAGAACATTTCATAAATTGCCATATGTTAAAGCAAAAGCAAAAACAAAAACAAACAAAAATGTTGACAGTTACTAGTCAAATATTTAGTCAAGTCCTAGTTGAGTGCTTGATTCCCCCATCAACCCCCTCCCCTCCTTTCCCCAAGAAAAAAATGAGAAGAAAAAGAAACCATAGGAAAAGGGGAGAAACAATTTGAGGAAAAACAAGATACAAAATCTCAATGTCCATATATATGTGCTTTTTTCCATTCAACCCTGCATGAGGTGTACAATCAGAGCAGCAGCCATCAAACCATTCTCCCAAAAAAAAAAAAAAAACCTGCTATTCATCAATCTAATCATACTTGAGATGGCCTACAGTCGATGTTGACAAGTTTTTAGAAGCTTCTTTTTCCAGTGTTTCTCTAAACTCCAAGAGCATCTCCCAAGTTGAAATTGCCTCTCATGGTTCTCCTCCCAACCCCTCCATTGCCCTTCCTCATCATTGCAGCAAATTCCCCATAATCTATTTGTCCATCCTGCATCCACAAAAGCTTCCATTAGTGCTAAACTATATACACTCTGGACACGCCTGTATAAACGAACAAACATATTCATGAAGGCATGTATGTGTAGTACACTAAAAGCTTTCTTCAAGGATATTTAAGATAAAAAATAAGATATGTCAATATTTTTGGGGGGACAAATTACACTGGTAGTTCATGCATTTTTCAGTCCCTACACTTCCAATTGGTTCGATTTTGACCCTTAATTTTGAATTGTGTCAACTTGGTCCAATTGATAATGTCGGTTAGGATTTTTGACGAAAAATGGTAACTGAATTGGTACAGGTTAACTGATTGAGTTGAGCAAATTTAAAATTTTGCCTTTAAAAGCGCGACACGTGTTGCTCATGTGTGCATTTTCCATCAAAAACAAAACGGACATAATCAATTTGACCAAGTTGAGAGAATTATAAATTCAGGATCAAAATCGAGCCAAATGAAACTATAAGGACCAAATTGGCATAAGGGCCAAATAAGAAGGACCACCGATGCAATTTATCCTTTTTTTCCCTCCTATTCAAACGAAGAATTTGCACAATTGCCAAACTACTTACATTATCTTGATCAATTTCCTTGATCATCTCATCAAGGTGAACATCACCTAAACCAAACTCGTTGCAGGCTTCTTGAAGCTCATCAATGGTTATGTAACCGCTGCCGTCTTTGTCAAAAAAGGCGAAGGCAGACACCAAATTCTCCTCCCTCTCCAACTTGTTCAAGTGCACAGTAGCAGCCAGAAACTCACCGTAGTCTATTGTTCCACTGTTGTCAATATCTGCCTGCAAAACCCATCATAACACAGATGTACAAAAAGATAGAGTACTGTCTATCAAATTCAAATAAACAGGAAAAGCATTTGATTTAATATAACACTTCTCCCCATCCCAAATTGTTTGTCCTTTTTCACTATTCCAAACATCCCAAAAACATGTTTATATTTTTTAATTTATTCTTTTTCCAACAATTTTGAAAACTTTATCTACAAGAACTAATTGAGGTCTTTTAATTTGTGGAAAAAATTGAATTTTTTTAATAACAAAAATAAATTATTTATTGACTTGATTAAAGGGCATGAATACTGACAATGGACAAACGATTTGGGATGGAAGGAGTATTAAATAAGCTGTGTAGACAATTCTTCTTACTGCATCCATGAGATCCTTAATCTCGGATTCCATGAGTTCGGAACCCACTCGTCTCAAGCCCTCTTTCAGTTCATCAAAGGTTATTGTTCCGCTACTGTCTGTGTCTATCATTTTAAATAACTCTTTCAGACCACCAATTTCTTCCTCTGAAAGCCTCTCAGCAATGACCTACAAGTGAAAAAGAATCAATAAGACATCTAGGAAAATGATCACTACCATTAAAAATAGCTTCATGGCTAAAAATGGGAATTTGACATGAAACTGGAAAACAAATGACTGTTCTTGTCAGGATTTAGAAAATAAACATATTCATACATACATACATAATACATAAAGAAAGAACCATGACACCCCATTGGTGAATGTGTGAATGTTTTAGCAGTACCAAGGTGGTTAAAATCGGGAACACAGGTAGGATCGTTGAGAGGAACTAATGGATCAGATCGTAGAATCGGATCAAGAATCGTAAAATCCTACTTTTAATGCAAAATAAAATGAAAAATTATCAATAATGATAAACTTTGTTACACAATTTAAAAAAGATTAAAAAAATTGATAAATTTGATATAATGTATATTCTATGTTAACATAAATTAGAGAAGACATTTGAAAATGAGTTTATAGTCAAATTTTTTATATAAATACACACACACACATATATATAAGAAATAAATAGTAACAAAAAAAATTGGTACGATTAGGATCGAAGTAGAATCGGAATCGTATGTGATTCTACATCATTTTATGACTAGGATCGCAGTGACTTTAAGATCTTACTAAATTTAAGATCCGAGTGTGATCCGGAGTTTATAGTCAAATTTTTTATATAAATATACACATACATATATAAGAAATAAATAGTAACAAAAAAAATTGGTACGATTGGGATCAAAGTAGAATCGGAATCGTATGTGATTCTACATCATTTTATGACTAGGATCGTAGTGACTTTAAGATCCTACTAAATTTAAGATCCTAGTGTGATCCGGATCGTTTGGCCCAATTGAAATCGTAACATCGTAAGATCTTACGATTCGGATCGGGATTTTGATAACCATGAGCAGTACCCAAACCGTACGTGGTCCGTATTCATCTCAGGGTTAAGTACAAAGGTTTTGATTGGACAATTAGGGTAATGCACGCATATTAGAAAGTTTTAAGGCTCCCATTGTCACTAATCAAAAGTTTGAATTGTAGACCTTCAAGATTGATCACACTGTTAAATAGATTGATATATATTGTTGGGCACATTTCCTAATAGCTTAAGTCAACAATAGTCCCAAAAACTTTTGGGACTAGCAGTGATCTAACGTGGTATCAAAGCTCAAGTTGGAAGAGATCTTCAGTGCAAGTCTCCCTTTGCATTTGATTCCCGTTTGCATTCTTTCTTCTCTTGTTGTATGGATGTTTCCATTTCCACGTGTAAGATGAGGTTGCATGTGCACGTGAGAGAGGATGTTGAATAGCTTGATATAAATTGTCGGGCCCATTTCCTAACAACTTAAATTTTTAGAAAAATTGGTTACTTAACACAAACAATGTAAGTGAAACGTCAATAGCTCCTAAAGAAAGAAGTGACATGTAACTACTAGAAATGAACATGCAATTGCAAATAAATATTCATAGAAAAGCTTTGCAATGACATTATGAGAACGTTGTTTGCGGTTTGAATTTTAAATATTAATGGAAGTGTATATACAAATAAAGGAGTGGGGGAATGACTCATGGCCAAGTGGTGGAGCATTGGGTTTGGGAAACACAAGTTTGAAATTCGGGGCAAGGGAAGTTTTGATCGGAGATGAGCAATAGAAAATTTTAGGCCGACAAGCAAGTACAAATTTATGAAACATAGGGTCTTAAGGGCAAGCCTATCTGGGAGTGAGGCACAAGGAGGCCCTTTTGGAGGTCTGTGAGCCTTGCTTGCAGGCCCAAAACTGTTTTGGTTTTTGGGCTTGGTGGTGACAGTAGTGGATGATTTTGAAAGATAAAAGGGGAAAATACCTGTATAGAGGAGGGTAGTGAATTTGTTGGCGGTAGGCCTAGTGATCTGAGCTCGCAACCCCTTTGCAATGGTGGTGGGCTGGCCAATAGAAAACTTTGACTCCATAGAAGACTCATGCACCACCCTTACAGCCCATGTCCAACAAATAACAAAACAAACCAAACCAAGTCTTATGTCCATTCAAGTGAGGTTGACTACATGAATTTTTTTTCACCATTCTGCCTATCAAGGGCTATATGGTCAATTAAATTAAATACATGCATAGATTTTTTTTACTATTGCATTCCATGTCAATTTAGGTCTTCCCCTTCTCCTAACATTTTCGTTTAAAGTGATCATATCACTCTTCCTTACCGTTGCATCTATAAAATTTCATTGTACATGACCAAACCATCTTCATCTGTTATCTCTCAACTTATCTTCAATTGGTGTACAACCTACTATTTGACGAATATATTCATTTTTTATTCTATCTTTCCTAGTCTTACCATACATGTATATGAACATTCTCATATTATATTATGAACATGTTTCTTAGTTGCCCATTATTTTGTCCCACAACACATTGTTGGCCTTATAGTTCTATAAAAATTTTCTTTTTAATTTTACTAATATCTGTACATAATATGTCAAATGCACCTTTACTTGAGTTAACCTATTTTGATTATGTGGATCACATCATCCCCAACATTACTATCGTTATTAATAATTGAACCTAGGCAATGAAAATGTTCACTATTTGCTATCTATCTCTTACTTTCCAAACTTCCTTTCTCCATTATTTCTACTTCTACTATTACTAAAATTACATTACATTTATTTAGTTTTAGTTCTACTAATTTTATACCATTTTGATTCAAGTGCTTCTCTCCAAATTTCTAATTTAGTGTAAATTTCTTCCTTAGTTTTATCCAGTATAACAATATCATCTGTGAATAGGGTAGGGCAGTGTTTTAAAAGGCTCTAGGCGCACCAAGGCGTAAGGTCCCCTATAGCCTAAGCGCGAGGTGCGCACCTTACCAAAGCAAAGCACGAGTAGTAGAAGTGTAAGTGGGGTTAACTTGAACCCATTAAATTAATTGGGTCCAATCAGAGCTCAATTGGGAAGCCCAAAAATTAATAGGTCTTGAGAAATTACCGCCAAATGGACCCAAATGAATTCTATTGAATAGACCCACAAAAAAAGTCAACAAATTGGTCCAAGAAAGACCCATCTGGCTTATATCTCTATAGAAAGTCCAACAAACCCATCCGAGAAGGCCCAGATCATATGAGCGTCCGAGAAGGTTGATCGTTGCTTTCAGGGGAGATGAAACCCTCAGAAGAGATCCATTTTTTGAGGTATTTGCTTTGTCTCTAATGGGCTTGGAACCACAAGCCTAGAGACCTATTTGAGCTCGGACTCAAAAGGGTTCAGATCCACAGACTTAAAAGGGTTCAGATCCACGAACCTAGTGGTTCGAAGCGCTTGGCTTCAAACGAATTTGAACACAATCTAGAAGTCACTTCGTTAATGAGTCCCAGAACACTTGCGGGCTCAGAGCTTTACAGAATCTACGCACCAGAACCATGGGCATGTCGGAGTCCGAACAAAGGACCTAATCTCGAGGACGGTGAGTGGAGATAAATTCGCTCTTCGGTTAAACTAGCCTATACTTGGGTCGAGGTGGCACTATCTAGGGGGTCCCTGAGATTTGATAATATTTGCTGCATGGCGTTCTCTTAAACTACCTCTAACCCTTCTGCGGCAGGGCGTCCTCTGGAACTACCCCTGACCCTTTGAGATGATTGAGAATCATTAGTTAGGCGTGGCTAAAAAGAAGGGTTCACCGAGAGGTTGAACTCCTCTTGAGGGTTTTCCTCATCTTCGAAGAGGTTGCCTCCTCGGACAAAGTAGTTAGAGGGAATATTTCCCATGTGCCTTGCACATGGGCTCCATCCTACATCATGAGGTGCCTATAAATAGCACCCATCCATAGCTTTACAAGAGAGATTTTTTAGAGCATTTTTGAGAGAGAACTAATTTCTCTTCTCAATTATCTACCTTGAGAGTAAAAGTGGGAGATCCATGAAAAATCCTTGCCATTATTCTCTCTCTAACTACTTTGCCTTCTTTTTCACCCAATCTCTTATCTCCATCATCTCTTTGTTATTGTGTGTTTTAAGTTGCAACCGTTGAAGAATCTAAGCCTCTCATCATTTTTAGAAGATTCGAAATTTCCGACGACATTTGAATTTTCTAGGGGACATCTGAAGATTCCAGTGACCTTTGAATTTTCGACAACATCCTCAGACCCACTCATACATTTTGGCAACTTCCCTAGGGAGGCAAATTGGTTAATGGCAGCAACGAGATCCAAAACACATACAACACCGGCAAATATGACAGATAATGAGACTCACCAACAAGGTTCTTCCAATGGTGGTGATGAGAGGACTTAAGCTCAAGACCCACCTCTCATCCTTGAAGCCATTCCAGGACTCCAATACACTCAACAAGAAATTCTCACGACCTTTCAAATTCTCACCCACACCATGTTGGTGATGGGTTCGAATTTCACACCACTAGCAACAAATAGAGGTCAAACCGTCACCGGCGAGCATCAACAACTTCATGGTGATATTGGGAATGGTCAAAATCATCAAGACCCAACCCAATTTGCTTTGAAGTTGTTCTAAATGGTGTGCAAATCAAGTGCTAGGAGGAACAAGCCATGGCCAACATATGGTTAGAGGAGTTTCTAGCGCAATGAACAGTGTTCCAGCGACAATGGGTCTTCAAGTAAGGCCCATGGGAATTTCTCTACAAAATGGTGCTCCACTCATGCCTAATTTTGTTTCACCGATTGAAAATTCTACCCATGTACCGAGCAGGTCTCCTTTGGCTCCAACAACAGCCTTCCAAGCCCAGCACGGAGTACCCATTGCGTATAACAGCATTTATGAATCCTTAGTCGGCATCCCTTCACCAAACGGTATATCCATAGATGCCAACAATCAGCATCACCCCGTTCCTGCACCGGTGATGAATTTTCTACACCCAAATGTTCAAGTTACTTTGAGCTCAATCTATGGGTCTATAGGTCCAGTCCCCGAGGTACCACCTTCAAGTTCTCTCCCTCAACAATTATCACCCTTGCAGATGTACAAGCCATGTTTGATCTAGAACAGAGCAAGAGAACTCTACCTTCTTTGCCCGACCCGAACATCAAACATCCATACTCGGCCGACGTATTGAATTGCCCATACTCGGAGGGGTACACTGTTCCGAAGTTCACCAAGTTTGATGGTAAACAAGGAAATGCTCGGGAAAATGTTGTTCGGTTCATCGAGACTTTGGGCATCCATGGTTCGAATCACGTCCTCCGGCTGAGAGAATTCTCTAAGTCCCTCACCGACCGAGCGTATAGTTGGTATGTTAACTTAGCCCCAAATTCTATCAAGAGTTGGGAGGAGATGGTCAACAAATTTCATGCTAAATTCTTCCAACTGAGAAGGTCACCACCCTTATTCTCTATAAGGAAAAGCAGCGGAAGGGTGGAGACATTCTCGAATATGTGAAGAGGTTCCAAGACAAAGCCGTGGATTGTCACGAGGCTGTGACGGAAAGCTACTTGGTCCAAATTTGTGCTGAAGGGGCATTGAACAAGTACAAGATGCTTCTTGTTAATCACAAGCTACCCACCTTCTCGGCACTAATTGAAGTTACTTAGAACATTAATGTACCTCAGTCTCTGGAGACCGAGTTCGAGACTAGTTGTAAAACCAACTTCAAGTCATCCCGAGGACCTTCCGTCACTACGATTTTCGCATTTTCTACCTGAAAGTCGCAGGGGAGGGATTCAAAGATCAAAAGAGGAAGAACTATGAAGATGACACTTTTTCTCGAGCCAAAGGGTGAGGTGCACTTCCTCAAAGACGCACTGGAGCTAGAGGGTGAGAAACACTTCCTCGAAGACTCCTTTAAACCAGAGGATAAGGAGCACTCCCTCAAAGACACCCTTGAGCCAAAGGGTGAAGAGCCCTTCCTCGAAGACACCCTTGAGCTAGAGGGTGAGGAGCTCTTCCTCGAAGATGCCCTTGAGCCATAAGATGAAAAGCACTCCCTTAAAGACGCCCTCGAGCCAGACGGTAAGGAGCACTTCCTCGAAAACGCCATGAGCCAGAAGGTAAGGAGCACTCCCTCGAAGACGCTCTCGAGCCATAGGGTGAGGAGCACTTCCTTGAAGATGCCCTCGAGCCAGAAGGCAAGGAAGTTTCTTATGGTGAGCCCTTCGATACAGAAGAAAGAGTTGGCTACGAAGCACCCTTCAATCCAAGAAGAAAGTATCATGTTTGTATGCCATCCTACTTCAATGAGACCGAGGAGTTGATTAACTATGAACCGCCGAGGGTAGAGAAAGATCTGGATCACTATGCAAAGACTCTCCAGGATAACATAAAATTCAAACAATTCTTCGATCAACTCGGGCTTTTCGGCGAAGCAAGAACTGAAATTACCAAGACCATTATTAACATTGCCGAGGCACACCATAAGGGAGGTGTGATAGTTGAGAGATCTATTTAGAGGAAAACAAGGGAGCAGGCTAGTGCTATAATTTTTTCCGGGGCAAACCGGAAGTACTCTTTTTCACACAACCGATTGCTCTATGTGACCGCTTACATCAATGAGGTTGAATTCAAGAGGGCTTTGCTAGATAGCGGAGCTTCCATCAGTATCATAACCTGGGCAACTCTAGAGAAAGTTAGGATCTCCAAAGACAACATCGTGAAACAACCAGTAGTCACCACGGGTTTTGAAGGAGAAGAGAGTTACTTTGGGATATGTGACAGTTGATTTAGCTATAGGGGTGATTCGCTCGGCCACTAGATTTCATATCATTGACTCTGAGACAAACTACCACATTATCTTGGGGAGGATTTGAATGCACATGTACGGTGTCGTACCTTTAAGTTATCGTCATTGTGCCAAAGCCAAATGAGGAAATGAGATAGTGACTATGGAGGCTTCAGAAAGACCATTTGATACATGTGAGCCTTATTACTCTAATGCCAAACCAAAGGTCGAGTCAAGCAACCAACCGTTGTCCCAGTTTTCCTCGCCTAAAAGCTCTCGTCCCTCAAAAGGTGATAAAGGTCCGAAAGAAAGGCATGACGGTGTATTACTTATGAAGGTGTAGGGGGTCAGTTTCTCCCATAGCTAGGCTCGAGTTGAAGGAAGAACCTCCCGACGAGGACATAGTGATAAAGCCCAAAATGGCTCCAAAAATGTATGCAAGAGGGACAGAAGCCACAACTCGAGCAACTGGTGAAAGCTTTCCGAATGACCTTGCAAATCTATGGGTAAGGGTCGACATTCCATAAAAGAAGTCTATCTATGACATTTACAATTTATATTAAGTGTTTTCAATTTGTGTCACCCCTCAAAGAAGAAATAGTAGTAGTAGACTCGGTTGCCAACTAGAAGGGATCTTTCTTTTCGAAGAAGTAGAGTGTACTCCCATTCGGAATTTCGAAGACAGACCTTCTTTCCATTAGTTCGGGTTTTGAAGATCTTTCTTGTCGAAGTAGAGTGTACTCCCACTCAGACTTCCGAGGGACAACATTTGCTTCCATTAGTTGCTAAAGTAAGTGTGCTTCCACTCAAACTTCTGAGGGACAATCCTTGCTTCCATTCGAACTTCCAAGGGACAACCCTTGCTTCTATTACTGCGAGTTTCAAGGATCTTTGTTGCCAAAGTAGGGTGTGTGCTTCCACTCGAATTTCCGAGGGACAGCCTTGCTTCTGCTTAGACTTCCGAGGGACAATCTTTACTTCCATTAGTGCAAGCTTGGTAGACTCAGTTGCCTGCCAGAAGAGATCTTTCTTGCTGAAGTGCGGTGTGTGCTACTACACAGACTTCTAAGGGATAGCCTTGCTTCTGTTAGAAATTCCGAGGGACAGCCCTTGCTTTCATTAGTGCAGGTTCTGACAACCCTGGGGTCGTGGAGTTCTTACAAAAATTCATTCGCCTCAAATAGCAAACCGACAAACAAGACAAGCAATATCAATTTTAGATCATGATTCGGGCATTATCGGAATAGGAAAACATCAACAAATAATAATGATCTACTTAAGCTACAACAATTTTATTCCTCCAAGCAAGTTTATGAAAATGCAACAATCAGAGTTTTGTCTCTTCAGGTCGGTTCCTCCAAAGCCAACGCAAAGCAACAAAGTTCAAACAAAATTTCGGCATCAACTATTTATTTCTTCGATTATCCACAAGTTCAACAAACAACAATATATCATTTTTTATTCTTCAACAAGGTATTTCATCATATCAACAAATTCTAAGAGGAATTCTACATTAAGAATTCAGGCATGATGCCTACTATTCTCGGAGTTACAACAATCAATCATTCGATAACAAAATTCCATATTCAACATTATGCTTTCATCAACAAACCCACTCCTTCGAACATCAACAACTACACATTTGTTCTATTCTCTTCAAATTTTCAACAATGGTGTTCAACAACAAATTGCAATAACCCTATGGCTTTCAACAAGCCCACCAAGATTCAACAAATTTTCAAATTATTGCAAGGCCAAGAAAACAGATTACAAATCTATTTTATCAAACACAATTTCAAGGCTCAATAGTATAAATTCCAAGGCAACGAAAGCCAAATCTCTTCAACAAAATTAGCAAGGATTCAACATTGATTGTTCCAGTATTTCACAAAGGAAAAATCAAGTTCTCTTTATGAAGATGTGCAATAGCAAAAATTTATGGGTTACCTTATCCAGAAGTTTATATCACACAAATCAGAGTTTATACAAAATACAAATAAGGAATTCAAAAACGGGTTTCAACAAATAGTTACTCAGATTTGAAGAAGCAAAATATATGAAGTTAGCTTGAGAAGGGGTGTAAACCAGCACAAACTGAAGTTGGCAAGCTTAGACCGATGCCAACCAAGAAAAACAACAAAGAAACCAAGTCGTGGCATGAACAATGCAAGCGAGAGCCGACTGTGTTCGGGATTGAGCAGATCAGCGGCTCAAGTTGCAGCGAGCAGCGGCAATCCCACTGCGGAACAGTACCGGAAATGCGAAGTCTGGATTTGGCGTTGGTCGCCGCTGATTCTAAGAAAGAGAGAGGCCACAAGCAGGACCGAAGCAAAGGGCACCCGACACCAACCAATGGCGGAGGTCGCCGTGTCTAGAGCTGCGGCGACAAGTGACGTGAAGCGGCGATGGTCTTCAGTGGTTACGAAAGAGAAACAGAGCCCTGGTTCGGTGCTTATATAAAAGAAGAATTTGAAGTTGGTGGTCACTGTATTCTTGATTTACAGAAGAGAGAGAAATGAGAAATGGGTCTTTAATGTTGGACTTTTCAAGATATATATAAAAAAAAAATAAGGGTTTGTTTGTTTCTTTGTTTTGACTTCAAGTAGGAAAGATTCAGCTATTCAATTTCTAGAAAGAGGAAAAATGTGGGCCATCATTTTTTCCAGAGAAAGAACAAAATTGGGTACTTGATATTTTACTTCGAAAAAAAAAAAAAAGTGTCAAGTGGCCTTGAAATAGCACCAACCATAGCTTTATAAGAGAGGGATTTTGGAGAGACAATTTTTTAGAGAGAACTAATTTCCCTTCTCCATTATCTACCTTCAGAGTGAAAGTAGGAGATCCATGAGAGAGCCTTGCCATTATTCTCTCCCTAACTACTTTGCCGCCTTCTTCACTCAATCTCTTATCTCCATCATCTCTTTGCTATTGTGTTTCTAGTTGCAACCATTGAAAAATCTAAACCTCTCATCACTTCTAGAGAATTCAAATATTCCAGCGACATTCGAATTTTCCGGTGACCTTCGAATTTTTCGGCGACATCCTCGGACCCTCTCATACAAGAAGAAAAGCAAAATTATAAAATAGGGAAACTTTTCAACATAACAAATATATATATATATATAATTTCAAAAATCATAACCATTTTCAATAATATTCAATCTTCTCAAAACTAGAAATATAATATCCAACAAAAGGTATAAACCATAACATTCAATCTTTTCACTTTCTGTTATCTTTTGATCACGTTTAGTCATTTTATATTGAATAGTTTTGAATCCCTGTGGGTATGTCCACAAAAAAAGCACTTAATCAATAGTTGAAGTAGAAAAATAGGTAAAGTCCATAAAGCCATGCCTCGCCCCTCGAAAAAAAGCTCTCGCATCAGCGCCTAAACTGCGCCTTGCTTATTGTGCCTCACCTCAACCTGTTCGAAACGCAAGGTTGTGCCTCATTGCGCCTCGCGCTTAGGCGCGTGCCTTTTAAAACATTGGGGTAGGGTAGGGTAGGGGAGGGGTGGGAATTAAGCAACTTGATTGGGTTCGGGAAGAGTGCATCCCGCCCTGAATATACAGCTATTTTACAATGTTACCCATGTATATGTAAAGGCTAAAAGGGGGGGGGGGACCTCTTAAGTTAACTCTTGCTCTCAAAGTCTCATTCACGCAACTCGCATACAGTCCATAGATGCAGCTTGTTGGAGAGATGCCCAGCCTCTATGGCACCGTAAGGCTAAGGCACACAGCTCCTCTGGCCTCCTATGACGACTTCAGTGACAAGTTTTACTCCATGCTCTTAATTTTTAAGGATCATAAACATACACTTTAGTATTACATGTAAAAAACCCCACGAGTTTTGGTACCAGAGTAAGCCAATCCCATGAAGGATTCACAAGAAGAGATTAACTGATCAGCGATATGAATTAACTACTAGCCAAGTAATTCTGTAGCCTCAACACACTTTAGTGTTGTTCCTCAAAATGCGAGGACTTTTACCACAATCATGCTCCAAAATGAACTCCAAATTCTAGATGTATTGGTACACCTTAACTCTACCTAGTAAACCCAAATGCACTGAGAATTATCAAATATAGATAACAATAAGAACTAAGAAATAGTATATTCCCAAGATTGTGTTTTAGAACATCTAGTAGAATTTTCAGTACCATAGGTCCACGAGTCTGAGATATTCATCAACAACAAGTATTACAAAAGATAATAAGTTCCTGACATATCATTTTCAAAAAAAAAATAATAAGCTCATAATCTGTCAATGTAAACTTACACGTAAAGCCATCTTCTTAAGTTTGTTCATTGCGGAAAATTGCTTCAGGCGTGATAGCACTGCAGAATCAAGAGGTTTATCTGGGGCAACTCTGTCATCAACAATCCATTGGTGGCCTGAGAACAACAAAAAGAACAGAAAAGAAAAAGAAAAAAGAGTCACTTGATTATAATCACCTCATAGAGATGCAATGGTGAACCATGCTATTACACAATTAAACCATACTTTCCCACAAAATTCCAACATATCATCTTCCTTTGTAGTGGTGAAGGAAACTTACACAAAACTTCATGGGCAGATAGCCTTCTCTTTGGATTTCGGTCAAGCATTTTCCGTATTAGATCCTTGGCACTGTCTGAAATTCCAGGCCATGGTTCAGATTCAAAATCTAATTTTCCTTGTAATATCTGCCGGAAGATCCCCAATTCAGTTTCTGAAGTTAAAAGGAGGTACAAAATCAGCATTAATATTATGTATTGAAGCAGAATGAATTTTTAGAATATATTACTTGTCCTCCATCATGCATATTAAGTCACAAAAAAAAAAAAAAAAACTGAAAAAGATAGCTACCAGCCCAAAAAGGTGGAACCCCACTCAGTAAAATGTACAAAATGACTCCAGCACTCCATACATCTGCTTCAGGTCCATAATGCTTATGCAACACCTCTGGCGCAACATAATATGGACTCCCAACCACATCAGAAAAAGTTTCACCTAGAAAAAAAGGAAGCAACCAGCAGGTCATGTCAAAATGAGGCCAAACCAACAAGTAACAACTCATGAGGAAAAGCAAAAGTTGTCTCATTTAGTGTAGAAACAATCGATAGGATGAATAACAAGATAACCAGAGATCATGCACAATAAAAATTTGACTTCTTTCTAAAAGCAGGTTGTACTTTTCCTAAGTCAATTTGTACAAACTTCGACACTCTTGAAGACTCCATGCTCTCTAGACTCTCCATTGTCTCTCTCTCCTACGGGGTAGCTTTCTCTCACACCTAAGCTTTCCCATGGTCTTTGTTTGGTGCCTTGGACATGTTTTGCCACCTCTCCATCAAACCTCCACAGTTTGACCCACATTAAGTCCCTTTGGTTTATCTATACTATTATATATGTAAAGGCTGTGTTGATGTGACTTTTTGTATTTTTCCAAAATACCCCTATAGTAAGTTTACAACCCCCCCCCCCCCCAACCCAAAATATAACTTCTGATTTTTCCAAACTCATTTTATTTTCTATATTTTGAATTCAATCATACAGTTTATAATTATTTTTCTGAAATAAAATAATCATATGTGCACGCATCGCATGCCATCACTTCTAGTGGAGTATAAAAGCAAGACATGTAACAAACGACCCACTTGGTTTTCGTTCTCCTTTTTTTTTCCCTCATCCATAATTGATATATCACATACTCCCTCCGTTTTTTTAATTTTATTTGTCCCCGCTGATTACACACAAACCTCAAAGAAGTAATTTTTGACGGATAAATTTATAAAAATGTCCTTTGTCTTGTTTAAATAATTTTGTTGGGAATGAAAATTGTATTTAAATATAAGTTTAATGAAGAGTAATAAGGGAAAGTGATGGCTAAAAGTTTTAACTTTCCAAACTAGGGCACATAAATTGAGAATTCACAAAAATGAATATTGGACACATAAAATGGGATAGAAGGAATAGTATAAAAGTGCAAACGCAGTATACAAAAATAAGGTTCCCTTTATATGGGGGACATATTACCATGCACACAAACAATACCAAAAAAAAAATTAAAAATAATAATAGAAGAAGAAGAAAGGAAATCATGTAAACTAGTCCTGAAAAAACAATATCATGTCAGAATACAAAATTAAGTGTATAAATGAAAAAACTCAAAAGACATTTGCACTCTCAAAAATTTTCAAGTTAAAGATCAATGATTTTTCCATACATCAAAATAAGTACAAGAAACTGGACTAATAGTATTCAAAAACCCAAAAGATACAATAAATTACTTTAGCTAATGGAAACAGAATCAAGAAGGAAAAGTTACATATCATTCACAAAAGCACATAAAAAAAAAAAAAAATCATTTCATTAGGCACTTTTTGGCCCATGGATTTGGTCAGGGAAAAGGGGGCAAAATGCACAAGAAATCATTTAGTTTTATTTGTTTACCATGGAAAGAGAGGTGAAACATAATGCAACAATGGGAGAAAACTTTACTTGTAGATGTCATTTCTCCTTCCCTTTTTCTTGACTTTATGGCTATTTTTAGAAATTTTAATTTTAAAATCTAATATCAGATAATAGCATTCACTGGAAATGTACAATTACAAATCAAGCACAAAAACCCAATTCATTTCCACCAAAATATATTAATTAATTAATTAAACAAATTAGAAGAAATACATAAATACCCAATACACTAATCAATCACACAATCATTTTTTATTTTTTTTTTAATAGAAGGAAGACAACATTAGGACTTTCATTACTAGAGGATATAAACATGGGTTGAGAAATACACCCAAACCTGAAACCCATTGAAAATCATGAAAATGTGGAATTTAATTAACCAAATTAGCAATCAACCACAAACCAAAAACAACCATTTCATTTTGTCCAAAATGAAGAAGGAAATAAAACTGGCATTACCACATCCTATATATATATATATAGATTTACACTGATACCATGTTAGCAGATTAGTTAATTAGATTAGCACGACTGAGCACTCGATGCCTCTCCTTAAGCTTAAACTCCAAATCTTGGGGCATTCAACACTACTCCATAAGTTTAAAACCTAAATATCCCTCTAAAAATCCAGAGGTGCTCGAGTTGCAAACCCAATAGATAGCACACTCCCAAAACAACCCAACATTTCAGAATACTCAATTTTAATTTTTAATTTTTAACTTTTAATTTTTTACAAAACCCAAATTACAGATCAATCAGGAAACTCAAAACAACCATACAAAATACATCAATTTAAATACACACATAGATGTACACATAAACACACAAACATAAAAAAAAAGTAGTATAAATAGGTAAAGAAAGAGAAACAAACAAACTCAATGAAAAAAAAAAAAAAAATTTACCTGGCTTGTAGAAGACAGACAGGCCAAAATCAGTAGCCTTGAGGGCAGCATCCTCATCAGTACTAAGGAACAAGAAGTTCTCAGGCTTAAGATCTCTATGCATAACACCCAAAGAATGACAAGCCTCCACAACCCCAACAATGGTCTTAATGAGCTTGGCAGCTTCTCTCTCACTGTAATGCCCTTTCTGTACAATCCGATCAAACAACTCTCCACCAGCACACAATTCCATGACTATATGCACATAGAGTCGATCCTCATAAGTACCCTTGATTCGAACCACATTCGCGTGTTCAGAGAGATGGTGCATTATCTGAATCTCTCTCCAAACATCGTCATAGTCCTCCTTGCAGATGAGCTTCTTCTTTGGAATCGATTTGCAAGCGTAGTTAATCCCAGTAGACTTCTCTGTGCAGAGATGGGTAGTTCCGAACTGTCCTTGCCCTAGCTTTTTCCCGATTGTGTAAAGATTTTGGAGACTTTGGGTCTTGTAGGGAAGGACCCAGATGGGCTTGGATGGTGGTGGTGCTGGTGGCGGCGTTACGGTGGCTGGTTTCTCCATTCCTGGTGGTGGGTTTGTTGAATCTGAAGAAGAAGACATGGGTTTTGTAAACAGAGATTGATTGTTAAGTGTTTTGTAAAAACTAATTGAAAAAGGGAAGATCAGGCTAGACCTCCTTCAATCTCTCTCTCTCTCTCTCCCCTCTAGATTTTCTACTATATGATTCATTCATTTCATTCTCTCTCTCTCTTTCTCTTTCTGTCTCTAGAGCTTTGGCTAGCAGACATGGCCTTGTTTGGTCTCTCTCTCTCCTCTCTCTCTCTCTCTTCTGTTTGTGCAGTCTCCTCCGGACCGCCTCACGAGTCAAAAAGACTTCTTTTTTTTTTTTCTTTTTTTTTTTTTTTTTTTGGCGGAGCGGAGGAGACAGGTCTAGTTTTTGTATTTATCTTTTCTTTGCCCTGTTTGGTTAGGATGGAATTGTTGAATTAAATTTTGGTAGATTCTATCATTTTCAATTAAATTTTGGTAGATTCTATCATTGTTGAATTGTTGAATTAAAATTAACAATAAAATTATACTATCATTTTCATTGTTTGGTTTTTTGAGTCTTTAAAGTTTTTATTTGGGTAATGTTAGGGACACCAAATTTTCTACCGAACAAATAACCAAATGTCTCTCATGGGTGTGGGGTCTACAAATCTCATGGGTGTGGGGTCCACAATTTTGTAGACCCCACACCCATGTGAGACATTTGGTCATTTGTTTAGTAGAAAATTTGAGACCTCTAGCATTTTCCTTTTTATTTTTATACTAAAGAATATTTGGATAATTGTTTGTAGATATTTTTTATTTCTTGATGAACTTTATTTTTTTTAAAGCTTAGATATTAATTTTTTTTATAGTTTTTGACAAAGCTAAAGTTTTCTAGAAAGATACCAATTTTCAATTTTCAATTTTTTTTAAATTACTTATTATTGACTTTTAGAGGCATTGCAATATTAACCCAACCAGCCATTCCCTCATTAATTTGTCTATCCTTCGACATATAGTACGTTACTGATATTCCAATGCACATCCCCCAAAAAAATACTCTTTATATTTTCATTTGATTCTTAAAATTTATTTTTCCTCATTTTAGTCTTACGTATTTCAAGTATTTTTTAGTTAATTCCTAAAGTTAATTTTTGTTAAAAATTAAATAGAAAATGACACATTAATAATCATGTGGTATAAAAATATTTTATTATATATAGCTCACATCTCTGGTATAAATATAAACCCCAATGCAATAATATATTTTTAGATAAATTACAAAATTAAATTTAGGCATAAAAGTTAATTGATTTTGAAATTTTGAGTAAATATTTGAATCTTTCTTGATTTGAATGTAAATATTTGAATCTTTCTTGATTTGAATGTAAATTTGGATAAGGATTGGAGTAGGTTTTGAGTGATTTTTATCTAAATTTAAATTGAAAAATATTTTTAAACTTTTAAAATATCTTTAATAAATTGACTTTCAAATATCATAGACCATTAAATGCTAGTTATTGAATTTTGGGCAAATTACATAAATAGTCCCTATAGTTTGAGGCTTGTGTCACTTTGATCCCTGACTTTTCAATTGTGACACATTTGACCCTGAATTTTGAATCTTGTTCCAAATAAGGACAATTGAATATATAATTAGATTTTTCAAGGGTAAAATTGTCAATTTAATAAAATATAAACTAATTTGATAAAAATAAATGCCAAAAAAATATTTTTGAATTTTAAAAAATTATTTCTACCTACTAAAAATAAAATTATGTAAAATTGATAAATCTTTTAGACATTTATTTATTTTTTTACCAAATTAATTTTTATTATGTATTTAGATGATAATCATGTAAAATTAATTTTAAAAAATTAATCATGTAATTTTTATTAATTTTACATAATTTTATCATTGGTGGATAAAAATAATTTTAAAAAAAAATTAAAAATATTTTTTTGACATTTATTTTTGTCAAATTAGTTTATATTTTATCAAATTGATGATTTTACCCTTGAAAAATCTAATGATATTTTCAATTGTCCTTATTTGGAACAAAATTCAAAATTTAGGGTCAAATGTGTCACAATTAAAAAGTCAAAGACCAAAGTGACACAAGTCCCAAACAATAGGGACTATTAGTGTAATTAACCCTTGAATTTTTTAACAATCAACCAAGTGCAATCCTCAGCCACGTCAATGTGAACGTTTAGAGGTCTGTAGATTTATTTATTTAAATTTGATATAAGTTTGAATAAAGAATTAGGGATACCAAGATAATGGAAAATAGATAAGTGGATAAATTACACTAATAGTTAAGTTAAGTTTGACATATACAAAATAATTAATCTTTTTATTTTTTTTCATCACATCATCTCTTTACTTTTTTGTATATCTTTTCGTGAAAAGATAAAAATTACACTTATTTAGGTCATTCCAAACAACCCCTTACTTTTATTTGATCAAATTTTCACTTTGATTCATGTTCTTTTAATTTTATAAATTAAACTCTACATTTTTAATTATATTTTAATGTGATATATAGGGATGTCAACAGGTAGAGTGTATCGAGGGAGCCCTCTACCCCACCCCATCTCCATTTTCACCGCTTGCCCTCACCTCTAACCCAACCCTCATGGATTCTCCCCCACTCCCACCCCCACCCCCACCCCCACCTGCAAATATAACCCCCACCCCTTACTCTACCTGATCCGCAACACAATAAAAAATTTAACAATAATATAAAAATTTAATAATTAAAATTAAAAAATGCTATTTATAATTTAAAATATATACTATATATTGTACATATATTAAAATTATATTATATAACATAATAAAAACTCAATAGATATTATATATTCCATAAAAATTCAATAATATATTATACATATAATATATTATTTATTTATTTATTATTATATTTGCAGGTAGCATAGGGTTCGGGTAAAAAAATACTCTCTCCCGCCCCCAACTTGAGCCCAATCGGGTTTTTCAAAAGTTTTCTCAAATCTGATCCTACCCTATTCAACGACCCCTCAAACCCATCACATTAGAGTCAAACGGAGTCGGGGACCCAATAGATCGAGGCATTTAACCATCCCTAGTGATACATATGTCAATTATCATTAGTATTCTTGATGAGAAAAAAGCCATGTCCAACTCATGTGAAAATTTTAATAATTCTCATACAATAAAAAATAAATAAATATTTTATACTGGTAGTTCCTACCGTTGCATTCAAATTTTACTTTAATCCCTTTAATTTTATGCATGTCATTTTTCATAGAAAAATGTCATAAGCAACTCATGTGCCATAAGAAATAAAAATAATTAAATTACACCAGTGGTGGTCTTTATAGTTTATTTTGATTTCTACTTCGATTCCTTTTGTTGCACAAATGTTATTTTCTGTTTAAAATGTTAATGACAAGTGAAAAAGGGACCACATTTAAGCAAAATTAAAAGTGTAAGATTTAAATTAATAAATTTAAAATTATGATAATTAAAATAAAATTTTACTCAAAATTAGAAGGACTATAGTATAATTTATCCAAGATAATTTGAAGTTGAATTAGATGAGATTCAATAATCACCCACGTGGGAGATTGATGATATGATTCAGATTTGCAATTTGCAATTTGATTAAACGAATGCCTGACTAAAAGGATTCCTTGACAAATCAATAGCAGATTAATTATAAATATTATAATTAAATTTAAAAGTTAGTCAATTGTTGTCCAAATATACATAATTTGAACCCCAACAATTAAAAATATATATCTATATATATAAAACAAAAATTTGATAAAGATGACTGAAACACGAGTCTCACATGTCCTAATCTAATACTCTAATCTGTATAAACAAATACACCCTTAAAATTTTCCGCATTGGAGACCATTATTAAATTTGAATTTATTTTAATCTTATGAAACTCTTTTTATATGAATAGATTTATTTTAACTTTAACGTTTAACTCATAAAGTTATTCAATGTTTAACTCAGAATTACAGTTTTGATGCCAACTGCTTGGGTCAAATATCAATTTGTTTGCGTAAGGATGGGTTTAGAATTAGTTTATTTATAGAGCAATGCTACGTCGCTCGAAAGAGCTCCCCCGAATCCCCCCCGAAACGAAAACGATGTCGTTTTCGTCGTTTTGTACTTCTTTTTTTTTTCATTTCAGAAGAAGAAGAAGAATTTCAGAAGAAGAAGAAGAAAATCAGAAAGAAGAAGGAAGAAAGGGAAGAAGAAGGAGGAAGAAAAGGAAGAAGAAGGAAGGAGAGAAGGACTGGAGGGGCCATCAACCAGGGCGGGGGGAAGGCGGAGGCGGGGCGACGATTGGAGTGAGCTGCGACGATCAGTGGGACGACGATCCCCCTCCATTCCTCTTCCCCTCCTCTTTCTCCCTCTCTCCTCCTCTCCTCTTTCTCTCTTCTCTTTCTCTCCCTCTTCCTCTTCCTCTGCAGACTGAAAATGGAAGAAAAAAAAGAAAAAAAAAGAAAAAAAAAAAAGCCTAATGCCCAAAACGACGTCGTTTTGGGCATTAGGGGGATTAGGGGAGAAGGATTTTCGAGCTCTCAAACATTATTCTTATTTATATATTTTCCAGTTGTTTTGTTTTGTCTTTATTTGTCATTTTTTAATGAATATGCAAACTTTTACTTTTTAGCAACTTTTAACCAAAAAAAAGCTATAAAACAAAGATGCTTATTGTATTTTTTTTTTAATTTTTATAAAATACAAATAGACCTCGTGATATTTATTTAAACAGCAATGGTTGATAGTCCGAAATTCAGTGGCTCGAATGGCTCGAAATTGTCAAAACGATGTCGTTTTGGGCGCAAAAGACACAAAACGACGTCGTTTTGACAGTTTCGAACCATTTGAGCCACTGATTTTGTGGCCCTCAAACATTTTTCTTATTTAAAATAAGGATTGCACCCTATAATTTTATAAATTGCATCATTTTCTTTAATTTCTAATCGTATAATAAATAATTTATTTTATTAAAAATTATCAAATAAATTAATAGTTTTTAATGATATCATAAATATATTTAAATTAACAATTTAGATAATTTTATTGTTATTGTGTGTGTCAATTTCTTACCACACTGCCAAATTAGTACTTAGCCGGAGAGCACCGGCAGAATAGATTAAGGCCAAGTTTGGCATAACCTAAATAATACAAAAAGTCAAAAAGTCACTATCCTATTTAAGTCACATCATCTTATTTAAATCATATCACATCTCTAGCACATCAAATCAAACCCAACCCAAACCCAACCCATATAAGCCAATAAGTCAAAAAGTGCACTTTTTTAGAACATCCCAAACCAACCCTAAGTCCGAACGACCTGCAACAGAAGGAAGAGATTCCGGCGGTGGTTCGTCCACTCGGGGGCACTTCGACGATCAAGTCAGTTATCTCTCAAAGTTAGCAAAAATGCTTAACTCACTATTCAGAATATAAATTGTGTACCTTAGACCCATGAGGGTGCCTCTCTTTTATAGCCAACACAAACCTAGTCCCAATAGAATCTTAGCTCCATTGGACTTAGGATTATTGCTAATCTTGGACTCCCAGTAGGATTGGGATAAACTCTCTAAGAGTTTTATCTTTACCCAAACTGAAGTCTTCTCTCATTTTAGGACTCTTGTCCCTTATCCGCTTATCCCGGATTCCGATATTCTCACAGATAACCTCGGCCTATCCGAGATCACCTCGGCGTCACGACCAGGACACGTGGCACCTCGGCTGACACTTCGGCGTCACCTTGGCCATGTGTTTGGCACTCAGAAAATATGTCCCCACAACTGCCCCCTAGGTTCTATTACCTCGGCATCTTGAGGTGATGGAACCTATATCATTCCTTCCATTTAGCACGTCGGCTAATCTTCGCTTTATCATTCATTGCCGAAGTCATAACTTGTCAGCTCAATATGTCCAAGACCTATAGTATAACTTGTCGACTCAATATGTCCAAGACCTATAGTCTGCTTTCACCAATGTCTCAGAACCATTAACCAGGTTCATTCAAGTTTCTCAGCCGAGATCATCCTCCAAGCCAAAGTACTGCTCCATTAAATCAAGAACTCCAAGAGCTCCTTTACGCGTATGAGTTGTCACGCATAACAACTCAACCGTTCTTGCCACGTGTTTTTCTCCTTCTGGGCTGTACCTGATACGCGCCTGTAAGTCGCCTTGTGTCTGGGTGCGCCGTCTGACAAACACGTAGCCCTAGACACATTGATGGTATTTTGCCGCCATTCTCCATGTTTGATTAAAATCAATTTTCTCTCTCTGTCTCTTCACTTTTGCATCCTCGTTCTCAAGCTCCCAACTCTTTCTCTCTCTAACTTCTCTCTCCAAATCCGCCATTGTTCCAGATCTTCAAGCTCTGTAACCACTTTTATTCCTCTCCTCTGGTGAAGCTTTCACTGTCCTCTTCCGATTGTAGCCGCCTCCTGACTCCGGCGTCTTCTCAATACCGGCTTCACTCCTCTGGTAAGCTACTGTTTTCATCCTAGTTCCCAGTTCTTGGTTCTCTTTGAATTCTGTTACATTCGTGCTCTGTTACTGTGGCTTCGTATATATTTTTTTACAAATCTATGTATGTGAACTCAATCATGCATTTGGGCATATTTACATCGTGATTTTATTTTTGGCCTAATCCACTTTTGATTACTCACATATCTATTGATCTTTTCCACTGTTCTTGGCCTCACACACTGCTTACATATCTATTGATCTTTTCCACTGTTCTCGGCCTCACACACCTGCACAAACTTTGTCAGTGTTCTTTGACGACTTCGTCACTGTTCTTGATTCTGAATCACGTTCCTGTTTCTGTTTGCCGTGTTTTTTCCAGATCCTTGCCTTCAATCTTCACTTGCCTAGTCTTAGGATTGGGATTTGTCTATAGAACTTACGAACTTTAGGGAAAATTGACACGAATTCCCTGTAGATCTATACAAACTCTTACCATAGTACATTTTTAGGTTTTAGCCGAGGTCCCTCAAACCCTTCCAAAACACTTCCTTCTAAAATCCAACTCCTCCAATTAAACCGATGTCATGGGTATGTGGAAGCATAGGGTAGATACCCCAACCAAGTTGGAATATTTTAGGCAAGAGTTTTCCATCGCAGCCGACGTCCATCTGAGGTTGGCTGGAGAGGATGACTCCATCATGCCTACAATCGATTCTATGCCTTTCCCCGTTGTCACTTTCATAGAGTGTGGACTTAGGCTCTCACTTGACATCATTTTACGAGAAATCCTTCATTACTATAAATTGAACCCAATGCAGCTTGCCATCAACTCTTATCGAGTTATAAATGGTATAATTGCCTTAGACAAACAAGAGAGTGCTAGGGTAACTTTAGCCAATATTCAATACTGCTATACTATGTGCGGTCTCAAGTTAGAGAAATGGTACATTTACTACCTTAAACCGAGGTCCACAGAGTACAAAATTGTTGCCGACCTTCCAGACTCCAATAAGGGAACTGGGGATGATTACTTCATTGTCTCGGGGAACTGGGAGTTCGCTCTAGATTAGGACCTCCACCTCTACCCTCTTAGCCGAACAGTTTTCTTAGAGGGTAATGGTAAGAGCCCAGTGTTAATACTTGTCTTCAAAGTCTTCAATACTTTGTTCTTTATACGTTCTAACGTTTTTTTTCCTTACAGCTCTTTCTCAGCCGGCAAAGGATTTCCGTAAGTCTTTTTTCCCAAGCAAAGGCTTAAAAAAGCTGTTAGACCTGCCAGTTCACAAGCGGAGAGCCCCCCTCTTGCTCAACTTCATCCCGACTTATAAGTCAGTTCTTCCCAACGTTCCAAAGAAGAAGAAGAGTCAGTCTCCTCCGTCCGCCACTACTCTTCCCACAACTTCATCATCTCGACCAGATCAGGGGTCAACCTCTGATCCAGCAGAGCAGCCATCTACCTCTGCTCCACAACTGATCCCACCATCTCAACGCTGTCGACGATGCCAAACTGTTTTTGCTGCTGAGATGGGCCGCAAGAAAGCAGTCGCTGAAGATCTCTTGGCCGACATCTCATCCACCGTCGACGCCCAACCAGCACAGTCGTAGTAATGTTTTAAAAGCCGGACCGGTGAGTGAACCAGAAAAATGATCGGGTGGACGGGTCACCGGTTCAACCGTTGGGTTGAACCGGAATCGAACCGTAACGTCATAAATATATTAAAATTATATTTAAATAAAAATATAAGTAACAAAATTATAAATTAAAAATTTTAATAATCTTAAATATTTCTCTTAATACTTTTTTATTAAAAAATATAAAAATATATTTAAAAATATTATTAATTTTAATTTTGGAAGAAGAAATCAAATATTCAATATTTTCTCCATATGATTTTAATTCAAATAATTTGATTGAAAAAAAGAGTAAAAATTTTGGAGGGATATCAAAATTTTAAGTTTCCCTCCAATAAATTTGATTGAATCCCACATAGATTTCTTAAGTTTTTTTGGAAGAATTTTTTTCTTATAAATAGATAGAGGTTTTCACAATAATTTCAAGCTCTCAATGGGATTCCTCACAAGAGGAGACCCTTAAAAGAGAGTTTCCAATTAAATTTTTATTTTATATATATATATATATATATATAAAATAAGAAAGAAAGAGAAAAGAAAGAAAGAATAAAAAATAAAAATAAAAAAGCACAAAAAATTCGTTCTGTCAATCCGGTGAACCAAAACTGGGTCGATTGGTTCGGCAGTTCAACCGCTGGTTCTTTCAAAATAGGCCGGTTTTCTACTATGACCGGTTCAGTGGGTGTATCCGGTCCGGTTTTAAAAACCATGAATCGCAGCCTCCACCAAAGTCAAAGCCAAAAAGATTGAAGAAGGCTCAGCCAAAGGCAACGGTGACTCAAATTGATACTGAGGACACCTTGCCAATTTCAAAATTGGCTGAGAGTGAAAAGACACCTTCTGCCGCCGAGAAAAGGCCCACCGAGGCCGAGCCATCCTAATCTACTCGGTCGAAGAGGCCGAGGTCTGAGTCGACCACAACCTCGGGGCTAATGAAACCAGATGCCCCCTGGGCCCCTCCGATCACCATTGATGACAAGCCGATCAGAGCTAGCGACAGTGCAACTGATCTCAAAGTCGGCGTTGCCTTTTCTACGGTTTTGCTCATTCCAAACGATCTTAACCGAAACTGTCACGACCCAAACCCGCCCCTATGGGTTTAGCACCGTAACCGGCCAGTAATTCGAGACTACCGAAGGCCTGCTTGACAGTAATACAGTAAAAAGAGTACAGGGGCATGGCGGAAGCCATTACAGTAATAAAATAATATCCATTGAACTGTGATAGTCTGTATGCAAAAAGACTTCCATAAATATAAACATTCAGTACAGAACAGTTATGCACAATATTTACAATCATTCAGTACAGGGACTTAATCCCTACTAAACAGTACAACACAGTCTATACGGTATTACAAAACGGTACAGAGACAGACGGGGAAATAAAAACACCCCTAAGCCTTAGCTTGGCAGGCTCGGAACCTCGCAGTGAGGCACAGTGGTTGGCTTGACAAAACTGGAGTTTACCCCGACGCTTCTAGCATTGGTCCGGTGCCTGTACACCTACATATATATATGAGCAGTGGCTAAAGTCCAGTGAATAACATAAGCGTAAAGGGGTTTAGAATGAATGTCCTTACAGTAATGAAAACAGTTCATTAAATCAGTATATCAGTTGTTCAGTACAGTAAACAGTCATATGTGGTACATCCATTAGCATAACAGTAAACAGTAGGCCTTAAAAGACCGAACAGTAAGTGATGGCCATTAATCAGTAAACAGTAGTGGTTCCAACGGGGGAACCGACAGAGATCTTTGTAACAGTAACAGTAAACAGTAGGTGCTAAGGATGCCACAATACAGTTCAGAATATAGGACATATATTCATTCAGTAAACAGTAAACAGTGCAGAAAACAGTACAGTTCAGTTGTTCAGAAGATAATCATTTTGAACATATCTTTACACAATTGTTACTCACAGAGTTCTGGCTACAGTGAACTAGAGCGTCTCCTCGGAAAGCCAACCCTACACAGTTTACAGATTGAACACACACTAAGCTACACAGTTGGGAAAGATAATAACTTAATCCCTAATTTGCCTCGGTGTGGTTCTACATCTATATCCTCTTTAAGATGCCTTAAATATGCCCTAGGAATGCCTAGGATGGAAAGAGGATGCGAAGATGCACTTTTGAACACCTTACAAAATTTTCAGAAAACAGGGGTCTCGCTCGAGCATGGCTTTCTACGCTCGAGCGGACATGCAGACAAAGGAGCTCCGCTCGAGCGTGAATTCCGTCGCTCGAGCGGACTGTGTGCTACAGTAAAAATACTGGATGCTCCAAATTTACGCTCGATGGACGCTTGACCCTCGCTCGAGCGTGAGACACAAGTCCTCGCTCGAGCGTGGGTTCCCTCGCTCGAGCGGACTGTGAACTCATGCAAAGTACTGGATGCAAGCATTTCACGCTCGAGCGTGACTTTTCTCGCTCGAGCGGAAGGCACGATCACAGAGTGTACGCTCGAGCGTAGACTTCCTCGCTCGAGCGTGGGTCCAAAATCTGGGAATTCTAGATTTGAACCTCAAGCTTAAAATCAAGTTTAAATGCAAAATTTTCGATCCTCTTGGGCTAAAAACCTGGAAAAACACTTGTAAACACATGACATTATATATTTCAAAGATCAATTTGTTAAATCAAAGCCCAAGGGTGTTTAATTAAACCCATTTTCAAACCAATTTTCATGAACATGCTACAAACATGATATGCATGGATTTAAATCATTTCAAAGCTTTAAACTCTTGCTCTAATGAGCCAAATCTTTTCAAAACAAGATGAAAACATGGACTCTAACAATAATATGAACATGCATGTACCAAATTCCATGTAATCAACCTCAAAACTTTAAATTAAAGGCATGCATGCAACAATTGAGCTCTAAATTAACTATTGACCCAATACAAGCCTTAGATCACTAAAGGCCCATTAATCATGCAAGAAGAAGCTCAATTTCAAGAAAACAAAAGGTAATTACTCTACCTTAGGCCTCCAATGCAAGACTAGAAGTTCAAATAGGCAATTCTCTAACAATTCTTCCAATTCCCAAGCAAATCAACAAGAACAATTCAACTCTCTCACTTTCTCCCTCTCTAGTTCGGTGGTGAGCTCAAAATGGCTGAAGAAAATGTTAGTAGTGTATACAAGGCTCCTAGAGTGTTAGATAGTGGCCCACTCAAAATGGCAATTTCGTAAATAAGGCAACATGTGTGTTTTTCATTATTTAATCTAGTTTAATCATACAAAATCAATTTTCAATTAAATATACCATAAAATCACATAAATTATGATGATCCTAAAACACTAATCGATTTCGGGTTCGGCCGCCGATAAGGCCTTCAATTAACAATCTAAGCATAAAAATGCAAACAGATAATTAAACAACAAACAGATAAAATGCAATTCAAACAGATACAGGCAATCAATTCAGTTTCAGATTTCAGTCAGTCAGTTCAGTAATCTAGTCAGTTCAATTACCAATCATAATCATTCTCAGTTCAGCAGTAATCAGTAATCAATCGGTGATCAGTGATGAGGGTTATTACAGAAACACCGAGATGAGCGAGTATGAAAACTTCGCTCTGATGCTCCAGCATTCTGTTCAAGTAAGTCTCTTACACTTGGTATTTTTCTTTCTCTATTCTTTCTATACTTAGAGAATTTTTGAATAACTTCTGCTCTGTCCATTTTCCTTCAAGCGATCCAGCACGCCCACTCCTTTTCAATGCAATCTTTTGAAATGAGGAAGGAGTTGGCCGACAAGATAAGGGAGGTCTCTGGTTTGCAAAAGACTATAAAAAAAACTGAGGCCAAGATGAAAACTTTATCCGACCAGGATGCAGCGGCCATTAAAACCAAAGATGAGGCCGAAGAAAAAACTGACGCTGCCGAGGCTATTGCCAAGGTCCTCACGGTTGAAAAGAAAAAGGCCGAGACAAAGATGGCCGAGGCCCAAAAAGAACTACAAGATGCCTTGGCCACAAAAGCTGCCGAGATCAAGGCCGTAGATGAAAATGCATACAATGAGGGGGTGGCCGATGTCACGGCAGACTACAAAAAGCAAGTGAAGCAGGCATGCAACAAGGGTTTCACCCTTGGTTGGATGGCTGCCCTCAAAAAGCTTGATGTCTCCGAGGACTCCCCCTTCAAGAATGCCGATGTCCTCCCCCTTCCATTCCCCCCCACTCCAAGCCAATCTGAAGACGATTCTAAGTCTGAGGATGAAGCTTTGGTGAGGAAGAAGAAGGATGCTGAGACTACTGGGGCCAAGTCCCCTACTCTAAATTAGCAAGTCTTGGACTTGACTTAGGATGAGGAGGGTGAGGAGGTCTCCAAAGACGCTACTCCTGAGAAGACAACATCGAACGTGCCCATTGCTGACAAGAGCATCAACTAGACTCTCAAAGAGATCGATACCGAGCTTTCTGCTGAGAAGGACGTCGAGAATAATTCTCAAATGTCTTCGGAGCCCCATCCTACTGCTGATGCCCAATAGCCTTGGTTTTTTTGGTTTGTACTTAGTACTTTGTCTTATTTTTTGAATCAATGTAAGCTTGGATCTAGCCGAAATGCCACTTTTGTAATTTCTAAACAACTACTCTTTTGGTAGGCCGAAGTGCCATCTTCTTTTTGAACTGATTCTTCTGAATGCAAGTACAATTTCCTTTGTATGACTCTTGTATGATTTTGTACTTAGAATAATTTTGCATGCTTTCAAGCATACACCTTATCTGTGCAATTTCCTGGAGGTGATATACCTCGGCTATATAAATCAATGGTTTACCTCGGCAGTAGACAAGTACTTCTTTTAATACAACCTTGGTCTTAACTTGTAAATTTTTCTAAAAAATTTCAAGAAGTGTTTAGACCAATTTTCTTTTAGTCACAACCTTGGTTTAATTTCAACTTGTAACTTCAACCTTAGTGTAACTTCAACTTGTAAACTCAAGTTTCAATAAGTGTGAAACATGACCTCAGTTTTAACTTCAACTTGTAAACTTAAATTTCAACAAGTGTTAAACGTAACCTCGGTTTAACTTCAACTTGTAAACTTACGTTTCAACAAGCGTTTAAACATGACCTCAGTTTAACTTCAACTTGTAAACTTAAAATTTCAAGTGTTAGACATAACCTCGGTTTAACTTCAACTTGTAAACTTAAGTTTCAACAAGCGTTAAACATGACATCGGTTTAACTTCAACTTGTAAACTTAAGTTTCAACAAGCGTTAAACATGACCTCAGTTTAACTTCAACTTGTAAACTTAAAATTTCAACAAGCGTTAAACATAACCTCGAGTTTCAACAAGCGTTAAACACGACCTCAGTTTAACTTCAACTTGTAAACTTAAAATTTCAACAAGCGTTAAACTACTTTTAGTTTGTAAATTCTACCTTTCCAAGAACCATTTCCCAACTCTCTGCCCCCTAATGTGAACTTAAGTTCCACTTGGGTTCTCATTATGCATGTGTTCCAGAGACATTGTCAAGTATCTTATCAATCACAAGTGTAAAAAATCAAGCTAAAACTTTATTTATTACTTCGGCTAATAACAAAGAACAAGAAAGTCTAATGATAGAAAAATTTCAGATTGCAAGTATTCTAGGGCCTTGGTAACTCTTTGCCTTCATTATCTTCAAGCCGACATGCCCCATTGCCCAATACCGAGATGATTCTATAGGGTCCTTCCCAATTTGGGCCAAGCTTGTCTTCTCTGGGATCCTTCTTATTGTCGACGACCTTTCTCAGGACGAGGTCACCAACTTGGAACTCTCATGGGTTCACATTTTTATTATAAGCCCTGGCAAGCTGCTGCTAGTATGTCCCCAGCTGAATTGCTGCTTTCTCCTTTCTCTCTTTTAAAAGATCTAGATCTTGGGCTAAAAATACATCATTAGTTCCATTCTCTACTGCCTGGATTCTAATCCCTGGGATGCCGACCTCCAGCGGAATGACTGCTTTTGTGCTATAAGCCATGGCAAACGGGGATTCCCCCGTTGATCTTCTCGGCGTAGTCCGATATGCCCAAAGTACACTAGGCAATTCATCTACCCACTTTCCCTTTACTGCTTGCAGCCTCTTCTTTATCCCATCCAAGATAACTTTGTTGGACACTTCTGCTTGTCCATTGCTTTGAGGAAAACTTGGGATCGAAAAGTAATTCTTGATTTTGAACTTTGCACAGAAGCTTTTGATTAGCTTACTGTCAAATTGTGTTCCATTGTCTGCAACTATTGCTCTTGAAATCCCAAACATGGTAATGATATTCTTCCAGATGAAGTTCTTTACATCAATATCTTAAATCTTGGCAAAGGGTTAAGCTTCTACCCACTTAGTGAAATAATCTATTGCCACTAGTAAGTACTTCATTTGTTTAGTGGCTTGAGGTAGTTTTCCGACAAGATTCATGCCCCATTGGGCAAATGGCCAAGGATTGGATACTGGGTTCAAGTCGGCTGCTGGTTGATGTATCAAAGGTGTAAACCTTTGGCATTTCTCACACTTCTTCACATAAGCTCGGCATCTTTCTGCATTTAGGGCCACCAGTACCCTTGAGTAAAGGCCCTGTGGGCAAGTGACCTGCCCCCAGCGTGGCTTCCACATATTCCTTCATGTATCTCGTATAGAAAATCTTCAACCTGTTCAGGATGCACACACCTCAGAAGGGGTCCAGTAAATGATCTTCTGTAGAGGTGTCCTTTTGGGGTCAAACTGAATCTTGTCGACTTCAGTCTGATCTTGTGTGCTTCTTTTCGGTCATCGGGCAGCTTCCTGTCTTTAAGGAATGCTTTTATTGCATCTATCCAACTTGGTCCCATCTCCACACACATTGCTTCGCGCTCTGTGTTCAGTGGTTCTATGCTTGGACCGGGCAAGTAGTCAACCATTATCGTCCTTGCCTTTCTAGGTTGTATTGCACTAGCCAGGTTGGCCAGGGCATCAGCATGACTGTTATCATCTCGACTAACCTACTGTAGTCGGCAATTCTGAAACAAGGCCACCAATCTACCGACCTCCTTTACATAGGCCGACATCATTTCGTCTCGGGCTGCGAACTCGCCTGTTGTCTGGTTGACTATAAGTTGAGAGTCACAGAAGACTATCACCTCATCTACTTTTACTGCTACTGCCAGTTTCAGTCCTGCAATCAGTGCTTCATATTCTACTTCATTGTTTGAGACCTTGAACCCCAAACGAATGGATTGTTCTAGCATCTGTCCATTTGGAGATACCAGTACTACTCCTGCCCCCGCTCCTTGTCGGTTTGAACTCCCATCTACAAACAGTCGAAAGGAGTCGCCGATGTAAATGTTGCAGGGCCTAAGTTTTTCTTCCTTCCTTTGTTCCGTTGCCCTCGGTTAGGCTCCTCTTTGTTCGCTTGGACATCGTTCACCTCGGCTCAACGGAGCCCGATGTACGATGACTCCTGGTGTGAACTCGGCCACGAAGTCGGCCAAAACTTGGCCTTTGATTGTTGTTTTGTGTCTGTATTCCAGGTCATACTAGCCCAAGGCCACTGCCCATCTGGCTATTCTACCTATCAGATCTCCCTGCTGCAACAGGAACTTCAAAGGATGTTCAGTTAACATCACAATTTTGTGGGCTTGAAAGTAATGGTTCAGTTTCTTTGAAGCCATTACTAAAGCCAGCGTTAACTTCTCCAAGGGTAAATACTTGGTTTCTACATCAGCCAGGGTTTTGCTTACGTAGTAAATAGCCCTTTGTTCCCCTTTTTCTTCTTGGATTACCACTGCACTTACCACATGTTCCGAAACTGCTAAGTACAGGAATAGCTCCTCTCTAGGTTCTGGATTTAAGAGAACTGGAGCTGTGGTCAAATACTTCTTCAAGTCGGCCAAGGCGATTTCGCACTCTTCTGTCCATAAGAAGTCTGTGGCCTTCTTCACTAAGCTGAAAAAGGGTTTGCATTTGTCAGAACTTCTGCTTATAAACCTATTCAGGGCTGCAGCCCTTCCAGTCAACATCTGTACTTGCTTCACCGATGTTAGGCTTTTCAGTTCCAGGATGGCCTTGATCTGATCTGGGCTGGCCTCAATGCCCATTCTGGTCACCAAGTATCCCAAGAACTTACCAGATCCAACTCCAAATGCACACTTCGATGCATTGAGTCGAAGCCGATATGTTTTTAGGATGTCAAAGACTACCTTTAAGTCTTCTAGATGGTCCTTAGGTTTCCTGGTCTTCACGACCATGTCATCGATGTAAACTTCCACTGTTCGGCCAATTAGGTGTCTGAACATCTTGGTTACCAATCTCTGGTAAGTTGCTCCTGCATTTTTCAACCCAAAAGGCATCACTCTGTAGCAATACAACCCTTTTGGGGTGATAAACGCAGTCTTCTCCTCATCTGGGAGGTACATCGCTATCTGATGGTACCCTTTGTAGGCATCTAGGAAGCTCATCCTTCCATGCCCTGAAGTGGTATCCACCAATTGGTCAATCTTGGGTAATGGGAAACTATCTTTAGGACAGGCCTTGTTTAGGCTGGTAAAGTCTATGCAAACCCTCCATTTACCATTATTTTTCTTCACCACCATAGTATTTGATAGCCATGTCGGGTAATTTACCTCTCGAATGGCTTTGGCCTCCAAAAGTCTGTCTACTTCCTCTTCCACTGCCTCAACATGCATCAACGTCGGTCTTCTTGCTCGTTGGATTACAGGTTTGGCCGACCTGTCTACGTTCAGTTTATGGCAAGTGACCTCAGGGTCAATACCAGGCATCTCGTAAGGCGTCCAGGCAAATACCTTAATGTTTGCTCTCAAGAAAGCCTCCAGTTCTTTTTCCTCTTCCTGGGCTAAGCCCGAGCCGAGAAGGAAGAAGCGTTCCTCATCCCCTTGCTGGACAAGGATTTTCTTCAGGGCTTCTTCACTCTTCTCGGCTGGCTCTTTGCCGACGTCATCTAGGACTTCCATGTCCTCGTCTTCGATCTCTACTGTCTCTGGTTCTCGTATGCTGCAGGTGGATTTCATTGCTGCCATGGAGCAGTTCTTTGCCTGCAGCTGATCCCCTTTGACCTCCTCTATCCCATGCTCTGTTGGGAACCGTAATAGCTGATGCAACGTTGAGGGAACAGCCCCCATTGCATGCAGCCATGGCCTTCTCAAGATAGCATTGTAGGGGGAGGGTATGTTGATTATGGTGAATTCTGTTTTTATCTTTTTTGGTGCCAGCCTGTACCTCCAAGCTTGCTGCTCCTAGTGGCCACGTCGGCGTCCCATTGAACCCGACTATTGGGCTGTTGGAATGCTCCATATCGTCTGGGTGAAGGCCAAGCTCCTTGTAATACCTGACATACATGATGTCACAAGAGCTGCCTTGGTTAATTAAGATGCGCTTCACTTGGCACTCCCCAACCTGGAGGGATACTACCAAGGCATCGTTATGTGGATGCTGCACCATCTCAAGGTTGGCTTCAGTAAAGGACACTACTGGTCCCTGGCACTTCTCATCCCGAGGTCTTTTTCCCGAACCTGGTACACATGCTGCAAGTGCTTTACCTTCTGGGTCTCCCCCCGTATTTCATTTTCGTTGACCTTCAAGTGAATTACATTAATTATCCGAGGTCCTCCTGCCTGCGGTTGCTGTGTTGGGAGAGGTGGAGCTGCTGGTGCCTGAGGCAGTCTTGCCTGCTCTTCCCTTGTCCTGGCTTCATCTACAAGGTCCCTTGAAAGGCCTTGTCTTACCAGTTCTTCCAGGTGTGCTTTCAGAACTCTGCAACCCTGAGTCAGATGCCCATCTTCATTGTGGTAAGCACAATGCTTACCAAGGCTTCTTCCCATAAACTCTCATGGTACCCTTGCTGGTGCTCTAAATTAGGGCTGGGTTCGGATTTTATCCAGGACTTTGTGAATTGAAATTCAGAATACAGTTGTGACTGCCTGTGTAGCCCTCAATCCTATCTCTTGCTTGTTGGATCCATTGTTACCTCGGCCTTATTTCGGCGACCCGTTTTCTTTCTCTTGCTTTGTCTCCTTAGTCCTTAGCGTGTCTTCCTCAACTCTGGCATATTTCTCAATTCTGGCCATGAGCTCTTCCATGCTTTTTGGCAATGTCTTTGCCAATAACTTTCGTAGTGGACAATCATCTTTTAGGCTGTTCTTGAAAGACATGACTGCCACCTCTTGGTTACACTCGGGTATTCGGTTGAATACCTCATAATACCTTTTGGCATAGGCTCTCAGGCTTTCGTTCTTGCCAATTTTCAGAGCCATCAGGGCGTCTACCCTTAACGGTTGTAGTTTGTTTGTCACAAACCTGGCCACAAACATCTCGGCCAGGCCTTCCCAGGTTTTCACGGTTCTTTTCGGCAACTTGTGAAACCAGTCTGATGCAATTTCTCTGAAGGATGAGGGGAACACCTTGCAAAGCAACGGCTCGTTCCGGTGTATAACGCCATCGAGTTCAAGTATAAACCAACGTGAAAGTTGGGGTCGACTTCCCGTCGTAGATCCAGAATCTCGGCATGTTAAACCTCTTCGAGGCTTCAAATTTGTCCAGTTCTACCGAGAATGGCGTTCTCGGCTTGACCGGGGAGGTTACCTTGGCATTTTGTTGCCTCCTCTGTAGGTAATCCCTTAGGTCCTCCTTGGTCCGACAAGGAGCTCGGCTATTTCCTGACTTCAGCCTTTTAGGTGCATTACTCTCAACTTCGTTGTGAGCCCTCTTCGACCTTTCTCCATCAGTTGCGTCGAAGCACAACTCCTGCCTTTGAACATGTCGATATTCTTTGGGGTCTGCTTCCTTGGTGCGATGTGTCCTTCGAGATTCTTCCCTTCTCGACTTTCCTCGCCCGACCTCCCTTGAAGGCCGGTGAGAGTGTTTTTCGCTCCTAGTGTGTTGGGGGACTGTAGGGACTGTTTTCTGCCCATCTTGTCGAGCATCTTTCTTGGCCGCTGGAATCGGTGTATCTTGTAACGAGAACGATGGCTGCATGACGTTGTTCTGCATCATGAAATTGACGACAGTTTGTAGGTCCCCCAGTTTGTTTGTTATTCCCTTTACCTCGTCGTCCCTCCGTAGGTATCTATCCTTCCATACCTGAAGGTCGACCTCGTTGTAATACCCGCTTTGGTCCGTTTTCTTTGGTACATCACCTTCCTGGCCGACGTCATTTCCTTTGTGATTCTGATCACGAGTCTCTTCGTTACAGTTGTCTTCTACGACGTCAAGGTCAACAGGTTTCCCACTCCCAATAGGAGTGTCATCCCCAACCTTCTCTTTATGTCCGTCGTTGGCCATTTATTCTCCTTTCTTTCCCACAGACGGCACCAAATTATGTATGTCAATTTCTGACCACACTGCCAAATTAGTACTTAGCTGGAGAGCACCGGCAAAATAGATTAAGCCCGAACGACCTGCAATAGAAAGAAGAGATTCCGGCGGTGGTTCGTCCACCCGGGGGCACTCTGACGATCAAGTCAGTTATCTCTCAAAGATAGCAAAAATGCTTAACTCACTATTCAGAATATAAATTGCGTACCTTAGACCCATGAGGGTGCCTCTCTTTTATAGCCAACACAAACCTAGTCCCAATAGAAGCCTAGCACCATTGGACTTAGGATTATTGCTAATCTTGGACTCCCAGTAGAATTGGGATAAACTCTCTAAGAGTCTTATCTTTACCCAAAATGAAGTCTTCTCTCATTTTAGAACTCTTGTCCCTTATTCGCTTATCTCGGATTCCGATATTCTTGCAGATAACCTCGGCCTATCCGAGATCACCTCGGCGTCACGACCAGAACACGTGGCACCTCGGCTGACACTTCGGCGTCACCTTGGCCACGTGTTTGGCACTCAGAAAATATGTCCCCATAGTTATATAGGAGAGAAGTTATAAATTTTATTTATTTTTGTTAATTCTATTAAATAAAAAGTGCGACAATGAGATATTTTTAATTTTTAAGACCACATGGACAATTCATATTTTGAGCAAATCTCAAAGAATGTATTTGTGATTATAAACCAAAATTAGATATTACATCAACTTTTTCACTAAAAGAGTTGTTAGACTTATTTATTTTGATGATTTATTTAATTATGTTTTAATTTATTTGAAGGAGAAAAATAGAATCCAAAATATATTTTGATAATTTATTTAATTATATTTTAATCAAAATTTATTTTGATGATTTATTTGAAAGAGAAAAGTAGAATCAAAATTTATTTTGATGATTTATTTGAAAGAGAAAAATAGAATCCAAAATTTATTTTGATGATTTATTTGAAAGAGAAAAATAGAATCAAAATTTATTTTGTCCTATTATTTCTCACCTAAACCTTTATCCTAAATATTGTTAGAATGCATTTAATATTTGATTAAATCAGGAGTTCAAACAGCCCAAAACAAAGGTTCAAACAGTCTAGCACAGCAGCAAGCCAAAAAGGTTCAAAAGGTTCAAGTAAAAGATATTCAAATTATTAATGATGGAAGTACAACGGCTATAAAGGTTCAAAAGGCCAAAAGGTTCAAATGGTTCAAGTGAAAGATATTCAAATTGGTAATGATGGAAGTACAATGGCTATAAACAGCTATAAATTTAAATAACTACAACGGCTATAAACGGCTATAAATTCAAATGAATACAACGGCTATAATTTCCATTATATATACCAAAGTCTCTAATGTAAACAAGTTACAAAAAAACCTGAAAATATGCTTTGATTTATAATCACTCACATCTTTTCTCAGAAATTATACACTGAGCCTTATAGCATTAAGCTCATCTTTCCTGTGTCAGATTTACAGAAAAATCAAAACTTCATTTTATATATCTATCTTTGAGAGATATTTATTGTAAGCTTTCTTTGAAAGCAAAAATACCATTTCATCTTGTAAAAGTGTTGCAAACACTGTATTATTGAAATCTTGAGAGTGATTGTGAATCACCTAAGATTTGCAAGGTTTTGGGCTTGTGAAGTCTGTACAAAATCCGTAGAAGATTGCTCAATTTGTAAAGAGGTTGCTAGCACCCCTGTGAAGCTAGAAGATAGTGAAAATCTCAAGTGAAGCTTGAAGAGTAGATGTAGGCTTGGTTGAAACCGAACCACTATAAATTTGTTTGTATCTTCTTCCCTAATCTCTTTACTTTCCTACTACTGCTATAGCTATCTAATATTCATGTGTTAATCATTTGATTTACCCTGTATATTAGTTATATTTCATTGTTATTTTGTTTGATTATTTACTGCTAAGTTCATCATTATGCTTGTTAATAATTTGTTGTACTAGTAATTAATTTTATTGGGGTATTATTAATTTTAATTTGTAAAAATTTAATTCACCCCCCTTTTTAGATTACTTTTTGGGTAACAAGAGTTCTGGTGGCTAGTTTATTATTAAAATAGAGGGTAAATTATAACTACAAATACGCTATCTGAGGTTTACTTAATTTACCCTCTCTTTTAATAGTTATGGTGGCTAATTTACCTTCTCTTTTAAGGCTAAATTAGCACATCAACGTTTAAAAGTTTCGGTGGCTAGCTTATTATTAGTTTAAAAAGTCAGATATCATATCAATTTTTTCACTAAAAATAAATAAATTTTTAAAAAACCTCCCAAATGCATAGTTTTTTTAACTCCTAAAAAAGCAAGAAGGTGTTAAAATTCCCACCCCAAACCACCACTTAAAATTGATTTCTATGCAAAAGTGAGCAATTTCCTAAAAATTTAGATTTGTAACACATGTAATTGACATTGTTATAGTGAAGAGAACAAAAAAAAAAAAAAGTGTTGCACACTTTTTATGCCTCTTATTGTAAGAGCCAATAAACGAGACAAATCTTTGTTGAAATCAATCACTTATTCTTGTAGTTCTTGTACTTCGATCTAATGTTGTGAGTTAATCTAAATTGTTTTATTGAAAACCCTTACTACTATATTTTTCTAATAAGTTTTCGTTTGTCAATTATATATTTTAATTAAAAAATTATTATAAATTGTCAAATCACTCTCTTTATTTTTTTACATATCTTTTTAGAAAAAATTAAAAAATTACTAAAATAACTTATTCCTAAACGACAGGTCTCTCTTAATAGCACTAAATAAATGTGTAATGTATTCCTAAACGAGAAGTCTTTCTTAATAGCACTAAATAAATGTGTAATGTATGTATATAATGTTCTGCTGACTGCCTTATGGTCATATGGGGTTGGCTCTAGTGATTGTAGCCTCCTTGTAGTCTTCAATTGAGAACCTCTGGACTTTTTCAACCTTTAGGTATCTCTAAAAAAAATAAAAAAAATAAAAGAAAAATCACCAAATAATGTGATGGAGAAAAAAAATTTAAAGTTTTTTTTTCAATTTTTTAAATTATTTTTGAAATTAGATTTCATTATTTTTGAAATTAGATTTTAACAAAAATTTTATTATTTAGCCTAAAGAGGGTTGATAGAAACCCACAACTATTCTATTTCAATATCTATAGTTAAGTTGACCCGTCATTTATTGGGTTGACCCAATTCCATGTGCCTAACTTCTTATAACATTTTTTTTGGTCAACCTTACGAACTTAACACAAATCTAAGATTTAAAAGTGGACCTCACGTGTAAATTTCACTAATGCAAGTCCTATACTTTTGTCTTATATTTATATCTCATTTTATAACTTAACTATTATAATGTAGGCATAAATTTCTTATATTAAGCCCTGTTTGTAAAAGGTAACTTTACTCTCCTTGAAGGAGGCGAGCTCTTAACTCTAGAAACACACCGGTCTTCTCTATCTTATCTCTACCAATCCCCGGTACTGACTCAACCGTCGGAGGGGTTTCCGACCAATCCCCGGTCGGGCAGCCTAACTATTTGTTCCTTGTGCAGGCCTTCACCCATTGGTGCACCAGGGTTCGTCCACGAAGTTCCATCTTACTCTATTGCGGAAACTGGTCCGCACATTTGGCGCCATCTGTGGGAATCGTTCTCTGATTGCTTTGTGACGAACTCCGACGATGGATGTTGAAGGAACCTCGCAACCAGGGATTGGAGAGAAGACTCCAGGAATGGAGAGAACCAAAGATAAGGGTCTGGCATTCCCTACTGGGAATGACAACCGGATGGACCACGACAGTCCGACCCTCCATACGGCGGAGCGACGTCATGTCGTCGCCTATCGATCATCTCAACGGCTATTTGTTGAGAAGGACCACCGTGATCGTGTCATCGACTCGATGAGTCTGGAGATTGAGGAGCTACGTGCTCAACTGAAGAAGCAGATGGTACCTCAGGGGGAGCCAAGGAAGTCCAGATGGTCGAACTGCCTGATCAGCCTGTACTGGAAGATGTTGGTAGAGTGCCAACAGAAAAGATGGTGGAGGACCTCGAAACGATCCTGGTGGACGGAGGAGATCCAGAAAAGTTCTTTCTACTCGGCACTTCGCTTCTCGCTGGAGAGAAGGAGCAGTTGCTAACTCTCCTCCGCAAGAATATAGAAGTATTTGCCTGGTCTGCTTACGAGACTCTTGGGTTGGACCCAACCTTTGCATGTCACCAACTCAATGTCCAACCAGCAGCTCGGCCCGTAGTCCAAAAGAGCAGACGATCATCTGCAGAACATACAGAAGCGGTCATCCAAGAGGTAAACAAGCTTCTAGTGGCAGGGGTCATACGAGAGGTACAATATCTGAAATGGTTGTCTAACACCGTCGTGGTGAAGAAAAAGAATGGAAAATGGAGGGTGTGCGTCGACTTCACCAGCCTCAACAAAGCTTGTCCTAAGGACAGCTTTCCTCTCCCACGGATAGACCAATTGGTAGATGCAACTGCCGGACATGAACGGATGAGCTTCCTAGATGCCTACAGTGGCTATCATCAAATCCCCCTATTTGGCCCAGACCAGGAGAAGACAGCATTCATTAGCCCAAGGGGCACCTACTGCTACAAAGTGATGCCCTTCGGCCTGAAGAACGCCGGTGCGACCTATCAACAGATGGTTACTAAAATGTTCAAGGACCAACTAGGCAAGACTATGGAGGCCTATATAGATGACATGGTGGTCAAAAGTAAGTTGGCTGAACATCATCTAAGAGACTTGGAGGAAGTGTTCCAAATCCTGAAGACCCACAAGCTTCGCTTGAACACCTCGAAATGTGTATTCGGGTCGGTTCAGGGAAGTTCTTGGGATATATGGTGACCAGGCAAGGTATCGAAGTCAATCCCGACCAGATCAAAGCCCTCCAAGACATCGAGGCACCTACAAAGGCTAGGGAACTCCAAAAGCTCGTTGGTATGGCTGCAGCATTGAATCGTTTCATTAGTCGGTCCTCTGATCGAATGAGACCCTTCTTCCAACTCCTAAGGAAGAAGGCAGACTTCAAATGGGGTGACCAGTGCTCCGAAGCACTCGCAAAATTGAAAAAGTATCTTTCTTCCCCTCCTCTTTTGTCTACTCCAGTCCCCAACGAAGAGCTCTTTCTTTACTTGGCTGTCTCCGATCACGCTGTGAGTGCAGTCTTGATTAGAGAGGAAGGGAAAGAACAAAAACTAGTATACTACGTTAGCAAAACCCTCTTGGATGCCGAAACCCCATACCTACCTCTAGAGAAGTTGGCATACGCCCTACTGATAGCTTCTAGGAAGCTTGCTCACTACTTCCAAGGACACACTATCAATGTCCTCACAGAGTACCCTCTAAAGTCTGTGTTCAGCCGAGCTGATTTCTCGGGCCGGACAGCGAAGTGGGCAGTAGAATTAGGGGAGTTTGATATTAAATTCCAACCACGGATTGCTATCAAAGCTCAAGTGTTAGCAGACTTCGTAGCTGAGTTCACTCCAGGACCAACCGGCCCCTCCGAAGGGAGCTCGGCCTTAGCAACTGAAATCCACAACACTCATCAAACCCCCGCTGAGGCATGGAAACTTTTCATTGGAGACATTTGGCAGTTGTTCGTTGATGGATCCTCCAACCAAAAGGGTTCTGGAGCGGGAATGGTCCTTATTTCACCAGAGGGGTTTATTTGGGAGCAAGCCGTCAAACTAGGATGGAAGGCTTCCAACAACGAAACGGAGTACGAGGCTCTGCTAGCTGGTCTCCGCAGTGCTAAACATTTTAATGCAGAGGAGTTGCTCGTTTATAGTGACTCCCAACTTGTGGTGAACCAATTGACTGGAGTATACGAAACTCGCGATGACCGGATGACATCCTATGCAGAACAAGCCAAGCACCTGATCCGCAAATTTCAAGCTATCAGGGTTGTGAAAATTGGCCGTGACAGAAATAGCCACGCTGATGCCTTAGCCTATCTTGGCTCTTCGGTGGACTCAAAAAATGGTCGCAAGATATGGGTCGAATTTGTTCCTTAACCGACTATCGATCCACCTAGCTCGGTCCTTTGTACTGACCTTGGTCCGAGCTGGATGGATCCTCTCCTTGCCTTCTTAAAAAATGGCGCCCTTCCAGATGACAAGAAAGAAGCACATAAAACAAGGCACCGAGCTGCGCGATTTTGGGTCTCACCTTCGGGCAAGCTCTACAAAAAGTCTTACCTCGGTCCGTATCTTCTTTGTGTTCACCCTAATATTGTGGAGAACTTTCTTTATGAAATCCACGAGGGGATCTGTGGCAGTCACACTGGAGGTCGGTCCTTGGCACACCGAGCCCTCACTCATGGGTACTGGTGGCCACGTATGCAGAAAGATGCCCAACAGTATGTCTAGAAATGCGACAAGTGCCAAAGGTTTGCCCCACTCATTCATCAACCAGCCAAGAACCTAACTCCCCTCACCAGTCCATGGCCATTTGCACAATGGGGTCTGGACATCGTTGGACCTCTAGCAAGGGGTACTGCTAACAAAAGGTTCTTCATTGCTGCCACTGACTATTTCACTAAGTGGGTGGAGATTAAAGCCTTAGCAAGCATAAAGGAAGCTGACATGAAAAGGTTCGTTTGGAGGAGCATCATTACTCGATTTGGCATCCCAAGGGCTCTACTATCTGACAACGGCACCCAGTTTGATGGGAAGGTTTTCAGGAAGTTCTGTTCTGACTTAAAAATTGAGTTCCGAAATTCTACTCCAGTTTATCCTCAAGGCAATGGTCAAGCTGAAGCGTCTAACAAGACGGTCATCAATGGAATGAAGAAGCGGCTGGAGAAGGCCAAAGGCAAATGGGTGGAAGAACTGCCAAATGTTCTATGGGCATATAGAACAACACCACGGCGATCGACAGGGGAGACGCCTTACTCTCTCACTTATGGAATGGAGGCTATCATCCCCTTGGAGGTCGGTCTTCCCACTATTCGGTCTGAAATCTTTGAACCAGCAAACAATGATGAGGCTATCGCCCAAGCTCTTGACCTGACAGAGGAGCGCAGAGAGGCCGCGCTCATTCGTCTGGCAGCATACCAGCAACAACTTACTAGAAGTTTCAATAAAAATGTGCTAATTCGCCAATTTCTACTTGGAGATCTGGTGCTAAGGAAGGTCATGGATCATAAGAAGGTCCCTGGTGAAGGAAAGCTTGGCCCTAACTGGGAAGGGCCTTACAGAGTTACCTCTGCCCTAGGCAACGGAGCTTACTACCTAACTGACCTAGCAGGCAAGTCCATTCCTCGTCCTTGGAATGTTGCCAACTTGAAGAAATACTATCAGTGATGTAATGATCTAAGCAGCTTTTGAATGTAATCGCAATTCTCTAAGTATTATTGAAATCACATTTTCTCTATGAATTGTGTTCTTTTTTCATATGTGTCATACATATTTTCGCTCAACAATTGAGCAAGAACGGGTTACAGGTCTTAACCTACGCCCTAGCCTGCAAACTCGGCCCTTCGGTTGGAGTAGGGCGCCAAGTGGTATAGCTTGATGGAATTTGTGCCAAGTATCGTTACTTGAAAGCATGGTCCATGGTAACAACTCGCGCTCAACGAAGAGCCGAGTTACACTCTACGATGAGTTAAGCTTGACCGAATCAAGTAAAAGCCGAGCAACGAAACGCCCGGCCAAATCCAACTAGACATTTCTAAGGCACAAAGCCTGGTCTGCCAGATTAGACGCCCTATATAGTCTCAGAGCCTCTGCTCAGCTAGGGACATGGAAAGTTTTTAATTTTTCTAAGGCACAACGCCTATTTTGCTCGAATAAACGCTCCACTCGGCTACGAAGCCTCTGCTTGGCCAGAGGGCATAGAAAATTCTTTCCTCAAATTTTTCTAAGGCATAAATCCTAGTTTTACTGAACAAATTCCCTACGGCGTCTCTGCTCGGATTGGGGGCATCAAAAGTTATTTCTTCCAATTTTTCTACAGCATGGAGCCTAGTTAGACCGAACAGGTGACCTCCTTCTCTAGAGAGCCCCTGCTCGGCCGGGGGCAAGCATAACACATACAAGCATAAATTGAAAATTGAAGTTCAAGACATACAAAAATTCAACAAAGCATGACATTACTATAGAGCATCCATTACAAAAAGAGGAGCTCGGCCTTACAAAATGACGATGTCAAACTAGCAGAACTCCAACACTTAGCCCAAAACAAAAAAAAAAAAAAAAAAAAACAAGTCCAAAAAAAAAAAAAAGAAAGAAAAACAAACAAAAAAGAGAGGGATCTTTTTTTCTTTCTTCTCCGGTGACGGCCACGCACCAACTTCACTTACTCGGCTCTTCCGTCGCCGAGCTCTTCCGCTTTTTGTCGCTCTTTTTGTCGTCAATCTTCGAAGACCCTGCTCCAGTACTTCCACCAAGAACGACCACAGTGTTTCCGCCGACAAAGTCGGCTACCCGCCGACCATCAAAGGCGAGGTACGAAGATGCCCCAAATCGGGCCATAGAGGTGGAGTGCCTTTTCAGCTCCTTGTTTTCAGCCTTCAGCTCCTTGTTTTCAGCCTTCAAGGCACAAATCTCTACCCGTGCATCTCTGTACATGCACTGGAGTAGAGACAGTTGGGCGTTGACCTGGTATACCTCACACGCCTTGTTTTGCAGACGGTGAGACAGGTTAGTGACCGCCGCCACTGTCTCCATGCAGGCCCTCAACGTGTAGTGGTTGGCCTCGATATCATTTTGAGTAGCCATCACTTGCTCAACTGATAGTGTGGGAAGACTAGGTTGAGTAAGAGCAGGGGCGCTTGGCCCAGAGGAGCTCGATGGATTATTAAGATCCGGAAAGAGAGAGAGGGGGCGAGACGAAGCCATGTATAGGAAGAGAGAGGAAAGAAGGGAGTCACAGAGAAATGACAGAAAATAAAAGAGGAAAAGAAGAAGGAGGAGGAAGATGGAAGAGTGATGGAGAAGAAGTAGAAGAAGAGAGTGGTTAAGAAGAAGAGTGATGAAGATACCGTTTCAGAAGAAGCTGAGAAGAAGAAGACAAAGAGGGAGAGGGCCGAGGCGAGCGTCGTTCGAGGCATGCTTTTGTCGGCCAAAGCAAGCCGCGTGTCACGCGTTTTCGAAAAAAGAGAAAGACGCAGGAATGTATACGGTATAATAATAATATATATATATATATATATATATAAATTTGAAGGTCAGACTACACTTTGAATAAATTGGCCGAGATATAAAAATGGCTTCCACTCAATAAATTTTAGTGCAAGCCAGGGGGCAAATGAAGGGGGCACAATTATTCAAGCCTATTTGTATGGAACCTCGTTGGATTGGACGAAGGTCCCTACTAGACTGGACGAAGGTCCTTACTGGATTGGACGAAGGTCCCTACTCCGTACTCAAGCCTAGTTGTATGGAACCTTGTTGGATTGGACGAAGGTCCCTACTAGACTGGACGAAGGTCCCTACTCCGTACTCAAGCCTAGTTGTATGGAACCTTGTTGGACTGGACGAAGGTCCCCACTCCGAAGTGGGCTCTCTCTCTCCATTCTATGATGGACCGAGCCAAGGGATCAGTCTTGGCCCACTCCCCACTCCGAAGAGGGGAAGACCATGGGCCTGGCCCTAGCACCACCCCTACTCCGAAGAGGGAAAGACCATGGGCCTGGCCCTAGCACCACTCCCTACTCCGAAGCGGGTAAGTCCATAACATGGGATCCAAGGCTCCCACTCAACGACAACATGAGTGCTAACAGATCAGTCAATACTCTGTAAAGTAAAAAGCATGTGGTGTTCGCGAATGACGGATCTTGCTCCCCTCTATTAAGGAATGTGCTACAATCACGGCTGAAGACCAGGCGTAGAATGAGGGAGCTTGATGAATAAGTCATACGATCTTTATAAAAGGTAACTTTACTCTCCTTGAAGGAGGCGAGCTCTTAACTCTAGAAACACACCGGTCTTCTCTATCTTGTCTCTACCAATCCCCGGTACTGACTCAACCGTCGGAGGGGTTTCCGACCAATCCCCGGTCGGGCAGCCTAACTATTTGTTCCTTGTGCAGGCCTTCACCCATTGGTGCACCAGGGTTCGTCCACGAAGTTCCATCTTACTCTATTGCGGAAACTGGTCCGCACAATAACTTAAAAAAGTCAAAAAGTCACTATCCTATTTAAGTCACATTATCTTATTTAAGTCACATTATCTCTCTATCATATCACTTCAAACCCAACCCACACCCAATCCATATTTTATAAAAAGTAAAAAAGTGCACTTATTTAGATTATCCAAAACAATTCTTAGTTTTTTGGCTAATAAAACCAAAAGCAAGTTTGAGATGACTAATATATATATATATATATATTTTTAAAGTAACTTGCCTAAGTAAATTTGAGAGAAAATGATTAGATATTGCCAAAAATTATAAGTATCCCTAAAAGTAGGGCTGTGCAGCGGATCCACCGACCTGCCACACCCGACCAACCCGACCCGACCCCGACCAGCAACGGATGGATGCGTGCCACGTGGCGGGCGGGTGCGGGCCTAGTTTATGGCATTTTTCGGGTTCGGGTCGGGTGGCGGGTAATCCGTCATTTTAGTCAACAGACCCGACCCGACCCATCATTGGTTATTATTATTATTATTTTTTTGCTGATATGTCTCATTTTGCCCCCCTTTTCCTTTCTGATATGCCTCATCAGCTAATTTTGCCCTAATTTTCTTCGACAGACAGACATTCTCTCTCTCTCTCTCTCTCTCTCTACCCTACTCATCGTCGGATGATCTACAATAAACGACGATCGATCTATATGGCGTCGGCGATCGATGAGGTATCTCTCTCTCTCTGCTTTCCTCTTCTCTTCTTTTCTTCTATTCTTCTGAGTCTAATCTGTTTTTTTTTTTTTTTTGTTCCAGTTCTAAAACGAAAGAGATGGTTAGATTGATCGATCTACCAGACTGACTGTAACTGAGGTATCTCTCTCTCTCTCTCCCTCCCCTCCTTCTTCTTCTTCTTCTTCTCCTCCTTCTCTTCTTCTGAGTCTTAACTGGTTTTTTTTTTTTTTTTTGTTCCAGTTCTAATCTTTTAGAGTCTAATCTATTATTATTTTGTTTTGTTCCAGTTCTAAAACTAGAGACGCGGTTAGATTGATTGACACAGTGTTAACTGTTAAGGGTTCTACACACAGAGAAAGGAATATAGAGAGAAAACCACAGAGAGGTTTGGTTTATTTTTCTTGTTATTTGCTTCTGCAGTGGATTTTGTGAGGGACTTCATAGAAAAAATATTAGATTCATTTTGAGATCTGTGATGGTAGTTTGTTTGTATAAAATTGAAATTTTGAATTAATCTGTTATATTTTGGAATTAATCTGTTCTGTTCTGAAGTTCACAATCTGTTTTGATTCAGAATCTGTTTTAATCTGTTCACAATCTGGAATTAATCTGAAGTTCACAATCTATTTTAATCTGTTCTGTTTTGATTCACAATCTGTTTTGTTCTGTTCTGAAGTTCACAATCTGTTTTGATTGTGAACAATCTGTTTTGTTATCAGATAACAAATTATGATTCACAATTATGAAGTTCAAATTATGATTCATAATATATAACAAGAAAACATAACATATAACAATTTGTTTTGATTCATTTTGCCCTAATTCACAATCTATTTTTCTTGTTATCTGTTCTGTTCAAACTTTGATTCATAATTTGATTCACAGTCTGTTTTGATTTATAATTTGATTCACATTAAATTAGTGATCCTTCTTCAATCCTTTGATTCATAATTTGTTTAAAGATTAAACTTTGATTCATAATATATTAGTGAACATCAAAGTTTGAACATTAACGTGACATTATATATTCATAATCAAAGTTTAGTGAACATCAAAGTTTAGTCAGTGAACATTAAATTTTGATTCATAATTTAGTCATAATATATTAATAATCAAAGTTAAACTTCGATTCATAATTTAGTTTAACTAATCTGTTCTAAATCTCATTGTTTTGTAATTTAGTCAGTGAACTAATCTGTTCTGTAATTTAGTTTAATTTAGTCAGTGAACATTAAACTAATCAAACTGAACATTAGTCAATGAACATTAAACTTACTGATCCTTCTTCAGTTTAATTTAGTCAGTTTAAACTAATCTCATTAGTCAATGAACATTAAACTTTGATTCATCTTACTTATTTTATCTTACTGATATGCCACTTCTGAATCTGTCCATTTAATATCCTTCTTTTATCTTCATATGCCATTTAACATGTTCAAACATAGACAAAGAGTCTGATGGTTGTTTGTTTAAAAAGAGCATGGATTTAAAAAGCATATTTTGAATGATTTTTTATTGGTTGTTGGTAGTTTGTTTGATAATCTTTTGGTCATGGATCCTCCAAGTGAAGAAACTTTTTTTGTGAGTCCTAATGTTGAGCTCGAATCATCTTCTATTGACCCCTCTACCCAAGCTAATGCTCCCCCTCGTAGACCACCATTGGCCAAAACTAGTAGTAGTGGGAGAACAACATCAAAGGCTTGGGATCATTTTGAAAAGATTAAGGGTATTGATGAGAAAGATAGGGCTATGTACAAGTATTGTAAAAAAGAATATATGACAGGCTCTAAGAGTCACGGAACAAGTAATTTGTTAAGTCATTTGAAAAATTGTACAAAGTATCCATATAGGGACACTCATGGGCAACAAACATTGGGATTTCAACCTAGAGAAGTTGGTGGTGAGGGTGTTGTTGATGTTATGGTTACGCCATTTTCCATAGAAGTGGCTAGGAGGCATCTTGCCGAGATGATAGTAATTGATGAATTGCCCTTTAGATTTGTGGATGGGGTTGATTTTAAGAGGTTTTGTAATGTCATGCAACCCAAGTTCAAGATCCCATATCGATATACTATTGCTAGGGACATTGTAGACATATACACTAATGAAAGAGAGAGGTTGAAGAAAATTGTGAAGGGGCGTAGAATTTGCTTTACCACAGACACATGGACTTCCATACAAAATTTGTGTTATATGTGTCTAACTGCACATTTCATTGATGATGATTGGAAGTTACAAAAGAGAATCATAAATTTTTGTCAAGTTGAAGACCACAAAGGAGAAACACTTGGTAAAAAAATTGAGGCACTCTTAAAAGAGTGGGACATTGATGGCCTTTCACCATAACTATTGATAATGCGAGTTCCAATAATCTAACCATTAGATTCTTGAAACGAACCACAAAATTGTGGAAGGGAACTGTCTTGGGCCATGAATTTTTACATATGCGTTGTTATGCGCATATTCTAAATCTCATTGTTAGTGATGGATTGAAGGATCTTGAGTCTTGTATAGCGAATGTGAGGCATGTAGTGAGGTATGTGGGGTCTTCTCCAAACCGCCTTAACTCTTTTAAGAAGTATGTGGAAAGTTTGAAAATTGAGAGTAAGAGTCTCTTGTGCCTAGATGTGCCAACACGTTGGAATTCTACATATCTTATGTTGGAGGCGGCAGAAAAATTTAAAGTGCTTTTCAAAGAATGGGTGAGGAGGACTACAATTATAAACACTACTTTTTGGATAATGAAGGGGGTGAGAGGAGAGAGATGCCTACCGCCGAGGATTTGGATAATTGTAGGGTGTTTTTGAAATTTCTTAGAATGTTCTACAATGCAACAAAGAGATTTTCTGACTCTTTATTTGTTACTTCAAATACATTTTACACTAAAATTTTTGTCATTGAAAATATGATTGGACAATTAATCAAAGACAATGATCCTATTTTGTCTTCAATGACAAAGAAAATGAAAGAGAAGTTTGACAAGTATTGGGGATAAAATCAATCTCCTTTTGTACATTGCGGTTGTTCTTGACCCTCGAAGAAAAATGGCATACTTGCAATTTTGTTTTTCAACAATTTTTGGTGGAGATGTTGTGAAAGTGAAAGAAATATTTAGAGAAGGTGAAAAATTGTTTGAGTAAATTGTATGATCATTATGCCACACTTGATTCAACAAATGTGCATGCCTCCAATGTAAATGAAACAATAGATATGGTGATAGATGAAAATGACCTATATTCTCTTGTGAACTCTCAATTTAACTCATTTTTGGAGGGGCAATTTTCTAGTAGTGGGAGTATGTCGGAATTGGACAAGTACTTGGGTGATATTGAGAAAGGTGGGAAGAATGCTCAATTTGACATCTTGGAGTGGTGGAAGGTTAATGCAACAAAGTATAAAGTATTATCACTCATAGCACGAGATGTGTTGGCAATGCCTGTTTCCACTGTTGCTTCTGAGTCGGCTTTTAGTACAGGAGGTCGTATACTCGATCCATTTCGGAGTTCACTTGCTCCAAAGATGGTGGAGGTTCTTGTTTGTACACAAAATTGGCTCCGAAGTAACATTCCAATATGCCTTCGAGAAACAATGAATGATGTTGAAGAATTTGAACAACAATATGATTCGGGTAATACATTCAATAATTTATTTTGTTTTAAATTTCATTTATTTTGTATTATTCAAATTCATTATTTTCACTTCACATGATTTTCTTGTGTTATGTTTTATGTGTAGTTGTTTCAGAATCAAGTTCTTGTTCAAGCCCATGTCTGGAGAGTAATATTATTGAAATTTAATATCATTGGTAAAAAATACTTCTCCTTGGTTAAATGTTGTTAACATATGTTTACTTCTTTTAAGTTTAAAACTTTTTAGTGTTTTCCTTATTAAATAATTTTATTTTTTTGTTATGCAGGTTTAGATGGCTCATGGTTTGGTTGAAGGAAATGAACGACTTTTTTGCTTTTTTTTTGGATGACTGTATCTGTAATACTATGGTTTTAGTTTGGATGCACAATGTTTGTTGGATGTACAATGTTTTGGATGACTGTAATGTAACTTGTTTGTTTTTTGAACTTTGCATGACTATAACTTGGATGCACAATATTTGGATAACTGTAATGTAACTTGGTTTGGATGCTTAATTTTTCATACAATGTTTGAGGAAGTACACTGTTATGTTATGTTACTTACATAGATGTGAAAATTGCCCAGGTTTTGGATGATAAGTATTTTTTTTGGATGATGAAAATTGCCCAGGTACTTACACTGGTATTCAAATTACTGCCCTGTCTTTGCCAGTTTTTTTTTTTTTAATGTACCTTTGATCTCTGCTCTATTCCACACTTGGTTTAAGAAGGTGGAGGGAAAGAAAGAACTTAAAATGTGAAAATTACTTAGTGTGTTCTTTCATTTGCTGTTTAATTTTTAATAACCCTCTGTCCTAGTTGAACCGACTGGGATTTTTGGTTTATTGCATGGTCTGTTGTCCAAATTCTACCAACCCATTTCTTTCTTTTTTAACTAATCTTGTTCATAGATTCTAAAACCCCTAGTATGCTTTTCTTTCCCATATTACCTACAAAACTGTGTTACCTTTTCTTTTCTTGTTTCTTTTGAATAATGATGAAGAACATAATAATGTCCTTTATGCTTTATTTGTAAAAATTGTACCAGAGGACTCTGTGTTTGGCCTATCAGAGCTTTGGGATTGTTTACAGTGACCTCAGTACATCGCCTATATATGTCTACAAAAGTACTTTTTTTGGAAGCTTGTGTTGCGCCCTTACAAAGGAAACTACTATTTTACGGAAACATGTTTCCAGTAAAATCTTTAACGGAAATGAAACTATTATTAATTTCATTGTTTTTTTTTTTTTGTGGAAAATTTGTAAAATTTTCAACCGCCAAACCGATTTGTATCCATCTACCAATCTGCCCAATCCGCATCCGCCGGATTGGCGAACGGATGGCGGGTTAGAGGTTCCGTGACTGCAACCGATCCGCGCCCATCCCTACCTAAAAGAACTCCACAATGTTATAAGGATAATATAATAATTTATCACCAAAAAAAAAAGGTTTCAAAATACCCCGTAAAAAAATGCATTAATTACCAAATGCATTAGATTTCTAAATTCTAAAATAAAAAATAATTAAATTTACTAAAAAAACAAGGGGAACAACGTTTTACAAGCTAGCGAGACCTTTTTGAAAAGGAAAATGATTTTTTCCCCGAATTTTGTCTCCCCTAATCCCCCGAATGCCCAAAACGACGTTGTTTTGGGCATTCTTTTTTTTTTTTTTCTTCTTCTTCTTCATGCAGGTGCAAGTCTGAGACAGAGGGAGAGGGAGAGGGAGAGAAAGAGAAAGAGGGAGAGGGAGAGGGAGAGAAGAGAGGCCGATCGTCGCAGCACTCCAGTCCAGTTCGATCGGCGGCCGATCGTCGCAGCTCGCAGATCGTCGCAGCTCGTCGGCCGATCGTCTCCGCCCCGCCTCCGCCTCTGCTTCCGCCCCCTGTCCAGCCCGATTGATGTTGGCCCCTCCAGTCCAGTCCTTCTTCTTCTTCTTCTTCTTCTTCCTTTTTCGAATTTGGGGGATTCCGCCGAGGAGGGGCGCTTTCGAGCTCCCTAGCACGACTCTTTTGAAAATTACAATTGCAATAGAAGTTGAAAATTTTAAGCAAGAAGTAGAAATCACCTTATCAATTTACCAAAATACCCACTTCTTTTTCTCTTCTTTCCATTTCTTCATTGTTTTTCATCTATAACTGGCCAGCAGGTTTGGTCGTTGGTCACCACTCGACCATCCTCTAATCATTTACTAATCAACCCTAGCCTAGCCAACAGGAGCCCTAAGCCATTCCCTGCTGCAGCTCGCACCCCCTTTCTTACTTGTTTTTTTTTTTTTTTATACAAGTGTTACTTGTAAGCAAGCGCAATGTGTGCTCAATACAAGTTACAAGTGTGGAGTACACTTGCACCTAAAAAAAATTGAGGAAAAAGGGTGTGAAGCAGCAATATAGAGGGACTGGGGGGGGCTCCAATTGTTAGTTTATGGCTCTGTTTGGTAGGGCTTATTTCCAGCTTATTTCAGCTTTTAGTTTAATTTAAGCTATTTTGATGTGTTTGGTTCAATTTAACAATACAGCTTATAACTTTTTGTAAGTCAAAAATCAACTTATTCTTTGAGTGGGAGAGGAGAAACTTAATTTATAAGTCAAAAATCAACTTATGTTCACAGTTATAAGCTATAAGCTGTTAAGGTATAAGCTATAATCACTTTCCCACAGCTCTACCAAACGGGGCCTATGTCGATTATGGTGTGCGAGTGACTTGTAATTTTTTGCCCCATCTTTCAGTGATAAATTATTTAGTTATCCCAAACAAAAGTTGCCAAACTTCACCTAGGGCAACACCATTTGTTTGGTTTCAGTTTTTAAAAATCAGTTTCCAGAAAATTTTATTTTATTTTTTTTGTATTTTAATATTTTCAATGAATTTTTTTAATATTTTAAGCAATTTAAAAAAAAAATTAGACACGCCTAACATAAATACACTTAAATGGTATAATATCTGTAAAATTTTTTTTAAAAAAATACACTAAATACCAAAAATACAAAAAAACAAAAATTCAATACTTTTTCGTATTTTTGTGTATTTATTAATTTTAAAAATATTTTTTTACAAATATTTTACTATTTAGATACATCTAAATAAGGTGTATTTAAAAAAGTAAAAAAATTACTTAAATTTTTAAAAATATTCACTAAAAACAAAAAAAACATAAAAAATAAAAAAAATAATTTTTGAAAAACTAAATTTAAAAAATTAAAACTAAACACACTGATTTCCACCCACAAATGCAGAACTGGAACGGTTGGTTGGTGTACTGAAAAACATAAATCAGAGACCGCAACTCAACAAGATCAATTTATGGCATGACTAGGCCAACTTTGTTTAATACTACAAGGACCATGAAGATACATGTATCTATGAATATCAACATAACATTAATACACATGAATTGTGTAAGAAGAAGGTACCACATGTGCAAGCCCAAAAAAGAGAATGACAAGATAAAATAAGACAAGGGGGGCCACATCACCATGTCTTGTTGTCTATCTTCTATCCTTAAAAATGAAAAACACAATATATAATTCAATATATATATATATGAATAATTTAACGAATATTGAAAAAAAGATAAAAATTGTTCTCTCAAACCATTGCACTCGTTTCACTTTATCTTAAATATTAATTACGTTAATATTTTTAAGAAAATATCACATATGTAAGCGCACACGTTATGAATTGAGGGTATTTATTTAGTTTGCTCAATGATAATAAAATAGATAAACAGACCAAAAATTCAATAACATAATAAAACACAAAAAAAAAAAATGTTTTATAAATATTCAATAAACACTCAAAATGCAATCAATCGTGATAAATTACTGCTTTTTGGATAAAATTATACTAAATAAATCGCATGTACAAATATTTCTTTACGTGTCAGCAGTTGTGATATTTTGTAAAAATATTAACTTAGTTGATAGTTTGAGAAAAAAGTAAATTAATGTTAATAGTGTAAGAGATAAATGACAAAAGTATGATAATTTGAGAAGACAATGAATTTTTTCATTGATTTTCAAGAACTGTGGTTTTGTTTGAATGTATATATTGACTTACACATCACTTTTAACCAATTAGGTTTGATTCCATATAAAAAATTATGAATTCGAAATTTAAAGGAATGGATCAATTATTTAAATTTTCCTTCCCCACTGTCCTTTGGGGTCACCCTTAATATTTAGGTCCAATAATTAGTTAATACATATATTTAAAGATTAGTTCAAGCCTCCAAAACTTTCGTGAGCTAAAAATAAAATTAAAAATAAAATTATATTATACTATCATTTTCATTGTTTGGTTTTTTGAGTCTTCAAAGTTTTTATTTTTATACTAAAGAAGATTTGGATAATTGTTTGTAGATATTTCTTATTTCTTGGTGAACTTTATTTTTTTTAAAGCTTAGATATTAATTTTTTTTTATAGTTTTTTACAAAGTTAAAGTTTTCTATAAAGATCTCCGTTTGGTAGAGTTTTTGAAATTTAATTCTACCCTTTTGTTTGAGTGTGTTGTTTAGTTACAGCCTTAGAAAATTAATTCCACACTCACTTTTCAAAACATTTTTTAAAACATCCACTTTTCAATATTATATGTCACATCACTCAATTCAAACTCTTTTCAAAAATCATAACCAAACAAATTTTCTACACTCAAATCATAATTCCAAAACTTACAAACTCAAAATACAACTCTATTATCAAATTATAATTCTAAAACTCTACCAAACACAACCATTTCCAATTTCCAATTTCCAATTTTCAGTTTTTTTTAAATTACTTGTTATTGACTTTTAGAGGCATTGCAATATTAACCCAACCAACCATTCCCCATTAATTTGTTTATACTTCGACATATAGTACGTTACGGATATTCCAATACACATCCCCCAAAAAAATACTCTTTATATTTTCATTTGATTCTTAAAATTTGTTTTTCCTCACTTTAGTCCTACGTGTTTCAAGTATTTTTTAGTTAATTTCTAAAGCTAATTTTTGTTAAAAATTAAATAAAAAATGACACATTAACAATCATGTGATATAAAAATATTTTATTATATATAACTCACATCTCTAATATAAATATAAACCCCAATGCAATAATATATTTTTAGATAAATTACAAATACACCTCTGAGATTTACTTAAAATACCAATTACCCCTATGTTTAGAAAATTACAAATATCCCATTGTCAAAATTTTTAATTTAGCAGAATTAATTGAAAAATGAAATTTCTAACAACTCTCTTATACAATGATAAAATTACTTAAATTATTAATTGAAATAAATTCCTGATATCATTAAAAACTATTAAGTGAATTGATGATTTATTAATAAAATTAGCTATTTGTTGTAAAATTAAAAACTTCAAGAGACGGGATGTAATTTCTAGACCACACGGGGCAAATCGTATTTTAAGTAGACCTCATGAGGTGTATTTGTAATTTATCCTATATTTTTTTATGTTATAATATTTTTTGTCTAATTTTGAACTTAAATTAACTTTAGAAATAAATTGAGAAAAATTTAGAACATAAAGAGCCAAAATGAAAAAAAAAAATTAAGAACTAAAATGAAAAAGTGGTCAAACATAAATAGAGCAAAGTGTAATTTATCCATAATATACTCTACTCATTACTATGACATATTTATTTTCTATTTATTCTAATTTGTGTGTTTAATATGTGTAACCTTATTTGATACTTTTATAGTTTTTCTCATTTTTTCTAAAAAAATTAATAGGAATTTCAAAAAAAAAAAATTGAAATGAGGTTAAGTTTTTTTTGGAAAGTAATGTTTTTAGTGTTTTTTTTTTTTTTTTGAAATATGAGATGAAAAAAATTAAAAGTGTTTGGAAATAATTTTTGATTTTATACAAAAATATATATATATATACCCAAAAAGTAAAGGAATGAGAAAAAAAAATATTTTGTATGACTTTTAAATTTTTTAACTTTTTTTTTTATAATTTTATAATTATTTTACCCACTTACCAATCAGAACATAAATCGATTGGCTGGCAAACCATTGACTGGCACATTTGTTTAAATAAAAAAGGATGTAGAAGTTACGCAAGGAAGATCTCCTTTGGGAATTCTCTCTTTTAGTTAAAAAGTTAAAGAATTATTAAATTAATTAAAAAATTAATAATTCATATTAAAAAGTTAAAAATTTTCTTTTCTTTCTACTTTTTATATATCTTTTTGTAAAAAATCAAAAAATCAAAAAATCATTCCAAACATACTAATTTTTTTTAATTCATATTTTAATTAAATAATCAAAAAATTATTAAATTAACCTGTTCCAAAACGGTGCCTAAGTAGGGGAATGGAATGGGAATGGTAGGTGGGGACACAGGCCCTTGTGATGAGCAATCCACGTGGAATGTTAGCTTTACAGCACTTTGGTTTGTATACATGATCCAAGTGAGTTGTCTTTTAGTTAACACTAACATCCACGTGGAATGTTAGCTTTACAGCACTAAACTTTGGTTTGTATACACTATCCAAGTGAGTTGTCTTTTAGTTCACACTAGAAATATATATAAAAAAATAAAATAAAATAAAATTAATTAATAAGATAAAATATTATATTTAAATTATAAGTATTTTTTATAAAAAAATAAAAAAGTCAAAATTTTTTACAAACGATTTAATCAAGCCTAAATTAACCAAAATACTAAAAAATTAGATTAAAAAAATTAACATTTACACACAAGTCATAATTTATGAACTTATATTCCATTAAATCTTAATTAAGATTTTTTGGACATTCAAATCCTATTAAATTTTTAATAGTCAGAATTACTCTTCAAATAATGATTGTTCATCATTTATGATTATCTATTAAAAAAAATGATATTTGACATTTATTTTAATTTTCAAAACTTTAAAATATCAACTTTTAAATTGAATTTTTTTTAAAAAAATTATGTGCAAAAAAAAATGATATTGTTTTTTGAAAAATTTGAATTATTTTTTGTACAAAACTGAAAATTTTGTGTCTATAAAGGAGCATGATGATAGGACATTGATGTGCAAAGCTGGAAAAAAAATAAAAAATAAAAAATAAAAAGGTCTAAGATCCCTCCCCAACTTTTGATAGGAGGAGAGGTCCGCAATAATATGCTTTAATGGCTAAGGTCTCTCAATCTTATTTTAGGTTATAAAATACCTAATTTACCCTTCTTTATAACATAAGTTTGTTTGGATTTTGGCAAACTGAATATTCTATTGCTGACTTCATGGTGGAGATTTTGGAAATTGACTTCGCAGTGGAGATTTCGTCGGAGATTTCGTAGGAATTTTGCAAGTGTTTAAGTGGACTTGACGATAGAGATTGCTACGATCATGTAGGTGTTACAGTGTGTTGATCGTGTAGGTTTTTCAGTAGAGTTGAATCATGTATGTTTTCAATGGAGATTCCACATGGATTTTGATTTTTGTTTTGAATTTTATGTAAGGATTCCGATTTTATATTAGTTTTTCGAGTGTATTTTTGCATTAGGTTTTTGTTTTCAGTTTTGATCAATTTAAAAGAGAGGCTAGCTCAGTGAAGTTGTTTATGATTTTTGGAGTTGATTTTTCATTCTCTGTTATTGATCAATTTTAGAGAAAGGCCAGCTTTATAGAGTTGATTTTGATTTTTTGAGTTCATTTTTCATTTTCTGTTTTTTGATCAATTTCAAAGAGAGTTGACAGTGTAATTGATTTTGATGTTTAGAGTTCATTTTACGTGCTCTGTTTTTCATTAGCATGCTGATCAATGATAAGTTTTATTCTCTATTTTTTCAAACCAAAGAAATTTCATTCTCTGCACTTTTGTTGGTATAGTCTAGAGAAAATTATAAGTTTGTTATTATAATCCAACGAAAATTACAAAGAAAATTATAAGTTCATATGGACATATTATTAGAAGTTTCTAATGCAGATAGAATCTCAGAAAGTGAATGTAAGTTCTTAAATTTCTCTGGACTTTTATTTGTAATTCAGAGAAAATTATAAGTTTGTTATTCACTTTCAGTTTGTAGTTTAGAGAACATTATAAATTTGTAGAAAGTGAATATAAGTTTTTATTTCTTTGAGTAAAAGTTATTTTTTTTGTTTTTTCTTTCAATTTAGATAGACAGTGCAGTGTTTTTTGTGTATCTTAAAGGTGTATAGAAGTTTGTAAATTTCTCTGGATTTTAATATGAGTGCAATATTGCAGAATGACGCAGAGAAGCTTATAATTTCATAACAGATCTTCTGTGTGATTTTTGTCTATGATTGTGTTTAATAGTTAGCAGTAAATTTCTCTGTGATTCTTTCTGGATTCATTAAATTTTCTGTGATTTTGTTTTTGGTATCTTGAAGGTGAATATAAGTTTATAAACGTCTCTGGACTTTTATTTGAGTCCAAAAAAAATTATAAGCTTGTTATTATAATCTAGAGAAAATTATAATTATTAGAAATTTCTCTGAACTTTTATGTTGTTCTTGTGAAGTGTTTTTATGTTGAACAAATTATTTTTTTTGTTTTTTCTTTCAGTTTCGATGGACAGTATAGTGTTGTTGCTGTGCAAATATGAGAATGATACTATTCTCATTAATATTTCATGCGAATTGAATTTTGAGAAATTGGCTGCCATTTTGTGTAAAACATGAGAGAATTTGAAACCTGAGACGTTGTGTATTTCATATTCTATTGTAGGCCATCCGAATTGTATGGTTCGAAACAATATTGATTTTTTGAATATGTTAGGGTTGTTTGTGACGCCCCAAATTTTTTGGAACATTAAGGGAAATTAAATAAACAAAATGACTTAATAAATTAAAAAGTTGACATCTTAATTGGACATTCCAACTCTCGTACATAACCAAAGGTTCAAACAACAATAGATAAAAACTTAAAATTATTCAAATACAACATCAAATGAAATTATAAAGTCCTTGATAGCTATTATATAAGGCTCTACGTTAGCGTCAACTCCATTTTAGCTTTAATTATTTCCTCGCCAAAACCTGGCATAAAACGCTAGGGCAACAAAAATATATGCCATGAGTTTTGCAACACAGTAGGAGAAAATAATCAAACCATAATAATTGAAATAATAATAATAATTAATAGCATGATAAATGTAATAACCATTATCATTGTGAAGCTCCTGAAAAATGTATTCTCTTTAAAAACCTTTATGTTTGAATTATTTCCTTAAAACCCCTCAGTTTCTTGAATTATTTCAAATCTTGTCGATTAGCATTTTTTTTTTTTATCAAAACAGGAATATCCTAGCCGAATTAGGTTCCTTAGCCTAATTTAATTTAATTCTACATAAATAAGGTTCCAAAACATAAGTTTTATTTCAAGCCCTCACTTCTTTTATTAATTTCAAGAATTCTCCCAAAACTAGTGCATATACTTTTATACTATAGGTACCATCAAATCAATTTGAGATCTATATATATATATATACACATTGGGCAATGTGTCCATAGTACCTATATTGAATAAAAAAAATTCCCCATCTCCCTTCCCCATGGCCGGCCACCCTAGGAGAATGTGAGGGGCCTATTTTCAAGAATTGTAATTATGATATTCTAGAAACCCTAGCACCTAGTACCCCTAAATCTTGGGTTGTGTTCCCAACACTAGTTTCATTCTAACTAGAGACCAACTAGATATTGTTTAATCCCATGATTAAGTTCCCTAATCACTCCCGATTCCATTAGACTCCAAGTAAATCCAAACTTTTCAATCCAATTCCAACTAGTGGGCCTTTATGTCTTTTTACACCAAAATTGCCTATAAATACAACCACCCCCTAGCATGGCAAACACAAACAACACACACTCACACACATTCGGCCTAGAGGAGAGAAATGAGAGCAAGAGAGAAGTCTTGAGAGGGAGAGGAAGGAAGAGGAGAGCAATCTTGTTCAAGCTTAGCAAGTAAGCCACAACACAACTCTCTCTTTCATTTTCCTTTTTCAAATACATGTTCTTAAGGGTTCTAAACATTGTTTTCAGATGTGTTATTAATGATTTCCTTGTGTTAAAAATGATAAGAGTTGAGTCATGATTTTACCTCTCTTGTAGTTTCCCTCATTTCGATACAAAACTATATTTTTCATACCAATCTCTCAAACTTTCCAAAGGCACACCTTCAAGCAAATTTTTTGAGTTTAATATATGTTATTTAGCATGTTTTCATCACAAAAGAAATGAAAATTTTCCCTTAGTGGACCTCTTTTCTCACAAATCTTCTTGTTTTGGGTATTGCACCTTAAGAATCTGTTTTCACAGCCAACTTTCAAAATTTCTAGAAAAATGTAGAAAATTATTCTGGACCTCTATTTTATGTCAAAATCTTCCTTAAGGAGTTAGATTTCAACTAAAATTGGTTTCATTGAAAAACAGTGAGCGGTTTGTAAGAAAATCAAATTTTCGTAACGGTCGACGAATCTGGACAGCGCTGGAGTGTTTCTTAAATAACTAAAAATCTAGAAAAGCTATCCCATTTCCGAAATATGTTCTGGAAACTAGATTAAATGCTCTATGAACCATAGGAAGGCCGAGTCCGGTAAAAATCTAAAATAGCCCTTTTCATTCTAATCCTTAAGTGATATTGAATCTGGAAATTCTATTGTGCATGGGTGTTTTATGCTCTTGTGTTCATGAAAATGCTTATTAGCTTGTGATCATGTCTTGGCATGATATTGTATGTGTTATGGTTATGTCCTTTATCTTCTTCATCTTAGTGATGCATGCTTATATGGATATTGTTATCTTGTTAAGTTGGTCTAACCTTGATTTAAAACATTTAACTTTACGGAAAACTTAATTGGGATGGTGTTGGGCTTTCGATCACTTGAGTAATGAAAAGATGATAATATGTGATGTATGGATTGTTGGGATGCGTTCCCTATTTAAAAATCTTGCGCAAGTGGTTTTCGGAACCCTTAAACGGAGCAGTTGTATTCGGACCCTAGGTGGTTTGGTGTGAGGAGGGATTTGGGCAAGGTCCATTATTACCGTCTCTTTTGAGGCCCTGCGGTTGGTGCTACGCAGTACATAACTATTAGTAGGCATCCGAGGTAAGGTTTGCAACAAAGCAGCAAAAGATGAGGCATACCGAATAATCCGTGTCCGATTTTGGTGGTTGGGAGGACGAAATCTCTTTGGGGGATTTCTAGTTTACTAACATCTAACCATGTAACCCTCTATTTATTTAATTGAGTATCATGCTTTACTACTTGCTGTCATATCTATGATTGTGTATTGGACTGGGGAAAAAGGGACGGGGTGTGGGTGTGTTTACTGGGTATTCAAAGCTCACGGCGTATCATGCCAGGTGCTGAAAAGGAGCTTATAGTTGGAGACGACGAGCCTGAAACCTTCGAAGATTTTTGGCTATCTTAGAAAAGTTAGAGATTTCCCTTTTGATATTTTGTAAGGCTCATGTGAATATTTAAATTTTCTTTTTGGGATGTAATGTAATGGAACAAGCTTTGGAAATTAAGGATATTCGTGGTTGTTATGTGCTTATATTCTATATATATATGTATGAACCTTATCGTTGCTTATGAGACCTTGTGCCAATACCTTTTAAGATCTGTCAAAAGGGTAGTGCGCTGTCTAATAAAGCTGGACTTAGAAAGGAGGCTAATTTGACTCCTCCGGCGATCTGGGATCTTACTTGGTTATTGACCATAGGACTCATTAGTGACTCTCCCTTGACTGCAACCAATAGTGTAGATTCGGGGCGTCACAATCATAATTTGACAATTTTAATAGTTTAGGTGATGCTCAATGTCACGACCCGCTTCCCGTACCCAAAGGTTAAGTATCGTGATGGCCAGTAACTAAAGTTACCTACGGCCAATTCTTGAACAAATAAATAAACACAAGCGCAAGTAATATTTAAGTGAGGGTACCAAAATAATCATCGGAGCTTCTACTTTTATTACAAAACTTATTGACCAAAAATGCCGATATTTACATATAAAAATATCATAAAAGTGCTGTATGTGTCTATTCCGCAGCCTCGCATCTAAGACTTTCCAAAAGCTATTTTTGAATTGCATTATTTCTTGAAATTGGTAAACAGCTATAAGCACATGGCAGAGTGAGAAATATTATACCAAGAGTATAAGAGATACGAAATAACCACGGATAGTTAATTAGGCCAAAACATCTACATAACTTAGTTTGGTAAATAAATCATTGGTGACAGAAACCGAAATACATAAATTATGTAAATAAATAACCATAACCACGGTACAAAACAGAACATAACAGAACAGAGATCACAGAAGTGATAGTCAGAACAGAGGTACGGATTCAAGAGATGGCTCGTACAGATTATAGAGGTGGCTCCCACAATAGTGTAGCACTTATCTCCGCACAGCACTTTGCTCCGCATAGAACAGAGGTTAATGGATCCATGACAAACAGAGGATCACAAAGTGGTCAAACAGAAGCCAATGGTTATTTAAGTCTCCTAAGGCATGGGACTCCCGTGGTGGTACTTACAAAACATAATTGTTTATAAGGTTATAGTAAAAAATTCTTTAAAATATAAATAAATATATCCATGGGTTTCATTTTAACAAATAGGGTTCAGAAAATAATCCACGTAATCGAAATATTAATATAGTTTATAATAATTTATAAAATATAACTTGCATAAAATAAACTATGGTAAGTTAAAACATGCGTAAAATATATTATGATAACTCAAGGTATAATATAACTCACCTTAACTTTAATACCTCACTCTTTTTTTCTACTATCAAGGACTCTTTCGACTTCCATTATTTTCCTTTCATTTCCTTCCTTCAGTTTTCCTTTCTTTCTTTCCTTTTCTTTCTTTTCCTCCTTTCTCTCTTCTTTTCCTCTCTTTCTTTTTCTTTCCAGGTGAAACGCCTCCTCCTTTTATACTTGAGCTTAACAGGTGACTCATCTTATAATTAATTTCCTAGGCGATGATTCACCACATCTAAGGACTTAGATTTAACAGGTGTTTGGCCACCTTTCACAATAGTTCACTTTTGCCTATTATTATTATTATTATTATTATTATTATTTATACTTTGACCCTTAAATTCATAATAATTTTATTATTTTACAAAATTACACGTAATAATACAAAATAAATCTTATATTTTTCTAACTGTGATTAAATAATATTAGTATAAATTCTACAGAATAATTAAAAATCTAGGTTGTTACACTCAAAATCTTATCCAAGAGATTTTCTTACCAACCACTAAGCCATGGCCACGGTTAATTTGGAAACCCCCCATTGGTCAAATATTCAAGAACTACCAAAGATACCCACGCCCGAAGTTATATATCCAAGCCGTGGCATCCGTGGTCTGCCCCAAGGGAACGGTCTGCTAGGGGTACGTAACTTCCCTGCTTGCCATCCGCACATCCACCCTTATTCCAAAACCAAATACCAATAAGGGTTCAAATAAGCCCCATGCCATCTTAGGGTTTCGCGACACAATTTACGTAAAAATTATTAAAAACTAGGGCTCACCCTGAACAACCGGTATTAATGCTCAATTGTTAACTTTGTATAAGCTATTAATCGTTTCAGTTAGTTTTTATATTAATCACAAATAATTCCAATTTTATTCACCAACAATGTTGTACCAACTCATTAAAATTCCTAACATAAAATATTACACATGTCACACCAAAATTAAATCAATATACAAAATTTAAATAAATAATTAATTTAAACCATGGTATGAAATAATAATGTAGATACCAAAAAGAAATAAATCATAATCACACATATGCATGGATTTTTAATCTACAAGATTAGATTAGCACAATATTAAATTTTAGTCCAAATAAACAATTGAAGAGATAATTTTTTATTCCTCCTGAATCGGCCAAAATTCTCAGAATGTATATCTCGCAAATAGAATTATAAATAAATTACTTATACAACTCTAAAATTCATACCAATCTACAGAATACTCAATAAACATGTTATGGTCATTTTTCAAAAAGCATTTTCTAAAAATAAATTATAAATAATTCTTAAAAATTCCAAGAAAATTTATGACACAGATTTATCACATTTTCTTAAATTAATTCCATACTTAAATTTGTAAATCAATTCCATAATCTAAAAATTTATTATGAAACTAGACTTCTCAAATTTCATTTTTTGTTTAGAAAATACCAGATTTGGTTTAATATAAAATTTTTAATGATTTTTCAAACACATAGTAAAATCTGCCTATAGCTCCAGATTTGGATAAAAATCTGTGTAAATTCGTACAAAACTCAATAATTGTTGAAAAAATTCATGGATGAATTAAGAATCATTCTCAACAACTATGTAGAAGAAATCATCTTCAAATTTTGAGTATAAAATTGTCTAAAAATTCGTACAAATTTTCTGGCAGATTCAAGAATCAATTAAAATCTTCAATCCTCTCTTTAATGGTATAAATTACACATGCAAGCCTATTTCCACAATAATACCATGACTTTAAGACTATCAATATTTTCAAATATTTGATATGCACATCACAAAATTTATACACACACACATATATATATAAATTTGTATCTATAAGTTAGTCATTTTATCACATGAAATAATCTGAAAATTTCAACAATTAAAAAAAAATGAGAGCGTTAAGAGTGTTTTCTTACTTAATTATAGGATTGAAATAAAATAGTGAAACGGTAGGAAAATATGCAACCTTAATCTCCTCCTCTTCTTCTACTAAGCTTGCTCACAGGAATTTCCTCTTCTTTTTCTTCATTTTTTTTTTTTTTTTGTACTCTCTCCGATTAGTTTCTTTCTTTCTTTTTTTTCTTTTTTTTTTTGAGAGAATGAAATCTGCATATATGTATATGTAGAGAGACTCCCCTGAGGCTCTCTCTCTCTCTTTTAATCATTCCCTTTAATCCCATCAAATCTTCTAGTTCCAAGGAGTATATTTGAGTTAATATGCATGCAATCCAAGTGTTGTTCTCTGCTGAAATATTCTTCTTTCTTTTTTTTTTTCTTTTTTTTTGTGTGTGTATTTGTGTGGTTTCTTAAATTTGATACACTAAGATTTTTAACTAAGCTATTTAGTAAGAATAATTATCATGTTGGATCTTTATTAAAATAATTTATAAACAACAAATAAGAAACACCCACAAAATTATTATTCTTAATAATATCTTTGTTAGTAACTGAATTAGGTTAATTTAAAACTAACTTTTACACTAATATATATTTCAGATAAACTCTAGATAAAATTAATTAATTAATTTACTTATTTATATTCTTTTAAGAATAATTAAATGTGGGTTTTCACATTGTTTGTGCACGTGGTGTTGATATAGTTAATGTTTCAGTTATTAGGTGTAGTACTTCTGATCAAGATGATGAAATGGGGTCTAATTGGGTAGATGTCGTACATGGTGAATGTGATAGGCTGGTAGATATTAAGAGGAATTCACTCTCTAAGTTTTGTTCCCACCAAGAAAATGTGTTATTGTCAGCTGGTTGGCGAAATAATATTACGAGTGTTGAACAAAAGTTTGAGGGTGGTGTGGTTGAGTTCCGTATTGTTTTATGCAAGTATCCTATTGAGGTTAGTTTTCAGTTTACGTATGTTAAAAATAACAAGTTGAGGGTTACGGCAGAATGTACATATAAGGAATCAAGGGGATGTATGTGGCATGTACATGTTTCAGTTGAAAAAACAAATGGGTTCTTTTACATAAGAACTTTGAACAATGAACATACGTGTGGTGCGGCGGTTCGTACTAGTAAACATGCTAGGATGACTTCCAGTTTAATTTCTAGACTGATATTTGAAGAGGTAAGTGCAAAATCTTTAACTCATCCAGTGGATGTTGTCAAAGAAATGAAAGACAAGTATGGGGTCTCAATCAATTATAACTGTGGTTGGTTGGGGGTTAAAAGAGAAAAATGTAGTACATATGGGGATTCTTGTTTGTCATTCGATTAATTACGGTGGTATTTTGATGAGGCATTGAAGAACAATCCAGGTAGTCATTTTCAGTTAGATTTTGAAGATAACAAGCGTTTCAAAAGAGTGTTTGTGCTTTTCATGCATACATTGTTGGTTTCAAATATTGTCGGTCATTGTTGTTTCTTGATGGAACATTTTTGAAAGGACGATACAAACAAGTTATGCTTGCTGCGATGGGGAAAGATGGGAATGAAGGTAATTGCAAATATATCTAATTTTATCTAAGTATGTGAATTTTCTATACATGTAGCAATTACGTGAATGTGATTTTTCTCTGACACTTTAAATTTTCTCTGGTTTTGGCCACTATGTGAATTTTCTCTGGTTGTGGCCACTGTGTAAATTTTCTCTAGATTGTGGTCGGTGTGTGAATTTTCTCTGGATGTTGTCATTGTGTGAATTTTATCTGTAGTTGGTCACTAAGTGAATTTTATCGGGATATTGTCATTGTGTGAATTTTCTCTGTAGTTGGTCATTAAGTAAATTTTCTCTAGATGTTGCCAATGTGTGAATTTTATTTGTAGTTGGTCAATAAATGAATTTTCTTTGGATATTGTCATTGTGTGAATTTTCTCTGTAGTTGGTCACTAAGTGAATTTTCTCTGGATGTTGCCAATGTGTGAATTTCCCCTGGAGTTGGTCACTAAGTGAATTTTCTCTAGAGATTGCCATTGTGTGAATTTTCTCTGGATTTGGCCACTGTGTGAAGTTTCTTTGGATGTTGGCAGTGTCAAATTTATCTGGTTGTTTATTGTTCTAATTTTCTCTGCATGTGTATATATAATATGCTTGTTCCTATTTGTTTTGTAGGTTTTTTTCCTGTAGCTTTTGCTCTTGTTCATGCTGAGAATAAAGACAATTGGTGTTGGTTCTTTGAACATTTATGTAAAGTATTGGGATCAGAAAGGGTGATAAGTTTCATATCAAATCGACATTGTGGTATTGTAGAAGGAATTGCTAGGTTTTTCCCTTTGCTTTCATGGATTTTGTCTTGAACATCTAAAGAGAAATTTAAGGGATAAGTTGTCATGTGGAAACACAAATTTGGTTAGAGAGACAATTGTGTCCAAGTTTTCAGAATGTGCATATGTGCCAACAAAAGCATCATTTTATGTCAAGTTAAATGAATTAAAAAGTGAGGGAGGAGACATTGTGAGTGTTTTCTTGAGAAGTTTACTATACGAAAATTAGAGTGATGCATATTTTGAGGGGAAACGTTATGGTGAGATGTATTCAAATGTTGTTGAATTATCCAATTCATAGATATGAGAAGCTCGGCACTTGCCAATAACAAATTTGGTGGACATGATATGGTTGCAAATCATGACTATGAGGTCTGATACGAGACTGCTTTCTAGTAAATGGAATAAAGTTCTCTGTTCTCGTATGGATAGTGTATTGGAGAAGGCTTTCATGGATGGAAGGACATGGAATGTGAGTTTATCATCTGATAACGTCTTTGAAGTGCATTGTTTTCCTTCAGTTATGGTTGATCTTGGGTTGAGAACTTGTTCATGTCGAAAATGAGAAATAAATGGGTATCCATGTCAACATGCTGTTGCTACAATTTTTAAGAGTAGAAAGAATTTGAATTCATTTATTGAACTATTTTTTCATGCTGATATGTATCGTCAAGCATACTCGTTTTTGATTGGCCCAGTTCCAACTGTTGAAAAATCTGTGTGTAGCATTGATGATGCTATGATTGTACCTCCATTAAGTAAGAGACCAGCCGGGAGGCCAAAGAAGAACATAATTGCTTCTACTGAGAGTTTAAAAGGGTGATTAAGTGTAGTCGATGTGAGAGTATTGGTCACCATAATAAGAGGACATGTAAGGAACCTTTGTTAAATAGTTGATGATAATACATTTTATTGATTGAATAATATATTTGATGATTTCTTTATGTATTTCGTTTTGTGAAATGTATTTTTTGGACAGTGTATATAATAATACCAATCAAATTCATCCAGAGAAATTTTCCAATAGCAGTGAAAGTGTGCATTGTGTTTGTTGATGCATACTATAGGCAATGTGTTTATAATACCAGTCAAATTCATCCAGAGAAATTTGCCTCTAGTAGAGAAAATTCTCTGTGCATTGTGTTTTGAAGCTTTAAATTCATCTATAGAAATTTGTCAATAGTAGAGAAAATTACTGTGTGCATTGTGTTTTTTGAATTTGATGATTGTTTTGTACCAACACAATGCATTATAGATTGCATGATCATATAGGCACCCTTTTTAGTACGATACGAGTTAAATTTCTTTGTGAATTTCTGATAACTTCATACCAGTCAAATTATCCATAGAAATTTGCCAATATAAGAGAAATTTGCTATGGGTATTGTGTTTGTTGAAATGTGTATTGTGTTTTGTGAGGTCTATTTCAACCAGGGAAAATTTGCCAACAGCATTGAAAATTACAGTGTGCATTGTGTTTGTTGAAACATACTATAGGCAGTGTGTTTATAATACCAGTCAAATTCATCCAAAGAAATTTGCCACTAGCAGAGAAAATTCTCTGTACATTGTGTTTTGAAGCTTTAAATTTATCAAGTGAAATTTGCCAATAGCAGAGAAAATTACTGTGCGCTTTGTGTTTTTTGAATTTGATGATTGTTTTGTACCAACACATAGCATTACAGATTATATGATCATATAGGCACCCCCTTGACACGATACGAGTTAAATTTCTCTGTGGATTTCTGGTAACATCATACTCGAGAATTTCTACAGACAATTTTCTCTATATGGATTGTGTTGACAATCACAATAATATATATATATATAACCATTGATAGTTATGAAATTTACATTAGTCAAAAAAAGATATATACATATATGTTAAACATCATTATTCCTTCAATGTATAAAGAAACAAATTGAATGGTTATTCCTAATTACATTGTGTGCATTGTCTTCCTTTTACTAGTGTGCTTTTACTATTATACTTTTGGTTCTTCTTCTGGTGGTATTTGAATTGGTTTTGTCCATGACCGGTCAACTTCGGTTACAAATCTCTTTATGATTTTTACCCTCATCAACCTTACATCTTGTGTGGACAATTTCGAGCTGATAGGTTCATGGTTGCTATATTGTCTCATTATGTAGCATACAAAGAGGCCACAATCCACACTGTATACAAATTATAGGTATAGTTAGTTTTAAAAAATATTCAAATTAGATTATCTTATTTATAGATGTTGTATGACACTTACGAATCACTGTCTTGTTGTGGAACATTGTTGACATATTTAAAGTCGTAATTTGTGTTTTATGAATCTATCAATTTAAAAGAGGGTTATGATTGTGCCTCTCTTTCAAGGCAAGTTTTCAAAAAATTCTCCACATAATTTTGCTGCAAAAAAATAATTTTTAAATAATAAAGAAATTTATAGACAAATTGATGGGATTCTATGAAAATTATCATCACATAAACATTATCATGGATCAAAGAAATTTGCACTCGTTACCAATTGTTTTGCATCTCTGATATATTTGTCTTGTGCATCATCCCTCATTGACCTTAGTGAGTTGTAGAACCTCCATAAATTGTCTTGTTTGTTTAAGACTAGCAAGGTCCAGTAATTTCCATCTGTTGACCTTTCATTGCCCGCAATATTTATTGAGAAATGAAGGAACCTGTAGTTCCTCCATACTATTTCAAGATGCTTGTCAAATAATGAGACTCGGAAAGTTTGATTTTCCATCATCTTGATGAAGTTCTGCGGTCAGAGAAAATCAAAAAATAATTATGAGAAAGTTGAAATGACAGGAATTTAAGAAATATACACACAAAGAAATTTTAAATGCACACAACTAGTTAGAGAAAATTAGACTAATGACACAATTAGTTTTAAGAAGTATCTTAACAAGAGAAAGTCGTAAGTAAATTCCAGAGAAAATAAAAAAAAAGAGTAGTAACATACTAAGCTCATGCATGTGAAAAAAAAATGAAGTTGGTTGTTATCCTTTTCTCCTATGGTCAGCAAATAGGATCTTTCCATAGCCATCAATGACCTGAAAAATATCGTTTATAATTGTAACATTGGTTTATAAAGGCTGATGGAAAATTGCAAAGAAATTTTGATGAAAGACTCACATTGTGACACCCTGAATGTTTAATTACATACCACATAAATGTTTATAGTTATATAATTATGGGTGTATGTGATATATAATATTAAATAAGTACTAATAAATACAGAATCTAATTTAGCACGGGGTTATATGGGATTAATTAGGGATTTTTAGTTAGGGCCAAATTAACAGAAATATGAAATTCTAATATTAGTTGGGTCAAATTAAAGTTAAAGATAATAAATAAATAATAATAATAATAATAATATATGGAATGAAAATGATATGAATAAGTTATTTGTGCTAGGTAAATTAATTTATCATTATGGTTATTAAATATATGACGAAGAAATTTATTAAGATAAGTTAAAATACCAATTTTATTATTAAATACTAATTTTAATTAAGATAATAGTTGTACATAAAAACGAATCGGTGGCAATCAAGTATAATCCTGCCATATTATTCGGCCATTAATGAATTTGATTACAGATCAGCCGAGTGAAGAGAACGGGGAGGCCACCTGTACGTTAGGCTTGTGTAGAGGCGTAAGTACCTAGGGCTTAGCATGTTGAGTCAGCATGTATATGGTGTATAAATAGGAGTGGGGTGCTGTGTTGTGTGCGTGTGAAGGAAATAAGTGAAGAAAGAAAGAAATCGAGAGGGAGAGACTCGTCAGTGAGGGTAAGGATTCCATAGTGAGGAAGTTTTGATAATAAAGTAAAGCTAAGGGTTATAGTTAAGGTAAGATATGTTATACCTTGATTTATCATTATATGTTTTACAAATGTTTTGAATTACCATAGCTTATTTCAAACACGTTATATTTATTAAGTTATATAAATAAAAATTATGTTTATAAATATTTCAGTTACGTGGGTTACTTTCTAAACTTTATTTATTTAAAAGGGAACCCATGGATATGTTTGTTTAAAAATTAGTATATATTTGACTATAACCTTATAAACAATTATGTTTTGTAAGTATCACCATGGGAGTCCCACGCCTTGGGGGACTTAAATAACCACTGGCCTCTGTTTGACCACTTTGTGGTCCTCTGTTTGTCATGGAGCCATTGACCTCTGTTCTGACTGTCACCTCTGTGACCTCTGTTCTGTTCTGTTTATACCGTGGTTATGATTATTTATTTACATGATTTCTGTATTCTGCCACTTTAAATAAATTGCCATTTTAAATTAAATTTTGCAAATGTTTTAGCCTAACTAATTATCTATGGATATTTTGTATTCCCTACACTTGGCATAACATTTCTCACTCTGCTGTGTGCTTATAGCTGTTACCTTTTAGGTGACGAGATGTGAGGAAAATCCTTAACCCTACAAAATGGAACCTGCATTTGGACTAATGATGAATCACTATTTTACCTTTCCTTTTTTTATTTTTGCTTCCTTTTGTCTCTGTTCGGGGCTGGTCACTGAATAATAAAATAATGAAAGCCCTAAAAATGTATTTTCTGTTTCTTAAATAATAAGATGTAATAGAACTTCTGTTTAATTATTTTACTTGCGCAGCTTAAATTATTTCGAATGGGAATAAGTTAGTAAGTCACGATTCCAACTCTAAGCCCTTGGGGTTGGGTCATGACACACATTGTTGGCAATTTCTTTTTCCTTTATTAGGTTTTCAATATCTTCAAAGATAATGAGATTGAACTCACTTGTCCAGATTAAAGCCCTACAAGATGACAAAGAAGGGATTTAATAGTTGTTAATGCAATACAAGTTAGTAAATTGTTATTTTTTATCTTCTATTTTATTTGTTGTACTTACTTAAGTCCAGACACATTTGATATGTGCTGCAAGATATCTTTTACATGTTCTTTTATCAATTTTGAAATCGGTAGAATTTGTGGAAAAACCCAAGATTTTTTTATGCTTGTTGGTTGAGGCAAGACGTACGCATCGGCATCAAGTACTTCTTTGTCTTTGGTGGTTTGCTTTGTTTGCTTTGCAGCTTGCTTTGAACCTCTAGTCACCTTCACAACTTTGGGATATTGAAATTCTGGATCTTGCTGCTTTTCTTTCCTTTCTTTTGCCTTTAAATTCTTTATCATTGATGTAGGATATTTTTTCACTCAGTAAAAGTGAAATTTCTCTGAAGTAACAGATGATATTTCAATATTTAAATTTATTTGATTCAATATTTTCTAGTTACCATTGACTTTTGTCTTTTGTTTTGGTTGTTCTTTGTGTGCCACTTGTTCTTGCTGGGTTGTTGGTTATTGTTCCATTTCTATTCCAACTATACACAGTGAAAATCAAACAAGCCCCAAAAATCAAACAAGAAAATAGATAGAGAAAATCAAATAAGCAGTAAAAATCAATAGGAATAAGCAGTAGAAACTAATGTGGTCAGAGAAATTTAACTTCCAGAGAAAATTACAATTGACATAGAAAATTATAATAAATAGAAATTTCTCTAAGTTATGTTGAGACAAGGACATAAATTTTTGTGGCTCAAGATTTTCATTAACCTTGTGGTTGAACTTGTGTTGGTGTTCGGTAAGGTTGTGTTGCTAGTTGGACGGATAGTTCTTGAATTTGTTCATGCAATCTAGCATTTTCAGTTTTAAGCTCTGAAATTGAATATCTCAACTGTTGAATTGTTTTTGTATCATCTTGTTTTTAAACCTCCAACATCCTTAGTTTCATTTGGTTTGTGTTGTCTCTTTCTTGAAGTTCTGAGTTATGTGATGTCAAGGTTCTTATTGCAATGTCCTTTTCTGCAAGTAATTTATTCCAATTTCTCTCTTCTTCTATTTTGGATTTAGAAAGTGCCTTTAGTCTTTGATGTAGATCAATAATTTGAGCATCATTTGATTGCTCAGATTCTTGAGGCTGATGCATTGTTGAGCCACAAATGATATCATGATGTTGGTCCATTGGCTCATTATGTTCTTCTTCATCACTTTCCTCATTGTTTTCTTCTTGCTCTTTAGATTGTGTGCCTTCATCTTCTTCTTCTTCTTCATTGTTTTCTTCTTTCTGTTCATTTTCTTCTTTGTCTTCTACTTCTACTTCTTCACTTTCTTTTCTGGCTTCGGCTTCTGCACTGCTTGCTTGATCTTCTTCTCCATTGCTGGCTTCTTGTTCTTTTGTGTTGCCTTCTTTTTCTTCATTCCCTCATTCTTCAGATGAATCTTCTAATGTCTTATTAAATTTGACAATTGTCTTTTTTGATTCTTTCTTCTTTTTCTTACCAAGACAAAACTCCTTTGATGGGTTTTTAACTAGCTCATTGTTATCTATCTGTAACAGGAGGCTTTTTTATTAGAGAAATATTACAAAATTCATTGAGAGAAAAAATTCAAATAAGGCAGATAAAATTCATTTAAATGATACTAATGGGAAACAAACTTCAGCGAAAATTGTATGAGTCAGAGAAAATTACAGACAATGAGATAATTTTATGAGTTAGAGAAAATTATGAAACAAACAACATAATTTAGATATCAGAGAAAATCAATCAGGGCGTATAAGTTAATGTTACTATAATTGTGTTAGAGAAATTTGGATTTTAGAGAAAATTCATTACAAGGGCAGAAAAAAATAGTGTTAATCAAAGAAACAACATAAATTGATATTTCAGAATAAATTGATCTTAATCAGTCAAGGCACATAAGTTATGGGCCAGAGAAAATTACACACAAGGAGAAATAATTTTATGGGCTAGAGAAAATTATGAAACAACCAACATAATTCAGATATCAGAGAAAATCAATCAGGGCATATAAGTTAATGTATTACAATTGTGGTCAGAGAAATTTGGATTGCAGAGAAATTCATTACAATGGCAGAAATAAACCAGTGGTAATCAAAGAAGAAACATAAATTGAAAGTTCATAAAAAATTGATATCAATCAATCAAGGCACAAGGAGGGAAACAAACTAGTGGTCAAAGAAATTTTGGAATTTCACTGAGATTTCAGTGGCGATAGAAATCTAACCTGTCGAGGTGCAAGAGAGTGGACTTATGTCTTTTGCAGCTGTTTGGTTAAGCTTTGCAGGTTCCACTTGGCACATCTTGGAAAGTCAGTTGTGTAACTATCTTCCGAGTCAATGATATTTGCATGTTCACATAGCCAATACTGTGATGGAAATTAAAGTAATTAAATTTTGCTAAATACACAAATTTGTAAGTATGATAACTGTAAATTTGAATGGAAATTATACTTACCAGCAATGTAATGACACACCCCGTAACTTTTTCTAGAGTTTTGTGCAATGCTGTGATAGAATCAATCAATGTTGATACGATTGCTTCTGGCCAATCATACTGTTTCATTGATTCAAGAGGTTCCACATACTTTATAAAAACCCACCCTATTGAATTCCCACTTGCTGCAAAAAATAAGGTGAGACACAAGTACAAGGTAACAATGATTGCTACATCTTTGAAGTCAGTTGGTTGCTTGCTTTTCATTACTTTGACCAAGGCATTTTTAATAACAAGATCAGTGAGCCTTGTGTCCTTTGGGAATTTTCTCCTTAGGAATGCAGATTTTGGCTTTCTAGAGTATCTTAATGACATGGCTCCGTTACCTTCTTGCAAATCAAAAATCAAGGTCATGTCATTGGTTGTAAAGGTCAAGTTCTTTTTACCAACTGTGAATGCTTTTTTTTTTTCTTTTCATTGTAATGTTGGATTATTGCAACTACATCATCATCATCAGATTTCCTAGATTTCCTTGGATCCATCCTTCTAGTGATTAGAGCTTGGATCAAATAGCAGAATGGGGTCTTTTGAAGCTCTATAAATTGGTTTGAATTGAATTTAAGTGTTTGAAAAAAGAAGACAACAGATGAGATGTTAGATCGGTATTGAATGCTGTAATGAGCTCTCTTTCTTTGGAGTTTAACAGGTTTTTTCCCCCTTGAGCTTGAGTCTTTTGAAGTTGAGGTATTCATCTTGATACTAGTTGCTTCATCACCTCGGACTTGTGTGTTTTGGCAAGGAATTTGTGGTGTTTTGTTGCTTTTTGATCTTAGATCATAAGAAGACTGAGAGAGCTTCTATTTCTTGCTCGGTGTTTTCGGTGTTTTGCTGCTTTTATGTTTTGCCATTTCTAGACAATGATGAAAATATAAAGATGTCAACATTAAATCCCAGAGAAAATTAAACATGCTAGAGAAAATTGAACATGTCAGAGAAAATTACACATAAGAGAGAAAACTAAGGTGGCCAGGAAAAATTATAAATGTCAGAGAAAATTAGACACTGAAAATTAAATGTCAGAGTACTAATTGTTTTCCTGTGGAATACATCTAGCCACATAAAATTTCCATTCCTAGAGAAAATCAACAAAGCAACATAAACATGCTAAAGAAATTGTCAATAATTGTTAAAATCACATATAGAAATAAAATATAGTCAGAGAAAATTCAAAAAAGAAACATATATCTAGTAAGCATAGAAAATGAATGACAGAGAAAAGTAAACATGGCAAACTAGAGAAAATTTCCATTCCACAATTAGCAAGATAAAATAAATAAAGCAACGTAAACATGCCACAGAAAATTACACAACATTGAAATCAAGAATTGAACAAAATAAACATACCAGAGAAAATTACACATTCCAGAGAAAATTTCCAGTCCATAATATTAAAATGCTAGAGAAATTTACATACACAACCAGAGAAAATTAAACATGATAGAGACACACAAGGGAGAAAAGTGATGTGGCCAAAGAAAATTATAAATGCAAGAGAAACTTAGACACAGATAAGAGAGTAATAGACATTCTAGAGAAAAATAGACATTCCAGAGAAAAATACACATTCCAGAGAAATTTACAGAGCAGAGAAATTTATAGACAAAATCACAGAAATATGTTCAAGAATAAGATCAAAACACAGAGAAATAACTTTTTTCTAAATAAACATGCCAGAGAAAATTCAAAGAAGAAACATATATCAAGTAAAAACTAGAGAAATTATAATGCCAGAGAAATTTACAAATAAAATGATACAAACATGTTCAAGAATAAGTTCAAAACACAGAAAAATAACTTTTTCCAAATTCATGTAGCTTTTTATTACGAAATTGAAATCCTAATTAATGGAAGGTTAATATAAAATGTAATTAACTGTGTTTTCAGAGAAAAACTAGTTGAATTGTAGAAAAACTTACCAGAGTTAAGATGAAATGCTAATTACGAACTAATATGCCCTGAGATGAAGATGCGATGTGACGAAGATGAACTGAGATGACGATGAACAGTGAAAACGAGGTCAGAGAAATTTGTGAGGAATGAATGGGAATAATTTTTGCCTAAGATAATGAAACTCTAATGTTAATGGTGAAGATGATATTGAAACCCTAATTCTGCTGTTCTCTTGCTCGTGAAGATAGTTGGATGCTTGGAATGAAACTAAGTCGTCAGAATCCAGTTTTGTTTCTGTGTTGATTTGTGAAGGGTATTTTGGTCCATGAAATAATTAAAAATGCGGGTCATATAGTTCAGGGACCTGATGCATCACCCCTTTTTTTGGTGTCCTTTATCCTTTAAATTACTATTATTAGGGATCTTTAAAAAAATTCTCCAAAAAAAAACTTTAAAAATGAAAAAAATTGATAATGTTTTCAATTTTATTAGATAGTTGAATCAAACCAATAAATAAAATGACAAAAACCTTTAATTTCATACTTTATTTTTTATCAGTTAGTAAAATAATTATCTAAATAATCTAAATATTACTATACAAATTAATAATATTATTAATTTGTAAAATTAAAAAAATTAATAATATTTTTAATTTTACTAAATAAATTAATTAAAAAATATTTAAATAAAACCTAAACTATTATAACATTTACAAATAAAACTTTCAAATAATTAACTCTTAAAAAAATTCTTTCCAAACAAATCCAAAATAAAAGTACCCGTGAGGAAAATGCATGTGTATATGCTGTGCTGTGCTGGGTATCTATCTCTCAGTCCAATATTGGGACCCACACGCCTCGGTTATGGAAGCCAACCAACTCCCAACCCAACCCCAAGATTCCACTGTCGCCCTCACTCAATCTCACGAAGAAAAATAAAAAATAATATAATAATTCATTCTATAAATTTATTTTTTTAATTTAATGATATATAAAAGATATAATTAATTAATAATTAAAAACTATATGAGAAAAAAAATTAAAAATATTTTAACAAATTATAATTTCATTGAGTTTAATTTTTTTTGATACAGGCTTATCTCCAGTCCAAAATTAGATTGGAACATGTTGTTTGGGCTCCGTGGCTCATTATAGAGTTCATATCAATGATCCGAATCATGTGTAAAACTTGTCGAGTATTTCATATTTGTAAAAAATTATGTTGATCGGATATCAATAATCACCTCATAAAAACACATTTCTTTCAAAAATTTATATCAAAATACATTTGTTTCAACAATTTAGCCTTGGTTTGGTTTTCATGTTGGGACTAAATAAGTACATAAGGACAAAAATAAGTTACAAAATCACAAAATGACAAAACACTTGATTTAGGATGCAAAATTACCAAACTAACTCATATACAAACAAAAAGTAAAAAAAACATCATTTCCAAATTGAGGGCAATTTTGTCATTCCAATGCATGTTTGGGTAAACCTATATAAGTCAAAAAGTCAAAAAGTTATAAGTCAAAAAGTTATAAGTTATAAGTCATTCCAAATTGAGGGCAATTTTGTCATTTCCAAACATGTTTGGGTAAACCTATATAAGTTAAAAAGTCAAAAAGTTACTCCAAAATCCAAAAAGATATTACTATTCACCAAAAAAAAAAAATTAAAAAAATAATTTTTTTCGAAAAAAGTGACCATCGAAGTGACCACTGTGCAGCTGCTGTGCTGCGGCCATGGATTCTTTGTAAATGATTGGGTGTGGTTTGCACACACACCGCTGTTTGTCCCATGGGGTTATCACGGGTCCCGTTTTAATAATCTGAACCGTTCAATGTGTAGAAATCGTCGAGTACTATATGTCTGCAAAAAATCACATTGATCGGATATCGATAACTATATGATTAGATCAGTTATGTATGACAAATGGATGGTGTTATAATTAATGATTAAAAAGTAAATAAATCTGATCAGATAGCTATCGATATCCAATTAACGTGATTTTTTATAAGTACATAGTATTCGACGAGTTATACACATTGAACGGTTCAGATTATTAAAATGAGATCCGTGATGACCCCCATGGACCAAAGAAAACCGTGCAATGCTTTGCACAAAAAATAGCCAATAATTTCCAACTCCCATTCACACCTTCCGATTTGTACAGCTGTGGGCCACCTATCACTATTCATCTCTTACTCATTTTTTTATACAATTTTTCAATACACATTTTTTCATAAAAATTCAAAAAGTTAATCGAACCCTCCATATTTTTTTCTCAACTTTTTTAGTCTAAAAAGATAAAAAATGCACTTTTTTAAGACACTCCAAACCAGCCCTTATATGTAGGGTTTGTTAAGTATTTTATTATTGTAAAAAATTAAATTAATTAAATATCAATAATTACTTAATCAGATTAAATTTGTGTTAACAATTATTATAATTTTAAAAATAGGGGTCATTTGACAATGTTAGTTTTTTGATTTTTTTAATTTTTTTAATTTGAAACTTTTTTGTTTATTAAGTAATTTAAATAATTAATATAAATTTCATGATGAATCCACGAAAATCTGACAACATGCTCCAATTGAAAAATCCAACGAGAGGAAGAGACCAGCTTTATCCCAATTTTTTCAACACGAATAACACTACTCTGTTTCAAAAATAAGAAAAACTGGCAGTGGTTTATGGGGAATAGTCTCTGTTCTGTCTGTGCTCTATATTCCAATTTAAGGTGAATAAAATAATTAAAAATATCATTTTTTATCACCATCTTAACTTTTATTTTTGAATAAAATTATACGTATTAATTAATATATTAATTAACGTACTAATAGATGATATGATATAATTTTATTAATTTTTGAATCTTTATAATTTGTATAATAGAATTTATAATTTTAAAATTACAATGCTATAATATATACTGATATACTAATTAATATAGTAATTGGTGTATATAACAACATTGCTTATTTTTTAATCTAAAAACATAATGGGACATATAAAATATTTTTATGAATTTGAATTCGTCTGGTAGTGTTGCCTTTCGTATAGTATTGTTTGAGGAGAAAAATAGAAAAATAAAAGTAAATTATAAATACACTCTTTGAAAATTATATAAAATCCAAATTACTCCTTATAATTTTAGAAATAAAAAATTTACCTATAAATCCCATATATGGAAAGTTATATTTATTTGATTTGATTCCATTGGACTTTAAGTGAATGCCGTTTTATGATTCATTTTTTTAATTTTGTAATTCATTTTTAAGATGAGAATGGAAAGGTGAGTTGTGGAAGATTCTATTTGCAGGAATTGTTAGCTGAAGTATTGGTTGTTGCAGGCCTGGCCCTGAGGGTAAGCAAGAGAGGCCTGTGCCTTGGGCCTCCAAATTTGGATTGAAAATAGGGGTCACAAATATAATTTTATGTTTTAAATATTAAAAAAAAAAAAGGCCCAAAAACTATTGACCCAATTGAACATGGGGTCCAAAAAAAAAAGCAAGAAGACTAGATTTTTGTTTTTTTTTGAATATTTGTAATGATTGGTTCCTATCTTAATATATGAAAGTAAATTTTTGTTTATAATTTAAATGATTATATGTGCAAGTAATTTTTTTGTGACTACAAATAAATAAAAAAATTATTGTAACTTATCGATTTATCCATAAGCTTTTTTTTTTTTTTTTCAATATAAGAGGGGCTCCATTTTTAAAATTTGCCTTTAGCCACCTAAATCTTATGGCTGGCCCTAGGTTGTTGAACATGGGAATTTACATTTATGTAGTGTGATTTTCTGGTGTTACATTGGAATGTTACATCAGAATGATACGTTTGAAAAAAATACATCATGGAGTTTTTATGTATTACATTGATTGGAATGTTACATTTGAGAAAAAAAATCGTTAAGGAATTTTTTAAAAATGTTATGTTGTTATGTTTAGAAAAGTACATTAACAAATTTTTTAATGTGTTGCATTAGAATATTACATTTGAAAAAAGTATACTAAGGAGTTTTTGTGTGTTACATTAATTAGAATGTTACGTTTAAGAAAAGTACACTAAGAATTTTTTTTAAAATGTTACATTATTATATTTGAGAAAAGTATATTAAGGAATTTTTTAATCTTATATTAATTGGAGTGTTATGTTTAGAAAAAGTGCACTAACGAATTTTTTAGTATGTAACATTGGAGTGTTATGTTTGAGTAAAAAGTTTTTGTGTTTTACATTGATTGGAGTGTTATGTTTAGAAAAAGTATAATAAAGAATTTTTTAGTGTGCTACATTAGAGTGCTACATTAGAGTGTTACGTTTGAAAAAAAATACACTAGGAAGTTTTCTTTAAGTGTTATGTTTAGTAATTTCAACATTATGAGGAAACTCACATTTTGACAATTTATGTAATTCACACTAGAATGAAACATTTGGATCTATAAGAATAAAGGGGAGACCAAACAGTTCATAAAATCATTATTTGAGATTTATTGATATTTCATCCTTTAAAAATTACATCTCACTCCTTCAAATTTCTAATCGCATATCAAATAACTCATTTTTATTAATAAATCATTAAATTAATTAATAATTTTTAATAATATCATAAATATATTTCAATTAATAATTCTAGTAATTTTATTGTTCTACAGAAGAGCAATTATAAATTTTATTTTTTAAATTAATTATACTAAATAATTTTTTTTAACAAAAGAATATTTATAATTTTTAAAAATATAAATAGACAATTTATATTTTAAATAAATTTTGACAGCTTTTTTTTTTTAAATGGAACAATAGCAGCAGATTGCGAACCACCTTTGGTGGCCCTCTCTTTTTGGGCCAGCCCACCCTATCCCCTTCTCCCGTCAAACAAATAAATTGGATAAAATAAGTTTTAGTGGAACCTGGAGTTGTCAAATCTTCACATTCTCAAAATAACTCTAAGACAAATGCTATTGTCTCAAATTTATGAACTATGAAAATTGTCCAAAAATAAGCGGTATAATATAAATGAAGAGTTGTTGTGTGGTTGGCTACATTTAGAATTAATTTCATCCACACAATTTGAAACTGCTGTTATTAAAGTTCTCACATTTTGAGATTGTTATTCTTGGTGTCAAATTTAGCCCAAATTTTAACGTTACTATCAACAAATGTATTTCATAAAGATCCAATGGTGATTAGAAAGATGAGATGATGGTTGTGCCAAAAAAATTACACAAGTTTTGAATCAAGGTTGTCAAATTTTGACATTTTTCTACTATAACATAGCCAAAATTTAAATTTGGCACTGTTACAGGTATTAATCTAAAACCAAGGATACAAATATGTAGAAAATAAAATTGTTCACAATAGCATTCCTTAGCACCGTCAGGGGAGTTTGAAAATGAAAGGTCTGAATTCAAAGAGGGGAAAAAAAAGGGATTGAAATGAGAACAATTTAAATAATATTTTAAAAATTCAAATGAAAAACAATAAACAACATAAATAAACCTTATCGGGAGATGATGCAATATCTTTGACCCACTAAAAACAACTTGGCTTTTAAAAAACTATTTATTAGATTGAACCATATCATCATATCATAACCTTGAGTCATGAAATTATGAACAAAATAACAAAACTTGAGTAGAAAAGAAAAAGAGAACCACCTTCCATTTTGAGGGTAGACTTGCCTGTTATTAGAATGACTTCGTAGCACTTTTATCTAAAAGAAGCATTTCAGCCGAAACAGACTTATCTACTCCATTCCGACCAGTGGAACATCCAACCGACGGACACAACATCTCAATGCAAGACATCTGTCCTGCAGAGCTCTGCAGTACCAAGACATAGAAAAAAATTATGTGGAATCATCAATCTTTTAACATATTTCCCACAACGATGCATCGTTAGAGTGTGGCAATTGTAACAACCCCAACCCATGATTAACGTCAATCCATGCTTAAGTATGCGTAACAAGTAATTAAGAAGAAATCCTGAATTAATTACATATGCATTGCATTATTTATGTTTATATCTGTTTAATGTAGGAATATCTGTTCATGTTTTCGTTTCGGTTTGTGAATTGAAGGCCTTATCGGCATCCGATTCAGAAATTGACTTGATTTACGTGTTATTTAGAATTTTTAGAATTTTTAAGTAGGTCCAATTGAAATTTAATTCGGAACAATTAAATTAGATAAATAATGTCAATTGAGTAACTATTAATGAAGTCTTCTTAGTGAAGCCTATATTAGGCCACTTTGATTTCCTTAATACATTTTGCACTCTCATTCACTCATCTTTGAACTCAAATGTGAGTGAGTGAGTGAGAGAGAGAGAGAGAGAGATTGAGTTCTAAGCTTGAGAATTTTATGAGATTTAAGCTCAATAAAAGGAATTGCTAGAAAAGAAAAGAAATTGGAGAGAACTTGGACAATTAAGCTCTTACACTTGAGAATTCAAGACTTGAGGTAGAAATTCACTCATTTAGTTGTATATTTGTAGTCTTTAATGCATGAATTCAAGAGAATTAGTTAATTAAGCCAAGAATCAAGTCTACGAAGAAGAGTTAAGAAGATAATCATATTTGCATGCTAATTATTTTGCATTTAGAGCTTGATTTTGAGGAAGTCTCACATACATGCATTGATCATGGCTTGATTTTGGAAGTTCATCACATTTCACATGTTTCTACCTTATTTGATTATATTTTAGAAGGTTAAAACTCATATCATTACACGCAAGTTATATATTTTTAACATTTCAAGTTTGGTTTTGTATGCTTGACAAGCTTTTGAGCTTTGGTCTTGTGAAATGATTTTGAATTCACTATGGTTTTACCATTTATAAGTGTTTCCTATGGCTTTCTCAAGTTTTTGGCCCTAGAGATAATGTTTTTCAACTTTGAATCTAAGTTTTGAACTTTGAAGCAATTCTGGAAATTTCAGAATTCTGCTCCTATGCTTGAGCGACCACTCGAAGTGCGTGCACTTCCGCTCGAGCGACCAGAAGTCCGTTCGAGCATGAAATGCATGCTCCCAGAAGTTCTTATGTTTTGCAGATCGCTCAAGCAACAAAAGTTACGCTCGAGCGAAATCGAGCGGAAAAAGTAAGCAACCAGCACATTTACAAAAGTTTACAGACCGCTTGAGCGACAGATCTTGCGCTCGAGTGACTACTCACATTTTACATGTCCGCTTGAGCATAGGAAGTTACGCTCGAGCGAGGGCTCTGTTTTCAGCAATTTATGTTAAGTGTTTTTAAGTGCATTTTTGCATCATCTTTCCATCTTAAGCATTCTTAGGCCAAGTTTAAGACACCATAATGAGAATAAAGAAGTAGAAACATACCAAGACAAGAAAGAACTAAGTTTATGATTCTGGGTGTGTAATTTAGTATGTATTCGATCTGTATCTGTGTAGGTTATGCGCCACGAGATATCTAAATTGCCTACTCTGTCCGTTACATGGAGCCATCTGTTATTTGTGAGTAATAACTTAGTAAAGTTATGTTCAAGTTAAATTATTTTCGGTATATGGAATAAGATCTGTTCTATGAAATGCGATGTTTTATACTATGAATGATTGTCCAATTCTAATAAGTGTTTGTAGTATTTATGCTATGATTCAAGTATGCTATCTGTAACCGGATCGGAGGTTCCTTATGGAACTGACAAGTTATCTGTACCCGGCTGGAGGTTCCTTTATGGAACTGACAAGTTATTCGTTCCCAGTCCGGAGGTTTCTTTATGGAACTGACAAGTTATTCGTACCCGGCCGGAGGTTCCTCTATGGAACTGACAAGTATAATCTAAGATGCTTTGCAAATGATCTGCTAGCACTAATGCATAAACTATGTATGATCAAGCATGAATTCCAAATTCTGTGTACGCATTGAATAAGAATACGAATATGAATTTATTCTATGTACAAGCTAAGTCATGGGACATCATTCATTTAACCCTTTACTCTGTTATTATTCACTGGGCTCCCGCTCACTATTTATATTATGTATGTAGGTGATCAGGCACGTGACCAGGCTCAGAGTTGAGGACCTGGCGTTTCAGTTTTTGTCAGCCAACCTTTGTGCCTCCCAAGGAGGTTCCAGATTAAGTCAAGTCTAGTGGCTGTGTTATTTATGACTGTATAAGACTTTGTTCCTTTTTGCTCCATGATCAAGATTTTCTTTTTTTTATGTACATAAAGTGACGTGTAAATACTGCATCTTTTGACGTCACTCGTATGTTTATAAAAGTTTAAGATTGTTAGTCCCATGTATGTCTTCACACCTCCATGGACTATGTATATTTTATGTATTTGCTTCTGCAGTCCCTAATTATTCATAATTATGTTAAGAGGCCTTTGGTAATCTAAGGATTACTGGCCGGTTACGATGCTAAACCTATAGGGGCAAGTTTGGATCGTGACAGAGTGGTATCAAAGCACGTGTTCTACCACACACACAAGTCCATACGAGCTTAGGATGTCCTAGTAAGAAGTAAGGGCATTTTATCTGTATTTGTAAGTGTGTGTTTTTGAAAGTGATAGCATAAATCTGATTATGATCACATGATATGGAAACAAATAATCTGAATATTGTAAAAATGACTACTTGTCTATGTTTATGATGTTCTGTTTACCTATGGCAAATGGAAAATACAAGAAGTGATGGAACAACTGAATCATCTGAGGCTCGAATGAGCCGTATGGAACAAATGCTTGCAGCTTTAACTGAACCAATGACTCAACAACAACAGAGGCAACAACCCTTACCTCCCCCGCCAGTCTAAGTTGAGCTGGATGACAATGACCTCATAAATAACTCAGAAGTTCCTGAAAATGAAACCGCCGACCTTTTTGGGTGGCATTGAACCGTTAAAAGTAGAATCGTGGTTGTTTGAAATGGAAAAACTATTTGAAGTATTCCCTTGCTATGAAATTCAGAAAGTCCTTCTAGCCACCTACACTCTGAAAAATGAAGCCTAGAGGTGGTGGTTATTAATCCGAAACAGTAATGAGAATATGACGTGGGCACAATTTAATGCGATCTTCTATGATAAGTACTTCCCTCAATGTTTCTGGGATTGGAAAGTTTCTGAATTCCAAGAACTTAAACAAGGCAGGATGTCCGTGGCTGAGTATGAGGCCAAATTTACTAAGTTGGCTCAATTTGCTCCACATATGGTGGATACTGATTACAAGAAGGCACGAAAATTTGAAGGCGGACTGGATCTGGAAATGTTTGACCGAGTAGGCATCTTGAAATTTCCTACCTATGTGGAAGTTTTAAACATAGCGATAATAACGGAAGCCACAATAGCAGCGATGAAACAAGCCAAGACACCAACAACGGAATGGAGAAGCAAAAGATCTGGGTCTAATTTTCAGAAGGGCCGTTCCTTTTTCGCAAACAAAAAACAAAATACTGGATCTTCAAGCAGTTCAAGTCAAAGTAGTAGATCTATGTCAATCTGTTTAGAATGTGGAAGGAAACATAAAGGCATGTGTCATCGTGCATTGGGCGCATGTTTTCGGTGTGGCAAAATCGGCCACGTATTAAAGACTGTCCAATGAGGTTTGATAATACTAACCATCCTACAGCAAGTTCAGCCGGATCCGCTCCTGTAACCAGAACCAATGCGAGAACTAATGCTAGGAATAACACCGGGAATGAAATACTAAGGCAAGGGAGAGTGTTTGCTCTAGTTCCTGGGGATGTATAGAATACTGAGCTAGTAGTGTCAGGTATAATTTTTATCTGTGCACAGAATGCCTATGTACCGATTGATTCTGGTTCTACGCATTTATTTGTATCTCATGCTTTTTCTTGGAAGTTGGCTAGATCATTAGAATCTATGAATTGCATACTATCTGTGTCTGCACCATTAGGAAGTTCAATGATGTGCACCCATGTATATCTTGCATGTGATGTTTTAATTGGTGATATGACATTGTACGTTGATTTGCTGCCTTTGAGCATTGACCACTTTGATTGTATATTGGGCATGGATTGGTTGTCGAAATATTGTGCCACTATTGATTGTATGAATAAAACTGTCACGTTTAAACCACCTGGTATGCCTGAGCTTGTTTTCACTGGAAATAGGGTAGTTCCTCCACCATACTTGATTTCATTTATGAAAGCCAGAAAATTATTGAGAAAAGGTTGTCGGGGTTACTTGTGTAGTGTAATGCCTATATCTTTGCATAGTACCAGTGTGGAAGCTATTCCTATGGTTTGTGAATTTCCTAATGTGTTTCCTAATGACCTACCCGGAAATCTAATTGATAGGGAAATTGAGTTTACCATTGATGTAATACCTGGAACATAACCTATCTCTAAAACTCCGTATAGAATGTTGAATTTTGAATTGAAAGAATTAAAAGTTCAACTCCAAGAACTCTTAGACAAGAAATTCATCCGTCCAAGTACCTCACATTGGGGAGCCCCAGTGTTGTTTGTCAAAAAGAAAGATGGATCTTTGAGACTATATATCGATTGCCGTGAGTTGAATAAAGTAACCGTAAAGAACAAATATTCATTACCCCTAATAGATGACCTGCTTGATCAACTTCAGGGAGCCCAAGTGTTTTCTAAAATTGACCTTACATCTGGGTATCACTAGTTAAAAGTCAAGGCAAAAGACACAGAGAAAATTGCATTCAGAACTAGATAGGGACACTATGAATTTTTGGTGATGCCATTTGGGGTAACCAATGCACCTGCAGCGTTCATGGATTTAATGAATAGGGTGTTCAAACAATTTCTGGATGAATTTATTGTTGTTTTTATTGATGATATATTGATTTACTCCAAAAGCAGCGAAGAACATGAGAATCATTTGAGAACTACCTTACAAATCCTAAGAGAAAAGAAGTTGTATGCAAAACTTTCCACATGTGAATTTTGGTTGGACAACGTAGCCTTTCTGGGCCATGTAATCAATAGGGATGGCATATCGGTAGACCCACAAAAAGTTGAACTTATTGTGGACTGGCCTAAATCGACGAATGTGTCAGAAATTAGTAGTTTTCTGGGACTTGCAGGCTATTATCACAGATTTGTGAAAGACTTTTCAAAACTTGCTATGCCATTGACCCAGTTAACCTAGAAAAATGTATTATTTGATTGGAATGATCAAAGGGAGTTTGCTTTTCAAGAGTTGAAGACCAGATTAGTAACTGCACCGATTTTGACTTTGCCTAATGGTACTGATGGGTCTCAGATTTACAGTGATGCATCCTACAAAGGTTTGGGTTGTGTATTAATGCAAAGTGGAAAGGTAATTGTTTATGCTTCTCGGTAACTTCGACCACATAAAAAGAATTACCCGATTCATGATCTTGAACTGGCAGCTGTGGTGTTTGCTTTGAAAATTTGGCGACATTATTTGTATGGTGTGACTTGTGAGGTGTACACCAATCATAAAAGTTTGAAATACTTCTTTACGCAAAAAGAATTGAACATGAGACAGAGAAGATGGCTGGAATTGATCAAGGACTATGATCTACAGATTTTATATCATCCAGGAAAAGCTAATACTGTGGCAGATGCCTTAAGCCGAAAGTCGATAGGAAATTTGTCATGTTTGCTTACTGGTCAAAAGAATTACTATGCGACTTGGAAAAGAATGATATTGAAGTTGTATTACGAGAACAAGGTGGTATCTTAGCTGCAATCTCTGCCTAACCTGCAATCATCAAAGAAATTAAAGAGAAACAACTGCAAGATGAGTTCCTGAAAAAGATTGTGAATGAAATTGACTCAAAACCAAGGCTCGAGTTTGTATTTGAAAACAATATGTTGAAATTTCAGAGTCATCTTTGTGTGCCGGATTGTTCTGATTTAAGGAAATGAATCATGAGAGAAGGTCACAATTCCAAATCTGCCATGCATCCAGGAAACACAAAGATGTATCATGATTTGAAATAGAATTACTGGCGGCCTGGAATGAAAAAGAGCATTGCAGATTTTGTAGCCCGATGTTTGTATTGCCAACAAGTCAAAGCTAAACATCAACGACCCGCTGGTTTATTACAGCCGCTTCCAATACCGGAATGGAAATGGGAGTACATTACCATGGACTTCATCGTGGGATTGCCTCGCTTTTCTTGAGGTATGGATTCTATTTGGGTTATTGTTGATCGTTTAACTAAGTCTGCTTGTTTTCTGCCTGTCAAATCTTTGTATAATACAGATAAGTTGGCTAATTTGTATGTCAATGAGGTTGTGAAATTACATGGAGTTCCAGTATCCATAGTGTCTGACTGAGACCCCAAGCTTACTGCGAGATTCTGGAAGAGTTTGCAACAAGCTTTGGAGACTGAATTGAGATTAAGTAGTGCTTATCACCCACAGACAGATGGCCAATCAGAACGAACCATTCAAACATTAGAGGACTTGTTACGGATGTGTATGTTACACTAGGCAAATGGGAAATTTACCTTCCTCTGGCCGAATTTGTGTACAATAATAGATCTCATTCAAGTATTGGTATGGCCCAATATGCAGCTTTGTATGGTAGGAAATGCCGTTCTCTGATTTGTTGGCCGAAGTAGGTGATCGACCTGTGTTGGGACTGGAACTTGTGCAAGAGACGACTGAAAATGTGAAATTGATTCAGCAAAGATTGAAAACAGCACAAAGTCGCCAGAAGAGCTATGCTGATGTCCGAAGAAGAGACAAGAAATATGAAGTCGGGGACCACGTATTTATCAAAGTGACTCCAATGAAAGGCCAGACACGGTTTGGCGTGAAAGGCAAATTGGTACCAAGATATGTTGGACCCTATGAAATCCTTGAGAAGATTAATTTAGTGATATACCGGGTAGCGTTACCACTAGTCATGGAACATATGCACAATGTATTTCATATCTCTATGCTTCGGGATTATTTGAGAGATCCATTACATGTGATCGAGCCCACTCGTGTACATCTAAAAGATGATTATACATACGAGGAGAGGCCAATGCAAATTGTGAACCGCCAAATCAAGAAATTGATAAACAATGAGATTCCGTTAGTGAAGGTTGATTGGCAGAATCAGGAGGAACTTATGCAACTTGGGAAATAGAAGAAGACATGATGAAAAGATACCCTGAGTTGTTTCATTTGAATCCGGTGTTCTTCCAGAATAAAGGTAACTTGAGTTTGGAGGACCAAACTCTTTAAGGGGGGAAGACTGTAATAACCCCAACCCATGATTAACGTTAATTCATGCTTAAGTATGCCTAACAAGTAATTAAAAAGAAATCCTGAGTTAATTACATGTGCATTGCATTATTTATGTTTATATCTGTTTAACGTAGGAAGATCTGTTCATGTTTTTATTTCGGTTTGTGAATTGAAGGCCTTATCGGCATCTGATTCAGAAATTGACTTGATTTACGTGTTATTTAGAATTTTTTGAATTTTATGGTAGGCCTAATTGAAATTCAATTCGGAATGATTAAATTAGATAAATAATGTCAATTGATTAACCATTAATGAAGTCTTCCTAGTGGAGCCTATATAAGGCCACTTTGATTTTCTTAATACATTTTGCACTCTCATTCACTCATCTTTGAATTCAAATGTGAGAAGAGAGAGAGAGAGAGAGAGAGAGAGAGAGAGAGAATAGGAAGATTAAGTTCTAAGCTTGAGAATTTTGTGAGATTTGACCTCAATAAAAGGAATTGCTAGAAAAGAAAAGGGATTGGAGAGAACTTGGACAATTAAGCGCTTATACTTGAGAATTCAAGACTTGAGGTAGAAATTCACTCCTTTAGTTGTATATTTGTAGTCTTTAATGAATGAATTCAAGAGAATTAGTTAATTAAGCCAAAAATCAAGTCTAGGCAGAAGAGTTAAGAAGATAATCATACTTGCATGCTAATTCTTTTGCATTTAGAGCTTGATTTTGAGGAAGTCTCACATGCATGCATTGATAATCATACTTGCATGCTAATTCTTTTGCATTTAGAGCTTGATTTTGATCATGGCTTGATTTTGGAAGTTCATCACATTTCACATGTTTCTACCTCATTTGATTATGTTTTGGAAGGTTAAAACTCATACCATTACATGCAAGTTATATATTTTCAACATTTCAAGTTTGGTTTTGTATGCTTGACAAGCTTTTGAGCTTTGGTCTTGTGTAGGGATGGCAATTTAAACTCGGTCCGACGGGGACCCGATCCCCTGACCTCGATTAGAATGGTTTTTCCCCGAAAAATACCCCCGTGGGGACGGGGATGGTATTTGAAATTAAATCCTCGATCAGTTTCGGGCTGGGGACGGTGATCAGTGTTCAAGCCCCAGCTCGTTCCCATCCCCGGCCCCGTCCTCGACCCTGACCCCGACCCCGAATTTTCCCGAAGTAAAATTACCATTTTATCCCTCTATATATATATAAACCAACCCTTTCACTCACACACACAGCACTGTGCACCTCAAACTCACACTCACTCATTACTGCCTCTCTTCTCTCTCTCTCTCTCTGTAAAACCCTCCGCCGATCTCCATCCTCCCATCACCGCCGATCTCCCTCATCTCCCTCCTACCATCACCGCCGAGATTTGAGTTCACTTTCCCCAACCTTCGTCACTATCTCCGTCCGCCGATTGAGCCACCACAACTCCACCCCGAAGTGATATATATATGCTTTTTGATGTTCTTTCTCTTTCATTTCATATTTCTTTCATTTTATATATAATATATATATATATGCTTTCTGCAATGCAGCACTTCCATTCCCCAATGCTCAACTGTGGTTAATGGGGATAAAATGTATGAAGTTAGAGAGGTCATGGACAAGGGGATCAACAATCTCCTTATATTTTCTTGATGCTGAGACTTTATTTCTGTTACTTTCTAGAGCAGTGGCAACCAAACAAATTTATGGGATTAAAATTATTTCAGATCTTCATTCTCTGATTCAGATCTAAATTCTCTGATAATCTAGATCTTTAGATATATATATATATACATGGATTCAAATCAGATCTAATTTTTTTTTTTTGTTTTTTTTAAACATGTCTAAATTTTCTGTTTTTTTTTTTGGGGATTCAGATCTTCATTTTTCGATTCAGATCTTTATTCTCTGATTATTTATTTATTTTTTTGGCTGGGGAATTTTCGGGGTCAGGGAACCCCGATCCCTGTTAGCGGACGGGGGTGGGGACAGTGATAGGCTCCCCGTCGGGGATCGGGGACGGGGACGGGGAAATTTGCACCATCGGGGATCGGGGACGGGGGGTGTGATCCCCGGCCCCGCCCCGTTGCCATTCCTAGTCTTGTGAAATGATTTTGAATTCACTATGGTTTTACCATTTATAAGTGTTTCCTATGGCTTTTTCAAGTTTTTGGCCCTAGAGACCATGCTCTTCAACTTTGAATCTAAGTTTTGAACTTTGGAGCAATTCTGGAAATTTCAGAATTCTGTTCCTACGCTCGAGCGAAGGAATTCACGCTTGAGCGACCACTCTGAGTGCGTGCACTTCCACTCAAGCGACTAGAAGTCTGCTCGAGCGTGAAATGCATGCTCCCAGAAGTTCTTATGTTTTGCAGATCGCTCAAGTGACGAGTTACGCTCAAGCGAAGACATGTCTCTCACGCTCGAGCGAGTATCGAGTGAGCATCGAGCGGAAAAAGCAAGCAACCAGCACATTTACAAAAGTTTACAGACCGCTCGAGCGACAGATCTTATGCTCAAACGACCACTCATATTTTGCATGTCCGCTCGAGCGTAGGAAATTACGCTCAAGCAAGGACCCTGTTTTCAACAATTTTTGTTAAATGTTTTCAAGTGCATTTTTGTATCATCTTTCCATCCTAGGCATTCTTAGGCCAAGTTTATGACACCATAATGAGAATAAAGAAGTAGAAACACACCAAGACAAGAAAGAACTAAGTTTATGATTCTGGGTGTATAATTCAGTACGTATTCGATCTGTATCTGTGTAGGTCATGCGCCACGAGATATCTAAATTGCCTACTCTATCCATTACTTGGAGCCATCTGTTATCTGTGAGTAATAATTTAGTAAAGTTATGTTCAAGTTAAATTATTTTTTGTATATGGAATAAGATCTGTTTTATGAAATGCCATGTTTTATACTATGAATGATTGTCCAACTCTAATAAATGTTTGTAGTATTTATGCTATGATTCAAGTATGCTATCTGTACCCGGACCGGAGGTTTCTTATGGAACTGACAAGTTATCTGTACCTGGCTGGAGGTTCCTTTATGGAACTGACAAGTTATCCGTTCCTAGTCTGGAGGTTCCTTTATGGAACTGACAAGTTATTTATACTCGGCCAGAGGTTCCTCTATGGAACTGACAAATATAATCTAAGATGTTTTACAAATGATCTATTAGCGCTAATGGATAAACTATGTACGATCACGCATGAATTCCAAATTCTGTGTACGCATTGAATAAGAATACGAATATGAATTTATTCTATGTACAAGCTTGGTCATGGGACATCATTCATTTAACCCTTTACTCTGTTATTATTCACTGGGCTCCCGCTCACTATTTATATTATGTATGTAGGTGATCGGGCACATGACCAGGCTCAGAGTTGAGGACCTGGCATTTCAGCTTTTGTCAGCCAACCTTTGTGCCTCCCGAAAAGGTTCCAGATTAAGTCAAGTCTAGTGGCTATGTTAATTATGACTGTATAAGACTTTGTTCCTTTTTGCTCCATGATCAAGATTATTTTTTTTTTTTTTTATGTACATGAAGTGACGTGCAAATACTGTATCTTTTGACGTCACTCGTATGTTTATAAAAGTTTAAGATTATCAGTCCTATGTATGTCTTCACAGCTCGATGGACTATGTATATTTTATATATTTGCTTCTGCAGCCCCTAATTATTCATTATTATGTTAAGAGGCCTTTGGTAATCCAAGGATCACTGGCCGGTTACAACACTAAACCTATAGGGGCAGGTTTAGGTCGTGACAGCTATCCATGCTTCATCGTCTAAGTTCAGTTAAGAGTCTTTAGCCGGCTTTTACCATTAATTTGCTTCAATGGAAATGTTTGCTCACTGATAACTAAGAACTCTGAATTTGTAACATTCGAGTCAAAGCAACTAAATATTTGAATCTTTAATGGATTGTTATGTTGTGATTCATCAAACCAATACCTAATACGGGTTGAAAAGTACACATTTTACCCACGGTTTACAACAATTAGTCATTTCTTAACATAATTAGAACTCTTCCTAAAATATCTTAGAAACCTGTTCCAAAACATCCTCTATTGTTTTCCAGTTTAAATCAAAACTGATCGGAATTTCTTTAATTTGGATTTACTAGATGAATCCAAAATTAACCAATTACTAAATTCCAATATAAAGAAAGAGCAATCACATGAGAGAGACGTGATTTAATGTGAAAACCCAAACGTGTGAAAATACCATGTGAACAAGCTACCTATTAAATCAAGATCAAATACAAAGCTTATCAAGATCATACCTACTCACAAATAGAGCAGTTTTGTTATCCAATCTGCCTTCACGACTGTCCTATCTCTCACTTACCTCCAGATCTCCACTAGTTGTGCCACTCCACATGAACATGATCTTCCAAGCTCCAAACTTGATCACCGAAAGTGCATACACTTAAGTCTGTAATTTAACCTAGCAACTCTCTCACAATCATATGAAAGAAAAATATAAACTGTACAACGCTCTCTTGGGAATTCTAAGCTCTCAATGTAGTGGGTAACCCCATCAAGTCAAGACTCCTATCTAAAGTGACAGAAATCCTAAATGAACAAGGAAACAAAAATTCAAAGAATTATGTTCTAGACACGCCACAAAGTCGCGCATCAAAGGACATATTTTCAAACTGTACACTGTTGTGTTCGAACAATAAGCACACTTTTCTAAAGAAATGCTCTGCATTCAAATGCTAAATGCACTAGAACTAGTTACATAAATATGATTCTAATTGGGCGAAGCTCCCCTGTGTTCGAAAGGAAAAGTTCTATATGAACAAAGGCCCAATAGTTAATCTAGCCTATATTTCAAAACTAAACTAATTATGGCCATGAACACAACAAAACAAGCCTAAAAGACTAAAAAACATAAAATAAAAAAAAAAACCACTATATGATGCCAACACAAATGCACGATTTATAGCATCACATAAACTAGAATCTATCTGTATGCACAAAGCTCAAAGTAGCAATCTTCCATGGTGAGTCTAATCTTCATTACAAAACATGCTCAAGACTAAACTAAGCTAAAAATAAATAAAAATTCCAAGCTCAATTCCTGGAATGAAATTGCCAACACAAAAATTATTAAGGAGTTAACTAGTTGCTTTGTCCTCACAATTAAGGCATTGTCAATTATTGGTAACACTCTGTCAAACAGATAGAAATCTAGTTTTAAAAAAATCAAAACACAACCTAATAAATAGTTATAAAAAGTAGTTTATATGGGAAACTTATATAAAAAAGCATAGCCTAACCATAAAACTTAAATAGATGGATCAATTAGGAGAACTGAACTCAACATTCTAGCCGAAGAACCAAGGTCCATGCAGTCACAGTGCAAACTGTTATAAGTGATAGGTAGTATAATGGCTTATCCAAAGAATACCACATACTTCCCAACAACCAAAGTACCAAAAGCTATGGCGTGGTTCATGAGCAAATATGAAGCATGAGAATAAGAGCAGAAAAAGAAATGAGCTAGAAACAAGGAAAATGAATAGCCAGATAAGTTAAAAAAATGAAATAAAGAAGAAGAAGAAGAAGAAAAACAAATAAGAGAATTGAAAACAGCAAAGAAATAGAGTAGTAGACAAAAAAGAGGAAAAAAGAGAGAATAATAGAGATAGAGAAGAAGAAGAAACAGGGGAACAACTAACTAGGGTGTCCAATGTGAAAAAAAAAAAAAAAAAAAACTATCTAAGATCACAAACTAGGTCCTCTTGCTTGGGGGGTCAAGACATGTAATACCCTACCTACTTAGTCCCAAGGTGACACCCACCAAATCATGACCTGGGCTTCAGGCTTGCCAGCCCCAATTGTGCACTTGGCTAGTTCTAGCAAGCTGAGAGGCTTCTAGGCCGCCAATGCCACCTACCAAACATGGCCTTAATTAAGTTGGAGTTCATTGACCTTCCTTAGTAGTATAATTAGCTAGCTTAATACAAGACTTAAGAGGGTTAGTGGAGCAATCCAGTAGAGGAATCTAAATGTGTAAATGTGGCCAACGCAGAAGTTGCACGCCAACATATCTTGAGTATTGTTGTCAAATCGTGAATCGTTTTATTAAAATAGTGAATCGTATCGAATCATGAATCACAAGATTCATTTTATTTGATATAATATATAATTTTATATATCTATATACATATAGAAATTCACTTAGTGTGTTTAAAATGATGTAAATATCAATATAACTAAATTTTATATATGTATATATACATATAACATCATATATATATATATATATATATATCAATATAACTAATTGATCTCTTCTATATATCTTGTTAGTTTAGCGAAAACGACGTCGTTTCATGCATAAAGTAAGAAAAAGCAAAAATAGAATTGCAGTGAATCGTATAAATCGTAACGATTCACTCAATTCGTGATTCAATAGCACAATTCGAATTGTTTTTGTTGAAAATCATATCGAGTCGTATGAATCGAGTTGTAAATCATACGACACTAACAACCATGGTCTTAACACCTCACCAAGCCAATTGTCATGACCTAACCCGCCCCTATGGATTAGAGTCATAACCGGCCAGTAATCATGAGATTACCCGCGGCCTCAATCAGAAATCAGATCATATTTAATAATAATGGGCCAAATTGCAGAAGCAAAATTTACAAAGATTGTCTAATGAGTTGTGCATACATGGCTCAACCAAAAAACATTCTCAAATATGAAATAACTCACACTATACAAACATCCATATTATGCATGTATTACATAAGTCCAGGATCATTTAAAGCTAGTATTAACAAAAACCAAAGTTATACACAGGGTTGGTCATACGTGACCACAAAAGAACAAAAGGAAAAGCAAAACAAAAGTAAGGCCTCTTGCATGAGGTGACCTTGGTTGACTCCTCAAAACTTGGTTTCTCATTGCTCACTGGGATTGAGGCTGGACATCCCGCTGCTCACCTACATACATATAAATAAGGGGTGAGCTAATGCCCAGTGAATACTACCAAAGCAAAGGAGTTCATGAACAAAATTCTTACAATCATAATTCACTCTTACGTTTGGAAATCAATAATAAAGCAAAACGACCTCAGGTCCTTTCTATCATTTCTCAAACACGAAACGACCTCGGGTCCATGTAGCATACAAAACGACCTTGGGTCCATCATGGGAAAAACGACCTTGGATCCAACTTACACACAGAACGACCTTAAGTCCAATACACACAGAATGACCTTAGGTCCAATGCACACAGAACGACCTTGGGTCCAATTCATATACATATTTGTGTGCACACATTTAAATCCATGGTCATATACATATTCATTCTTGTATCCAAACGACCTTAGGTCCATTCAATTTCTTATCCCGAACGGTTTTCGACCCATTTAACAATTATACAGAATGGCCTTAGGCCCAATCCACATCCTTACTAAATCTATTGAACGGCCTTAGGCCTATTTCATACCCATACGTCAATCACTTCGCATATTCCATTCCAAATTAATGATTAGAATATTCATTCATAATATCACTTCAAAAGTTTAGAACCTTACAACATAGGCATCATTTTGAAAATAGTGCATGTACAAAAATATATTTGCTAAGATATTACTTACAATGTTCTGGTGCTTGATTCGTCCTTGCACTTGACCCTACATAATTCATAACACATTGGATCATAATACCATTCAATCCGTTCTTTAGTTTGCTTAATGTTCTTAGGCTTCTTTCGTGACCTTTAATTCATTTACAATGTTCAATGCATGCCTAAGAGTGCTTAGAAATGAAAAAGAACAGAAAACGAATCATAAAACAACTTTTCAAAATTTCTGAAACAGGGTTCTCCGCTCGAGCGCAGCTTTTCTCGCTCGAGCGAACCCCTTTGGTCTGCAAAAGTATTGGTTGCCTCATTTTTTGCGCTTGAGCGTGACTTTGGTCACTCGAGCCAATAGTCAAAACATGTGAGTGGGCGCTCGAGCGCAATTCTTTTCGCTCGAGCGGACATCAATGTCTGCAAAACTTCTGGGAGCTTGATTTTTACGCTCGAGCGACACTTTCCTCACTCGAGCGGACATGACGAATTCTGAAATTCTAGAACTGTATTTGAAGCTCAAACTTCATGTTCAAAGGTCCAAAGCTCGTGTTTTTGGTACAAAAACATGGAAAGACAGTATATAGCATGAGAACATGAGTAATTTGAGATCAATTGTCCAAAACCATGATCCAATTCTCAAATCATTTCATATTCTTCTTGACAACTTCAAAACACATGCAACCAAGCTTCATAACTACATGGATTATGCATGCATGTGTGATATGGATTCTAATACCATTTCAAATGGTAGAAATGATGGTGAAAATCATGTGGCTTAACAAAATTATGCATACATGAGCACTTTGGCACCAAATTCTTCATATTAAGTTTGTATTCTACAACAATTCACCAATTCACCAATTATTCTTGAATACACATATTCATGAACTTTAACTTATGAATTAGAGTCCAAATACTCACTTGGAGCCTTCAATCCTTCTAACTTTATCAAATTCTTGAGCCTAGCTTCCCAATTCTTCAACCTTGAAGTCAATTCTCTAAGAATTTGGTCTCTCTCTCTCTCTCTCTCTCTCTCTCTCTCTAAATCAAGTATTTTCCCTCTCTAAAGTGTATAGACTCAACCAAGAGGTGAGAAATGAGCTCAATGATATGAGTTAAGCCCCTAATTAGCACATATATAGGTTTCACTAATTATATTGACTAATCAAGGCTTAGGCCTAATCAAATGAACTTAATTAAATCGAATTAATTTGATTATTTTGATTCGAATCAATTTTTAATTAAATTTCACCGTAGGCTCTAAAAATTAGGCTAATCGCAATAACACAGTCAATTTCTGTTTCTGTCGCCTCTACGGTCTTTAGTTTAAATTTTATAATAGAAAATCAAACTTCCTATGGTGAACAAATAGAAATTCAAAAACACATATAATCATATAATTAGCATTCAAAATCATATCAAGCTCATAATTATAAGCATAATTAAGATTAATTAGCATAATATAGAGTAGGGTTGTCACACCAATGTTCTCTATGAGTGATACCTATTACATGGATGCACTACACCATGCACTCTTGGCTGATCACAACAACAATAATGGAAGTGGGAGGAGTAAGGAAGGGACATTGCAAGCAAAAAAAAACAAAAGGAATAAGGTCAGGGAAAGAAATGGGATTCTTGACATATATAGAAGAATGTAAACTTAAATAGTAAATTTCTTCTTGCTTTGCATTCTCCTATAGCAAGAAACTACACACACGCACACCCCTTGCTAGCACTCAGATGGAGAACCTTAGAACCTATGTTACATGAACTAAGGAGTCTATTGCATCAGACACATTTTGAAGACCCAATGTTCTCAATCATAAAAAATAAATAAAAAAATAAAAAAATTCCCCATATTGAAAGTGTTCATTTTCTTTCTTTATTCTGCAATTATTCTTTTATTAGGGAGATTAATTTAAGTGTTATCCAACCAAATTTCACACACTGAATGAATATTGACCGAAACATCTGTTCAAACAACCCTTAAAACACGACAGAAGAGAAACTATGATAGAAGTGCATCAGAATTGGTAGGCCCAAACTGTAAAACTAATATATGACAAAATCTACGATATGAATACCTAAGAGCATCTCCAATCCTTACTATTTTCTTCATTGAATTTGATTTGATGAAAAAGTTCTCAAAAATCATCACAAATTTTTTTTTTATCAAATGTTTATCAAAACAAAGGAGACACATTTTTTTCATCAAACTTTAATTTGATGAAAATTTAAAAAGATTAAACAGCAAGGGGTTGGCTTGTTGGCAACTTGGTCTTGGGTGTGCTCTCTCCAAAGTTTAGGGATAGAATTGTTTGGGGCATTGGATTGGGAAAAATCCTTAAATTAACCATGGTATACTTGCGGAAAACTCTTGCCAAGGGTAGTTGAGCTTTGGTCCAGACAGCCAGTGCCAATCAAAAACATAAACAAATAAATAAATAAAGCATTGGAGATGGATTTTTTTCATTAATTTGATGAAAAGGGAAATTTGGGATAAGGGATAAATTTTTAGTAGGATTTGATGAAAGGGTTTGAGTTGAAAAAAGTAGTGAATTGTTTGGAGATGCTCTAATTGATCTGAATAATCAACACTGGCAGCAGTTACATTGATCAATATTATGGATGGCAATGGATAACTTACCCTGTGGGTATTCATGGAGACCCAACCCAAATACATGAGTTTTTCCCTTTTTTTCTTATCCATTGGTTAGGGTAAGTGATATTCTTTAAATATCCACAGGGAATGGGTACCCACTAATTTCCTCATATGTTTTTTTTTTTATTTTTTATTTTTAAGATTCACAACCAAAACTAAATATACATTTAATCTTTTTTCTTTTATTTATTTATTTATTTATTCAGGTTCACAATTAACCTTTTTTTTTTTTTTTTTTTTTTTTTTTTTTTTTTTTTTTTAAGATTCACAACCAAAACTAAATATACATTCAATCTTTTCTCTTTTATTTATTTATTCAGGTTCACAACCAACTCTCCTCTTTTTTTTCTTTTCTTTTTTTTTTTTTTAAGATCCACAACCAAAGCTAAATATACCTCTAATCTTTTTTTTATTTTTTTTTTATTTTTAAGGATCACAACCATTTTTTATTTTTTATTTTTAAGATTCACAACCAAAACTAAATATACATTCAATCTTTTTTCTTTTGTTTTTATTTATTTATTTTTTTTATTTTTAAGGTTCACTACCATTTTTTTTTTTTAAAGATTCACAACCAAAGCTAATATACATTCAATCTTATTTTATTTTATTTGGCTCAACAATAAAATCAAATACATTTTAATTAACATTGTCACATTATTCTTGTCAAATTTTATGCATATCTAGAATTTTTTAAATTCATTTAAAAAAATTAAGGACACTGTCTAGTGCAGGTTTCGGTTTGCTTTTCTATGTTATTTTATTTTGTTGTGTATTGTAATTTTCAGAATGGTTTGCTTGTTCTGAAATTTCAATTAACGAGTATGAATCTATTTGTTTTATGTTATCACACAATTTATACAACATATATGAATGCATTTGAAAATAAGGAAATTGTAGAGAATCGAAACAAGCATGAGTCATAATTGGTTAGAAAATATGGGTACAAAGATTTATTTGCTGGAAAAACAAAAAGGGGATACAAAGTCTTACTAAATAATTTTTTTAAAATAAAGAATTTTTCTTAGTTATGAACAGATTTAACTGAAATCAGCTTGTTTCCCAATGTTATGCTTCATTTATTTAGATAGAAAATATTTTTTAATGAAAAATATTTTTTATAAAAAAAATTTAAAATATATTTTTTTATATTTGGTGGTGGTGGTGGTGATGGAACAAAGGTGAAAGTAAAGATTGTGACATAGTGGTGGGGTGATGGTGGCAGTGATGATGGTAGTGGCTATGGTGATGGTAGTGTGATAGTGAAGGTGAGAATAGTGGTGATGGTGTTGTGAAATTAGTAAAAATTTAATTGGAAAAACATTTTTTGTTTTTTAAAAGTAACAAACAACAAAATTCGTGGGGGACTAAAGGAAGAAGATGGAGGATGGATTGGGTGTGGTAAGGCATAGATATCTTAAAATGAGTGGTTCAGATTTGTTAAAAGGTATAATTAGATTTTGGATAAATTAAAATGAATGGTTCAAATTTGCTAAGAGAAAGATGGTTTAATGTCTAAAATATCCGTAGCTAAGAGATTAACAAACAATTCCTTGTTTATGCCCTGATGCAATTTAATATGGGTCTTATAACACTTTCTTCAAACAGATTCTTTCACATTTTATTTCTTCAAACAGGCTCTTATAACATTGTAAACAGGTTCTTATAACATGTAGGGGAGAGAGTGAGGGTGAGAGAGAGAGAGAGAGAGAGATAGTTGTAATTTTTTTTTTAATCTTCCATGTTCTTTCACATTTTTTTTAATTACTAAAACTTATTTGATTGTCTCAAAATTATATATTTGATTATTATAAAACAAACTTTTTAATTAATTAATTAATGTGTATTTGATTTTGTTGTTGAACCAAATGAAATAAAATAAGATTGAATGTATATTTAGCTTTTGTTGTGAACCTTAAAAAAAAATAAAAAAATAAGTTGTTAACATTAAATATATTAAAAAAGAAAGAAAAAAGATTGAAGGTATATTTAGCTAAAACCTTAAAAAAAATAAAAAAATAAAAAAAATAAAAAAGAAGAAGGTTGTTAACATTAAATATATTAAAAAAGAAAGAAAAAAGATTGAAGGTATATTTAGTTTTTGTTGTGAATATTAAAAAAAAAAAATTATTAACATTAAATATATTAAAAAATAAAGAAAAAATATTGAAGGTATATTTAGCTTTTGTTGTGAACATTAAAAAAAAAAAAAAGTGTTTGTTAACATTAAATATAAAAATAAAAATAAAATAAAAATGGGGATTAAAGTGGGTTGGGGAAAATCCAAACCCATTAAGAAATGGAGAGGGTGGTACCCATGGGGAATGGGGAATGGAGAAAATTTATTATAAGGAATGGAGATGGGGAATTAATATCCACCCCATTAACCCCCATTGTCATCCCTAATCAATATCTCAAATATTTGACAAACATTAACTTCCACTTATTCAAATTACAAACACAATTGTGTTTGGTTGTGATTTCAAATCACAATTCTACATCTTAATTCAAGCATTGTGTTTGGTTGTGATTCTCAAATGTTGTTTTGAGAACTCTGCAAAACACATCTGTTTTACTCTGCAACATCAGACGCATTATTCATCTTTTTTTTTTGAAATTTATGCCTTGGGGATGTCCACCCGGAAGAGCACCCGGATGTCCTTGGGGACATCCACCCGGGTGTCCTCTGAATTCCAGATTTTTTTTTTTTTTTTTTTTTTTTTTTTTTTTTACATAATCGGAAAAATATTTTCTGAAAATTTTTAAATTTTTTATGTGCTTTAAAATAATTTTAAGTTGTATATTTAGTTATGAGTTGTAAATTTTTGTATCACATATCAAATGTCACATCAACAATCCCCCACTCAAATCAAACCTCTTTTCCAAAACTATTTTCAAAACTCTTTACCAAACAAATTTTCTACACTCAAATCATAATTCTACAACACACAAACTCAAAATACAACTCATACTCTCAAATCACATTTACAAAATACAACCAAACGCAGGCTTTAGATTTTTTATTTTATGTTTTGGGAGAAAAAATAATCAAGATGACATGTTACAAATATACATATAAATTGACCACATGCAAAGTAGCTAAAAAGATGTTGAGAAGCATATAGTATACGATATATGGCTTAGAGAGAAGAGTAATTACCATTGTGAGACAGGCTGAGGGGACGAGTGAGAAAATAGCAGAGAGAGAGAGAGAGAGAGAGAGAGAGAGACCAAGGCTGTGTTTGGTGCAGGGAGTTTCTATTTGGATAGTCTCGCCCCAAGCCCGGGGAGTTTCTATTTGGATAGTCTGTTTGGATTGAGTGATTTAGATAAAATAAGGATAAATGAAAAAGAAATACATAGAAAATTAAATTTTCTTTTTAAAACAAATTATTTTTTTTACAAAATTAAAGAGATTGAGAAAGAGGGAAAAAACTATTATTACAATCGTTTGATTAAGCTTCTCTCATGTTGGGATCTCAACGTGATATAACTTGAAAGGTCCGTAGGGCCCAACACGGGTCTCATTTCGATGATTCGAATTATATATTTTGTAAGACTTGAAATGTATATTATCTATGAAAAAATTTAGAGGATTTGATAATCGTAACTTTTTCATTTTATCACATTTGTCTCTAAAAAAATAGTTGACAAATATAGACCATTTATTTTTTAGAAACAAACGTAATAAAATGAAAAGCTTACGATTATCAGGTCGCTCCAAATTTTTATCAGGATAATATAGATTGCGAGCTCTACAAAATGAACGGTTTAGATCATCGAAACGAGACCCATGTTAGGTCCTATGGGCCCCTTAATTTCTATTATGTTGAGATTTTAACATGAGAAAAACCTAACCCATGTCAAAATAAGACAAACTTTAAATAAATCTTCGATTCAATAAATTATTTAGTGTTTTTGAAGCACGTTAACACTCAATATTAAAATATCAAATCATCCCAAACTCTCACAAAAAATTTCTCTCTCAAAATATACAACCAAACAAACCAAAAAAATTTCTAAAACAACTCTCCTAAATTTTTTTCAAAAACAACTCTCCCAAAAACAAACCAAACAAGCCCTATGTCTCTTAAAATAATTATTATTTTAAAATGCTACTTAAACTTCTTCTAAAAGTATTTGATAATTCCTTATTGGGTTACTATTTTTTAAGGGAGAATTACAATACAATTTGATAAGAAAATAAAAAAATTACCCAAATAACATGGGTGCAAACCCCTCCATGTTTATGTAAAAAAAAAGAAATTATCTATCCCACTACTATGGGCCTGTTTGGTAACCATTCCGTTTTCAGTTTATATTTACAAAAATTTTTAAAATTGTTATAAAAACTTGTTTGATAATTTTTTTGGTTTATAAAAGGTTGTCTCAATTTATAAATTTGAGGAAAAAACGTATATTCAAAAAATGAGTTTACGTTTTCAGTTTTTTTTTTCAACTAATTTTTTTTTCAAATAATTTATTTTCAATTAATTTTTTTTTCAAATAATTTTTTTTTCAAATAATTTTTTTTTCAATTATTTTTTTCCAATTAATTTTTTTTTCAATTATTTTTTTAATTAATTTTTTTCAATTATAATGTGTGTGATCCCATTGTCATAAATAATAAAAAATAAATATAAATATTTTAAGCTTGAACAAACATATTTTTTAGTTTATATTTTTAAACATTTTGTTCAAACCAAACGCATTTGTAATTTATTTTTTTTAAAAATAAACAAAAATCAATTTATAAAATTTTTATAAACAAAAATAAAAAATGTAAACATTACCCAACGCTACCTATGTAATTCCCTCATTTTTTAACAATCCATGCTCACTATTGTTCGTCAGTATAGTTGGCCTGCTTTTATGATTATTGTTTATATACCTTTTAGGTCCTGGCCTAATGATTTTTTTTTGTTGTTTTGTTTTGTTTGGCTCAAATTTTTGCATAAACTATCTTTTTACTTTTTAGGTTTTTGGCTTAGCGAAGCTCTCAAATATATATTCTCAAGTTGATCGAGATTTGTGAGTTCTTTAAATCATTTCTACATAGATCTCGTAATTATCTTTATAATATAAATTGAATTTGGCTTAAATTTTTATCTCTTGAATTATATACATAGACATGATTTTTATTCAACATGATTTTCTTGTTAAAAACTCGGGCCCGTTCCTATTACGATGATACAATGCTTTGTAGCACTTTGACTTATCTCTCATGTTATTTGTGTATTTCGTTTTTTTTTTTATAAATAAAATTAATTTATTTATTGATAAAAAAAAAATGCCTATAAATTTTTCTCATAAAAAAAAGTGTCTAACCCTTATACTGTGTTTGGTTGGGAGATTTGAAAAATGATTTGGAAAGGGAAATGGAAAAGGTAAGTGAAATGTGAATAAAATGTACTCACATTTCACATAGTTTCACACACTTTTTCCCTTTCCTTTTCCAAATTCCTCCCAAATCTCCTAACTAAATACAATATTAATGTCAATCCCTTAGTCGTTGACTAAGGAATTGAACTGTAATTAGTTGATTCAGTGGAATGAATATCAAGTTATCACAATAAAAGGGATCTCAAATTATATTGAGAGAACAATTTTCATCCCATACACCACAATGAGTAAGAGATGATCAGTTGAACTCGAAAAATCCAGTTATATATTGGACATATATATATTATCTATAACGCGGAAGCAGCACGCAGCAAGCAGATAAAGAAAATGGATTACGAAATTAAAATGAAACCAAACCAATAAATTGATTGACAGACAGAAAATGGAATGCACTTAATTAATTAAAATTATTTAAAACTTTTAATTAAGATACAGCAAATAACTTACAATTACAATCGTAGCAACTGCAAGGATCTTAACTTGGTTACAGAAGGAGGGAATGATTTTCTAAATCAAACTGAAAGTTGATTGACGACTTAAAACTGATGAATGAATACATTGAATTACAATATATAGAAAATAAAGTGGCATGTGACTGATGAAGGCAACTGGCAACACATGAAGTAAAGCAGATGCTGTCGATTGCTTTCGGTGGAGTGATTGCACGGATGAGCAGCTTTAGTAACAGTTGATTGAGTGAATAGTGACAGTAAACAGTAAAAGTGAACAGTAACTTTTACTATTCATCACTTTCGGTGGAACATGTGAATATAGGAATCAATATAGATACAAATTAGCAGCTTTTCTCAGAAGAGTATTGATTGAAGCTAATTTTTATTTATAGGGAATCCTATGTTGATCACGCATATGGGTCCTGAGCATCTTGGAACTCAGATCTTCCATATGAGATGGGTTGAGTAGTTGATCCTTCAGAAGATTGTGACTGGTCTGAGCTATCTTCTGAATTTTCTGAACTGGTTGACTGGGCTTCACCTTGATCCATAATTTTGCAGACTAACTGGAGCACTTCATCTTTGGATAATTTGGATTTGCTTTTGGGCTGAGCAGGAGGTGAACGAGCTTTGACTGGGCCTTGGATTTGGATTTTGATTTGGGCTTTGATTGAGTCTTGGCTGAGCTGGTACTGCAGGAGCTTTAGACTTAGTCTTTGGTTTATCAGTATTGGACTGAATATTTGACTTGGATGATTTGGGCTTGGAACCACTAGATGAGGGGCTTCCAAGGTTGATTGGAGGAAGGCTGGGCTGGCTTCCTTGGCTGATTGCAACAGTTGGGTTCTGCTGAGCTTTAACCATTGCAGGAGTGGGAGCACATTGATCAGATGGGAATTCTTCTTGAATAATTTCAAATATACGGGGCAAATTGAACTTAGCCCACCATTTGACTGAGTGATGTCGGATGATTATGTTACCATCAATTCCATAATGCCATTTGAATATCCAAGGGATTTTATATTTGGATATAAAAATTAACAATAATGGGAATGATCGTTGATGAGCAGTGAAAGGATAAACAGTAGCAAAATAGTTGATTAATTCAATTAGATCATCAGGGAGGATGTCTAAAATGGCGCCATAATGAGTCCACCATCGCAGAAACCAGGAAGGTAATTCTGACTTGAATTTTTGATCAAATGAAATGAACTAGGAGTGACTGAAAGTTTCATTTTGGTACAAGAAGATCTTGAACCAAGTATCAATGTAATCATGGTAATTGTATTGAATAGAATGACCAGGTAATTTGAAAGGGGACGCAGGGATTTCAGAACCTTGTTGAGTAAGAAGTATTTTCTCTAAAGGAGGATGACTAGAACTAACAGAAGTAGTGTCAGAAGTTTTCCATTTATATTTGGTGATTGTAGTAAGCTTTTTGTAATATTTGTCAACATATTCTAATAGGGGTAGTTCAAAACCATATTCAATCATAAAATCATACCATTGTCTAGAAATTTGGACATTTGAACAGAAGTATATTTAGCATAGTAAGCATGTCGTTTAGTTTTATTTGCTTTAGATTTAAATTCAATAAGTAGTTTATCAAGATTAGGAGTAAATTCTTTTTTGATTGTCATTAATTGAGGATTGATTGGTGGTATAAATTCTTCAAAATCAGTTTGAGTTGGAGAATTATTAGAAGCGATTTCTTCTTCAGGTAAATGTATGTGTGTAGAATAAATAGGTTTACTAATTTGAGAGGAAGTAGTATTATCAATGCATTTTAATTTACTAGTTGAGGTTTGACCAAGATGAAGTTGACTATTTTTGCGAAATAAGGGAGTATTGAATATTTCATCTTCAGTTTCAATTTCAGTCGGAACACTAGATATACTATGTCGAGAGGATTGACTACGATTAAATTTAATGCGAACAGAACCATCATTGTATTGTTGAATATCTTGGATATCTTGCATTGAAGATTGTTGTTGATTATGTTTGTAATTTTCATTGACAGTAACCCATTGATCAGGTAGATCAATATTTTCCATTCAATCATTTGAGAAACATTAATATGTGATTCCTGATTACTACTGCTTTGAATTAAAAGAGTTTTATCTTTGGGGCTCTTGTGTAAAGCATGAACATTTAAATTAGTTTGCATGCATTTGTAATGAACACGATATATTAAAGCAATATTATGAACATTTTCTTTCATATTAGTGAATGAACCATGTAATTGAATGTTCAATGTTAATTCATCTAAAATATGAGGATCTCGTAAACTCAATGTAAAATCAGGAAAACAATTAAAATGTACTGGACTTTTATGAAGACCAGTTTCCATCATACCCATTAAACTATCATTGTAATTAAGAAAGCGAGCATCCCTTAAACATAATAAAACAGAGGTATTTTTCCCTACCATGGTTAATGGATTTACACCAACTTGAATTAAACCAATATGCATAAAATTGTAACCATTATTTAAATGTCTTTTGATTAACTTAGCATCAAATAATCTACAAGTTGCTCTAGGTTTTTCCAAAGCATAAACTTGTTCAATGGTTTTAACATGCAAAGTGACTTTAAAAACATTCTGTATAAAAGTAGTTTTATAAATTTCTTTAATTGGTAGTTTTGGTATATTTCATCCTGCATCAATTTTATCATTTTGTATTTCAACATCTTCTTCATTTATTACTAATCCGTGATTAGGTATTGAGGGCAAAGCTGTTGACCTAGAACTGACTGATGAGTTACTTCTAAATAATCGATTCATTGTTCTTGTTAATTAATCAGTTTTACAGATATCTTAATACATACCCTATTCTAGTCATGTTATCACAGACCAAAGTGGTTTGAGTACAGACCCTATTCTAGAAACCCTGATGTCCGACACTGCCTAACCCTAAGGACTTACTCTGGACAGGGGATGAAAGTGGGTGACTTAAACCTGGTGGATAAACACAGACTGATCTCGTGGGTGATTAAGATGAACTGAAAACTAGATTAATCAAGTGAACAATAGAATGGATTAATTGGAAGAAACAAAGCAGTTAGAAACAGGATACAACATAACTTGGCTCTGATACCATTAACGCGGAAGCAGCACGCAGCAAACAAATGAAGAAAATGGATTACGAAATCAAAATGAAACCAAACCAATAAATTGATTGACAGACAGAAAATGGAATGCACTTAATTAATTAAAATTATTTAAAACTTTTAATTAAGATACAGCAAATAACTTATAATTACAATCGTAGCAACTGCAAGGATCTTAATTTGGTTACAGAAGGAGGGAATGATTTTCTAAATCAAACTGAAAGTTGATTGAAGACTTAAAACTGATGAATGAATACATTGAATTACAATATATAGAAAATAAAGTGGCATGTGACTGATGAAGGCAACTGGCAACGCATGAAGTAAAGCAGATGCTGTCGGTTGCTTTCGGTGGAGTGATTGCACGGATGAGCAGCTTTAGTAACAGTTGATTGAGTGAATAGTGACAGTGAACAGTAAAAGTGAACAGTAACTTTTACTATTCATCACTTTCGGTGGAACATGTGAATATAGGAATCAATATAGATACAAATTAGCAACTTTTCTCAGAAGAGTATTGATTGAAGCTAATTTGTATTTATAGGGAATCCTATGTTGATCAGGCATATGGGTCCTGAGCATCTTGGAACTCAAATCTTCCATATGAGATGGGTTGAGTAGTTGATCCTTCAGAAGATTGTGACTGGTCTGAACTATCTTCTGAATTTTCTGAACTGGTTGACTGGGCTTCACCTTGATCCACAATTTTGCAGACTAACTGGAGCACTTCATCTTTGGATAATTTGGATCTGCTTTTGGATTTGCTTTTGGGCTGAGTAGGAGGTGAATCGAGCTTTGACTGGGCCTTGGATTTGGATTTTGATTTGGGCTTTGATTGAGTCTTAGGCTGAGCTGGTACTGCAGGAGCTTTAGACTTAGCCTTTGGTTTATCAGTATTGGACTGAATCTTTGACTTGGATGATTTGGGCTTGGAACCACCAGATGAGGGGCTTCCAAGGTTGATTAGAGGAAGGCTGGGCTGGCTTCCTTGGCTGATTGCAATAGTTGGGTTCTGCTGAGTTTTAACCATTGCAGGAGTGGGAGCACATTGATCAGATGGGAATTCTTCTTGAACAATTTCAAATATACGGGGCAAATTGAACTTAGCCCACCATTTGACTGAGTGATGTCGGATGATTATGTTACCATCAATTCCATAATGCCATTTGAATATCCAAGGGATTTTATATTTGGATATAAAAATTAACAATAATGGGAATGATCGTTGATGAGCAGTGAAAGGATAAACAGTAGCAAAATAGTTGATTAATTCAATTAGATCATCAGGGAGGATGTCTGAAATGGAGCTATAATGAGTCCACCATCGCAGAAACCAGGAAGATAATTCTGACTTGAATTTTTGATCAAATGAAATGAACCAGGAGTGACTGAAAGTTTCATTTTGGTACAAGAAGATCTTGAACAAAGCATCAATGTAATCATGGTAATTGTATTGAATAGAATGACCAGGTAATTTGAAAGGGGACGCAGGGATTTCAGAACCTTGTTGAGTAAGAAGTATTTTCTCTAAAGGAGGATGACTAGAACTAACAGAAGTAGTGTCAGAAGTTTTCCATTTATATTTGGTGATTGTAGTAAGCTTTTTGTAATATTTGTCAACATATTCTAATAGGGGTAGTTCAAAACCATATTCAATCATAAAATCATACCATTGTCTAGAAATTTTGGACATTTGAACAGAAGTATATTTAGCATAGTAAGCATGTCGTTTAGTTTTATTTGCTTTAGATTTAAATTCAATAAGTAGTTTATCAAGATCAGGAGTAAATTCTTTTTTTATTGTCATTAATTGAGGATTGATTGGTGGTATAAATTCTTCAAAATCAGTTTGAGTTGGAGAATTATTAGAAGCGATTTCTTCTTCAGGTAAATGTGTGTGTGTAGAATAAACAGGTTTACTAATTTGAGAGGAAGTAGTATTATCAATGCCTTTTAATTTACTAGTTGAGGTTTGACCAAGATGAAGTTGACTATTTTTGCGAAATAAGGGAGTATTGAATATTTCATCTTCAGTTTCAATTTCAGTCGGAACACTAGATGTACTATGTCGAGAGGATTGACTACGATTAAATTTAATGCGAACAGAACCATCATTGTATTGTTGAATATCTTGGATATCTTGCATTGAAGATTATTGTTGATTATGTTTGTAATTTTCATTGACAGTAACTCATTGATCAGGTAGATCAATATTTTTCCATTCAATCATTTGAGGAACATTAATATGTGATTCCTGATTACTACTGCTTTGAATTAAAAGAGTTTTATCTTTGGGGCTCTTGTGTAAAGCATGAACATTTAAATTAGTTTGCATGCATTTGTAATGAACACGATATATTAAAGCAATATTATGAACATTTTCTTTCATATTAGTGAATGAACCATGTAATTGAATGTTCAATGTTAATTCATCTAAAATATGAGGATCTCGTAAACATGTAAAATCAGAAAAACAATTAAAATGTACTGGACTTTTATGAAGACCAGTTTCCATCATACCCATTAAACTATCATTGTAATTAAGAAAGCGAGCATCCCTTAAACATAATAAAACAGAGGTATTTTTCCCTACCATGGTTAATGGATTTACACCAACTTGAATTAAACCAATATGCATAAAATTGTAACCATTATTTAAATGTCTTTTGATTAACTTAGCATCAAATAATCTACAAGTTGCTCTAGGTTTTTCCAAAGCATAAACTTGTTCAATGGTTTTAACATGCAAAGTGACTTTAAAAACATTCTGTATAAAAGTAGTTTTATAAATTTCTTTAATTGGTAGTTTTGGTATATTCCATCATGCATCAATTTTATCATTTTGTATTTCAACATCTTCTTCATTTATTACTAATCCGTGATTAGGTATTGAGGGCAAAGCTATTGACCTAGAACTGAATGATGAGTTACTTCTAAATAATCGATTCATTGTTCTTGTTAATTAATCAGTTTTACAGATATCTTAATGCATACCCTATTCTAGTCATGTTATCACAGACCAAAGTGGTTTGAGTACAGACCCTATTCTAGAAACCCTGATGTCCGACACTGCCTAACCCTAAGGACTTACTCTGGACAGGGGATGAAAGTGGGTGACTTAAACCTGGTGGATAAACACAGACTGATCTCGTGGGTGATTAAGATGAACTGAAAACTAGATTAATCAAGTGAACAATAGAATGGATTAATTGGAAGAAACAAAATAGTTAGAAACAGGATACAACATAACTTGGCTCTGATACCATTAACGCGGAAGCAGTACGCAGTAAGCAGATGAAGAAAATGGATTACGAAATCAAAATGAAACCAAACCAATAAATTGATTGATAGACAGAAAATGGAATGCACTTAATTAATTAAAATTATTTAAAACTTTTAATTAAGATACAACAAATAACTTACAATTACAATCGTAGCAACTGCAAGGATCTTAATTTGGTTACAGAAGGAGGGAATGATTTTCTAAATCAAACTGAAAGTTGATTGAAGACTTAAAACTGATGAATGAATACATTGAATTACAATATATAGAAAATAAAGTGGCATGTGACTGATGAAGGCAACTGGCAACGCATGAAATAAAGCAAATGTTGTCGGTTGCTTTCGGTGGAGTGATTGCACGGATGAGCAGCTTTGGTAACAGTTGATTGAGTGAATAGTGACAGTGAACAGTAAAAGTGAACAGTAACTTTTACTATTCATCACTTTCGGTAGAACATGTGAATATAGGAATCATATATATATATATTTATAAAGATAGATAATATACATATATATATAAAGTTTGAGCTCTCTTTATGCTATGTTTGGTTGAGGGATTTAGGAAGGATTTGGAAAGAGAAAGAGAAAAGGTGTGTGAATTAAGTGAAATATAAATATGTTTTATTCACATTTCACTTATTTTTTTCATTTCCCTTTCCAAATCTTTCCTCAAATCCCCAACCAAACACAGTATTAGTGATTTAATTTTAGAGAATTTTCTAAGTAGATAATTCATACAAAATAATAGGTTGATCCGATATTGATAGTTATTGGATTGCATTTGTTTTTTTAAAAAAATAAATAAAAAATAGATGGTTTTAGTATTATACTTAGGCCTCGTTTGGGAACAGGCTATTTTAGTAACTTTTTAGATTTTTGGCTAAAATATGAGGTAAAAAAAACTAGTATGTTTGGGATGACTTTTTAGCTTTTTACGAAAAGATGTATAAAAAGTAGAGAGAAAAGAGAATTTTTGACTTTTTGGTATAAATTGTTGGATTTTTGATTTTTTTAGTAACTTTTTAGCTTTTAGGCTAAAACAGCCACTTGCCAAACGAGACCTTACTATCTATTTTGTAATCATAAATATGTTTCAATTATGTAATTATTGATATCCAATCAATTTAATTTTTTATATAAATGATCTATTTGATCCTACAAATAAAAAGGTTAATCACCATTATAGGCCCAAAGTAAGCCCACAACATCTCAAATTGGACCTCCGATGAAGCTTTGCCCATAAAAAATAAAAAATAAATAAATAAAACGACTTTCAAAATGAGTTTTCCGCTCCAATTAAAATGTCAAATTTAAAGATTTATGTGGCAATTTAAAGTTTTGAAATTTGACATTTAAAAAAAAAACAATATATTGAAATTATTGTATCTTAAAATAACTGACTTTATGAAAAGAAAATTTACTTTATCGAGAAAAAAAAAAGAGTAGAGAGTTAAAAAAAATTGAGACAAATACAAAAAAAATCTCAAGATTTAAGGCTTCTAACAAAATAAATTATGAATTTTGAATTTTATCAATTTAAATTCTAATTTTTTGATTTGTTTTCAATCTAAATCATTCGTTTATTTTTGTTAAGTAAAATTGACATAAAATAGTATTTTAGTTATTGAACTCAATGTAAATATACATAAAATGTTTAAAGTACCATTTTTATTGAGTTTAATGACTAAAACATCTATTTTTCATCTATTTTACTTGACGAAAATAAGCAAATATTTATATTGAAAATTAATAAAAAATTTAGGATTTTAATTGACAAAATAAAAAAAAACTCATAATTTACTTTTGGTTTGCATTTTCAAAAATTATTTTTAGACTACTTTTCATTTGTCTTTATTGATTTTTTTATTTATATTTTAGTCATTTTTTAAATTTTTTTTAGATACATCAAGATTAGTTGTATCTAAAAAATACAAGGTTTAACTAAAATATTAAAAAAAAAATAACTAAAAATAAACGAAAATTAGAACAAAAATGCAAACACGTTTTTGTTATAATTTTCGTTTATTTTTAGTGATTTTTTAAAAATATTTTAATCAATTTATTTTACTTTTTAGATATATTTTGATTAAATTCATCTGGAAAATATAAAGATTGACTAAATATATAAAAATTTCAATAAAAATAATTTTAAATTATTTTAAAAAAATCAAACTAAACAAGTATTATTTTTTTTGGTAGTTTTTTTTTTTAAAAAATAAATAAATAAGCAAAAGATTCCAAATAATTGTATTGAGTCCAAAATAATCAGAATTCTCTAACCTCTCCATTCGAAGCCATCACGTAATAATGTCACAAATTAATGATAAAATATGACATCTCGTCCCATTTCATGTTGTCTTCTCAATCATTTAACATATTATATAGTGAACTCGATTATAATGATCAATTATAATCTTTATGGCCTGCCACTCAGCCATGTTAGCAAATGGGTAAGGGTTTTTTTGTTTTTTTTTTGACATTACGCTATAACAAGATTTAAATTGTACATAAGTTAAAGGGGTTATAATTGATCATTTTTCAATATGAACACGATTATGACACAACTTAATAATACAAATAGTTTTTTTTTTATCAACAAAAGAAGAAATTTTATTGATGAAAAAGATTACATCAATAAAAAAGACAAAAAGAGAGGGTGCACAAGCATCATAGCGAACAGAGAGATCCCAACTAGGTTAGCACCCAAGAGCACGCCCAATCATATGCTAGCACCCTAGGAAGTTGATGAGAAACCAACCTCCACACGACTACAAATCAAACTTGACTACAACTCCAAAGTAACAAATCAAATGCCCCAGATGAACTGCCCCAGTAGCAGCAACAGATTAACAGAGCCAAAGCAACAAAGTCAAAGCAGATCAGCAAGTTGAAGAAAATAGAACAACAACCAGAGAAGAACAGATCCTAAGTAGATCAGCAAACACCTCAGATACCAAAACAATCAGAAACCCAAAACAAACAATCTAAAGCATAGCAACCCAAAACAAACAATCCGGAGCATAGCAAAACTAGCAGCACAGAACCCATCATAGCCCCAATAACCAAAACAAACAGAGTTAACCCATCATCTCCAACCCTTAAAGGTGTTGACTCACCCATTTAATATTTGAGACAATTCCATGAATGGAGTAGAAACAACCCAAATCATAAGACTTCACCCACATGACCACTCTAACTTTTATTGCCTCACACAAATCTTCAATATCAGGCTGAAGCTTTGTTTGACATTACCTACGGTAGCCAACTTTTTTGTGTTGAGACTTTTTTAGCTTGGCTTTTTTAGCCTCGTTTGGTTTTCATTTTGGGATTTTTTTTTACTTTTGTGAGAGAAAAAGTGTAATGATTATGATTTAGATGTGACATTTTGTCTTATTGGCTTATATAACCTATTTTTTCTTTTTGTGCTTTTTTAGTCCCAAAATGTTTACCAAACGAGAACTGAGTATTATTAAAAATGCAGTCATTTCTATATAACCATAGAGACCAAACCACAGAGATGAAAATAACTCTCCAAACTTGCTTTGCCTTTTTCCTAAACTTCCACCCTAATCACCAATGCATCAAGTCATCAAGAGAACCTGGTATTACCCACTCAATGTCCCACAAATCCATGATTTTAGACCAAACATTCCATGCAAAGAAACAAGATAGAAAAAGGTGATTAGCAGTTTCCACCTCAGCTTTACACAACACACAGGGCAACACTGCAGGACTTGACAATACACCAATTCTGCTAAGAAATGAAGAAGTTTTTAGCCTACCCTTCCAAGCAAGCCAGGTAATAAACTTAGCCTTAGGAGGAGCAAAATTATTCCACACTAAATCTGATAAGCTATACACAGGGCCAAGACTTTGCATGCACCAGTTATACATAGCTCCAACTTTAAACAACACTGACTGCTGAACTTTCCAACTAATGGAATCATTTTGATCACTATGTGGGCAAGGCCTTGATCCCAACATATTTTGCAGCCTAAGCACCTCATATACCTCCCAACCAAGAAGGGGCCTTCTAAAATTAAAGCACCAATTATTGGTGCTGTCCTGACAAGAAAGCTACAATTTCAGAGTGATCTCTTTGTCTAAAGTCAGCTGGTACAACTAGGAAATTGGGATTTAAGACTTAAGGATCCCCTCCAAATATCATCCCAAAACTTCACCCTATTCCCATCACCAATCCTAAGCTCCACATTTTCCACAAAGAAATTATACAACCTAGGATTTACATGTACCACAGCAAGAATATCTCTCCAGATAATAGAAACAGACCTAAAACCATTCAATGAAGGGAACCAACCTCCTCCGGATACACCATATTTGGCATAAATCACTAATTTCCGCAAAGCTTTATCTTCCAAGGCATATCTCCGCCACCACTTAAGTATCAAGCACTCATTAGTCACTAGGAGATTTCGGATACCAAGACCTTCTTGAGTCCTAGGCAGTTGCACCTCATTTCATGTTACCAAATGAATTTTCCTTTGAGATTCATCTTCTCTCCACAAGAACCTAGCTTGAATCTTATCAATTTCTTTAGCCACACACACTGGAATCTTAAATAAAGACAGATAGAAGATGGGTAGGGAAGACAGAACAGACTTAATAAGAGTGACTCTCCCAGCATAAGAGAGCATCATACGCTTCCAACCATATAATTTCTTTTTAATCTTTTCCACCACTGGCTACCATACTTGCTTTCTACGTGGCAATCCAAGAAACTTTATAGGAAGATTATGACTTAGACAATTCAGTTTAGCTGCAAATTCTTCCACCAACCCATCTTCAACACCTACACCATAAATCAGATTTTATGAAAGTTTATCTTCAACCCCGAGACCATTTCAAAGCATCTCAAAATGTGATTCACAGCCATAATCTCAGACCAATCAGCCTCACAAAATATGATAGTGTTATCTGCGAATTGGAGATGAGATATATTAACCCCTCTACCCACTACCACTCCTTTTATAATCGTCAACTCTTTAGCTCTTGACAGCAAATATTCGACCCCTCAACAATAACATTAAACAAAAAAGATGAAAGAGGATCTCCTTGTCTAATTTTGTGGACAAAATTCAGCAGACGGTGAGCCATTGACCAAAATAGAAATTCGAGCAGATTCCACACATTCTTTCATCCAGCGAATCCATCTTGATCCAAACCCAAAACTGGATAACATCTGCAGCAAACAATTCCAATTAACCGTGTCATAAGCTTTCTGGAAGTCCAGTTTGACAATGAGGCCCTTCTTCTTTGATTTTTTCCACCAATCCACCACCTCATTTGCTATAAGCACTCCATCCAAAGTATTCCTTCCCCCCACAAAAGCAGACTGAATCTTATCAATTACACTAGGCAGTACTTGCTTGAGTCTATTAGCCAACACTTTGGACAACACTTTGTAGGGAGAATTTATCAAACTAATAGGCCAATAATCAGTAAGAGAATTAGGGTTTTCCTTCTTGGGGATAAGAGTAACAAAGGAACAATTTACCCCATATCCCAATTTACTGTTACTGTAAAACTCCTTCATGAACTTCATGATGTCATCTTGCAAAAATTCCCAGCTTTTTTGAAAAAAAGCATATTAAACCCATCCGGACCTGGGGCTTTGTTGCCATCACAATATTTAATAGTAGCTCATACTTCTTCCACTGAAAACTCTCTCTGTAAAATGTCAACTACCTGATTAGCTCCAATCTTCTGGAGCTCTCCTCCAATTCTTGGCCTATACCTCCATTGTTCAGTAAATAAACTCTGGAAATGGTAGCAAGCTGCTTGTTTAACCTCATTGGGTTCTTCAACCTCAACCCTATTAACCACAAGAGAAGTAATCAAGTTTCTATTATATCTCTTCGTAGCTATAATATGGAAAAATCTAGTATTTCGGTCACCTTTAAGAGCCCAATCCATCCTAGACTTTTGCACCTACATCCACTCTTTCCTTTTCCTAAGCTTCCAAGTCACACCCCTTACCTCCTTTCTTCTGCCCTTCTCCATCTCATCCAACTCCCTCAGTTCAGATTGTAAATCTAGAGAGTGTAGTTCAGTTTCAGCTTCTTGCAACTTTTAGTCTACATCACCAAACACTGTCACATTCCATCTTTTTAAAGCAACTTTCAAAACTCTCAACTTCTCCATAATTACATAGCTTGCCCAACCTTGTACCATTGTTGAATCCCAAACTCTTGTCACTTCATCAAGAAAATTAGGGTGTAAGACCCAAGCATTTATGAACTTAAAATGCCACACCCCAAAATTTGGACAATTAAATATTAAATTAGGACTAAACCCCAATCAATATTTCATCATCCAAATCCTAGAGGTGAAACAAAATTTAAACGTTCTCGTCTCCATAAAGTTTAAGTAAATTTCCATGCTCAAAAGATTACAAGGGATAAAAAAAAAACTAACAAAACACCAACCAAACCATCCACTATAATTTCATAACTATCCAATACTTCCAACATTAAAGTAACAATAAATAGTCAAAACAACTTAAATAATGTAAAGTTATAAACCATGACAAATTATCAAAATACTAAAGTCATAAAAAAAAAATAATAAATACATAAACTAATATTAACTCTAAGCTCAAGAAAATAAAAGAAGTCCAAACGACATGTCCAACAACTCTAGTTATTTCTCGTCACCACTATAGTCCCAACTAATCCTGCAAAAGAAGCTCGGCTGCGCTCAAATAGAACGCACCCGAGTTGTCAAGAGACAAAACGGGTCAGTATACAAGTATACCAGTATGAGTACAAATATTTGACACTCACGTGTCCACCAGACACAAATAAAAGTACATTTAATACTTGTTATGGGACAATATAAGTAGTTCCACCCGCACTGAGATGAAGGGGTAGTTTCCCGAGATACGGTGGCATTTAATTTCTTACCCGTACACAACTAAATATAAATTGAGTATAGAATAAACAAATAAACATAAAATTATGGTGGGTTAGCCCTGCATAAAAAGTTAGTAAGACCCACCATTCTGCAAAAAAAAAAAAAGAGTTTTTATAATTTAATCATAAGTAAATTGCTGAAGCAGTATAAAAACACATTGTTTCATGCTTAAATCATTCGAATTGACCAAAACTCAAAGAACAAAAGTTATACAAAATGAAATTTTCTAAAAGGTAACGTGAACGAATTTAGTAAAAACTAAATAGGTTGAGAGAAAAACTTAATAAAAGAACCTAAACGAAATTCGATCGAAAAAATCTGGAATTGAAAACGAAAAGAAACTGCCCTAAGATGATTTTTTTTGAAAAAGTTCAAAACATGAAAAGTGTTCAGAATAATGTTTTACTTCAATTTACACCAAATCAATAAAAAGAGCTCGTTTCGTGAGTTAAAACAGGCTCTAAAATTTGCATTGCTAAAATGAATAAAAACTACTATAACCAAGATCATCTTATTACAAGTTCTAATCGATCTTTTTAGTACAAAGTTAAAATACAAAAGTTGTCTAAAATTAAGTATAATATCTCTGCCTAAATTTCATAATTTATCAAGGTCGTTTACTATTTTTCAAGATGTACAAATCAATACAATATACACTATACCAATAAACTCATATTTAATTATTTGTACCTTAACTCCACCACTTCGGCCCTTCACTTCCGGCCTACACATGTAAGAATCTGAATTTTTGGACAACTAATTAGTTTGTTAATCATACTATTAAGTCAATTCATAGTGATTATTAAATTATTATGTTAATAGCATTGAAAAATCTAGAAACCCTAGATGTTAATTTGTGATTATGTATCAATAATAAGCAAAATATAACAATCCCAATCAAACAATCAAAAGAAAGAGACACAAAGATTTTACGTGGAAAAACCACAATTGGACACCTTCCAATTGTGATCAAAAAACCACGGGCAACTGCCACAAGAACAATCCACTAAGAAGATTTAAAGGAATTACACAGGTATACTCTCAATTATCTAGCGAATTCACAACGCCTAATTGAACCAACCTCTATGTGCCTCTTCCAACCCTATCTTCAGCACGGAATTGTCTTTCTGATGAGCCACTCCGGATTCCACCAAAGCTTCAGGCTCGAATTCTTCAGAATTCACAACTGAAGAACAACTCTCTCTTTTGTGTATAACAAACAAATCTTTAATGTACTCTCTTTAAACCATGAGTTGAATACTCAATAAAACATCAAAGAAAAAAAAATAAAATATCCCCAGATATAAACCTTTAAGAACCAAAAAGAAGATCTGGAGGACTTCAATCAATCAGTGGTCTAGTTTTGGGAGAAAACCAACTACTTATAGAAAATCCAAAGCAATCCTAGTTGGGAAAGAAAACCAACTTTTTGTTTGTAGAAAACCAACTTCTTGCAGAACTCCAAAGTAATCCCACTTCTTATAGAAACCCAAAACAAACCTTGTTTCAGAAGAAAATCAACTCCATAATGAATCTGGAAATCTGGGATCGCGCGGTCCGCTCGAGCGTAGGTCTTCCCGCTCGAGCGGAGACTTCAAATTTTGTGATTTCATATAGGCTCCCCGCTCGAGCGTCCGTTTCCCCGATCGAGCGGAGAATCACACCTTCCAGTATTTATTCAGGCAAAACAGAGATACTGCGAGCTTGCAAACCCCGCTCGAGCGCCCATTTCCCCGCTCGAGCGGGAAGGCCAAAACTGGAAAATCTTGAAAAGCATAACATGAACGGATTTTGGTTGGATTCGCATCTAATAAACTCATAGCCTTACTGAAATAAAAATGCGAATAAAATTACAACTCAAAGGAGTTTTGTCAAACGGGGTTGCCAATAATAAAAACCTAACAAGCATCATGATTAATACCAATATAAAATTCCTTTAAATAAAATTATTTATCTTTCTGTGATTAAATTTTTATATCTAAACACAGTTGTGGACACTAAATGAGTTAAAAAAATAATAAACAAGTTGGTCAGAGGATAGAAGGGAGGAAAAAACATCTAGTGATTAGGATATATATACATTGATTTTCAAAAAAAAAAAAAATAGTTTGTTGTTTTGGGCAGAGCGTTTCGACTGCCCTTCTTCCCAATAAGGCTGCTGTTAAGGCATGCCATGGCATGCAAACATACTCTAAGTCTATTCTTGTAGATGATAGTTCCCAAGCCAAAAAAAATAAAAATATAAAATAAAAATAAAAATAAAAATAAAAATAAAAATTGCCTCCAAGCTCCTATATATAGTGCACTATTCACCCCTTTTCATTTCCACAACTGAGGAAAAGAAAAAAAGAGGAATAGTAGAAAAGAAAAGAAAAAGAGAGGAAGAAGAGAATGTCCTTGGTGGTTACCAATTCAAAAAAAGTTTTGAGAATTCTTTGTAAAAGCTCTTAAGGTAGGAATACTCAACCTCTATCCTCCCATAAATATTTTTCTTAACTAAAACTATATATTAAAAATATGCAAGAGTGTGCATTGTTAATACACAATAGCTCAATGCATGTTTACATTTTGATAGAATGATAATCTTATGATTATATGATTTATATCCTTCTTGCAAGCATGGATTAGATAGTTTAGCTATTGATTTTTTTTTTCTTATGTGTTCAAATATTCTTCATTGTTTGAATTAATCTTGCATGCTTATGAATTTATGTTTACTCTTCGTAAATATTATTTTCATCTATTCCCTGTTACCACAAATGAAAGTAAATATGAAGGATTAGAGTTTCACATGGGAATAGTAGCAAGAAATAATTTTTATAGTCTTGCGTATGATTCATGGTGAATACAAAGTGTGTTTTTCACAAAATAATGAATTTCCTGCAAAATAGATTTTTAATCCGTTTTGAATAAACCCAAACAAACTCATGAGAATACTTTCATAAAATCTGAAACTACTGTAGTTAGTTTAACATGTTTTCATGGTGCTAGAATATAAAAAAAAAAAAAATTTATTTGACAACGTTTCGTGGTCAAAACATATTTTTAACTTCATTGTTGTCTAGAGGCAACAACAATGCTGACTTTACCAGGTCACCGTTTATTCTATAGAATGAGTTTTCAAGTGATTGAAATTGGAAAAGTTATATCTTTAAGTTACCTTTCAAATGCCGCTGGTTTCATAATTTTCTTTTAAGCATTGAGAGAGAAACGTCAATTTTTCCAAAATGTGACAGAATTTGTCCAGTTTTCTTAGAAAAATTATTTGACCATCTTTCATTGGGTTTTAGTCTTCAAACTCTTCTGAAAATATGTTCTAAACTCAAATATTTAGCAAACTGTTCTGACCATACCTCTTTTTGACACCTTTTGAGGCCCTTTTTTATTTTTCAAATACAAATCATCTGTGCTGGAAGTTAATATAACTCACTGTCCCAAAAAAACCAGTTTTCTTCCAAAATTTATTTCTCCATTCTAAAATCGTTTTAGCCCTGATATTCTTCTTGAAATATTTTCCTAATTCAATGAACCAGCACCAGTTAAAATATTGTTATGGTTGAACTTCGTTTGGTAAGGGTTTCATATTTTTTTTGTTTGACCATACAGTGCTGAAAGAAGAAGTGTGTGAATTCTTAAGAAATTTTGTGATGATTCCTAAGACATTCTATCACATTTATTTTGGTTGCCATACATGACCATGTTGTGCTATATAAACATTAGGTCACTGTGGTTTTCAAACTAAAACTCGCATATCACTACAACAAAATGCACCTTTGGCGACCAAAATTGGCGACTAAAAAAACTTTAGTCGCCAAAGGTTATGGAATTGGCGACCAACATTTTTTTTAGTCGCCAAAAGTAAAATATTTAGCTACTAATTTTTTTTAGTCGGGGTATATTCATTATTGGCAACTAAAAAAAAATTTAGTCGCTAAAAATGCCAGAATTGGCGACAAAAAAAAACTTAGTCGCTGTATATTGACTTTTGGCTACTAAAATATTTAGTTGCCGAATGGAAAATAAAAAAATTATTTTTTATCTTTGGCGACTAAAGTTTTAGTAGCCAAAAACTTACTTTCAGCGACAAAAAAAAATTAGTCGCCGTATACTGATTTTTGGCTACTAAAATATTTAGTCGCCGAATGGAAAATAAAAATATTATTTTTTCTCTTTGGCGACTAAAGTTTTAGTCGCCAAAAACTTACTTTTAGTGACAAAAAATTATTTTAGTCGCCTTTAGCTGACTTTTTCCGACTAAAATGTTTAGTCACCAATTGTAATTAAAATTTTCAAAGAAAGATTTTGAATTTTTGGCGAGCTCCTTACTTAATTAACGACGAAGCTATATTTTAGTAGGGGAAAATAAGTTAAACAAGGATGTAAAATGAATGGCTAAGATCGATCACTTGAAGAACCAACGGATGGAGATCAATACCTCACCAATAAAATATTAGGGTAGGTGAAGAGAAGAAGAGAAGATGAAGGGGACGAAGGAGTCCCGCTGCATCGTCATCCCGCCGCCGCTCCTCCTCATGTTCACCGGCAATCGGAGCACCTCCTCTTCCTCTCCCATCGCCATCGTGACTGCTGCGATTACCATTGCCGCCGCTACCACCTCCGTCGTTGCCCTCTTTTCACGCCGCAACCTCCCCTCCACCGCCGATCTTCGCAGGTCCACCGCCACCGCCGCGAGATCTAGAGGCTTCATCACTGAGAAGAGACTCCATTGATGCTCCATCTCGCGTATGCTTTCTCTCTCTCTCCCTCTGTATATATATATATATATATGTTTCATGGAAATGGAGTCAATATAGTGGCATCTGATAGTCTAGCTGCTTTGTAGGCTATGGAAAAGAATGGAATGGAAGGAATTGTGAGGGTTGAGAGGTTTGTTTGACATTATACATGTGGTATTTGTCAATTCCTTTATAAGTGGTGTCATTGTATCTTAAAGCACAGGATTCTGCTGCACCACCATACCACACATTAATATTGAATTACCAATTCCCCTTTGCCTCCTCTCCTGAGGTACTGCTGGTGGTGGCAATTCAAAACCCAAGCAAACATTTTTGAAATACTTGTTTTGGCATTGGGAATATTTGACACCATGCAGCTTAATTGCATTTGCTTTGCTAATTTGTTGATCCACTAGCAGATTTTTACAAATTCTACCATCCCATTATTGATTAATAAAAAATAAAAACCATTTAGCGTAGGCATGAGAAAATATGTTTTTGGGTTTTCCTTGCCTCCCAAATATTAAGAGTCAGATTAGTGGGATATTTCTATCAAATTTGTTTTTTGGTTTTCCTTGCCTCCCAAATTCTTCTTCAAATCTTTAATCTAACTCTTCCTACAAGTCTTTTATTCAAAAACACTTTAAATATACGCATTAATATGTTAATGCATATTAAATTATGATTAGGATAGGAAAAAGCACATGAAAATAGTAGTTTTATATTCATCTCAAGTATATTGATGAAATATTTGAGTATTCCTCTAAAGTTATAATAATACTTAATTGTGTAAATTACGTTGATATTTTTTATATTTCGGTCCTTATGTCATTTTGATATTTATAATTTCAATCTTTATAATTTCAATTGGCTCAATTGACTCAGGATTCATGATTTTGTCTCATTGATTAAGTTGTTAGTGTTTTTTGATTGATTAAAATGTAATCGGTGTTATCAATTTGATCAAAATTGACACAAAATTTAAAATTAATGGTCAAAACCGATCTAATTGAAATTACAGATGCTAAAATTACACAATGAACAAAATGCAAAGATTATAAATATAATTTTTCAAATGAATTTGAAATCATGAGATGAGAATAAAAATTTATGATTATATAAAAAATAATGGAGATAAAACTTTATTTTAATGAAAAATATTCAATATGTCAGCTAGGACTATATAGTCTATTGTGACTTCCTCTCACTCCTTTTTATCCTTATGTTCTATTTATAAAAGTTGAACATTGCTTAAAGAATTTAGCTACATTAACAAGATGACTGTAGAGTCATAAATAACCACCACAACCATGCTTCTTAAAATTTAAAGATATTAAATTCTCATGACACATGTAAACTTAAAATATATATACTAAAGCCTTGTAAGCCAAAACAAGAATAGTGAAATGTCATTAGTTATAATGTGAGAAGTTTCTAAGTCTTATATTAAGCTAGCTGTGAAATTTTTGTCTAAGATCAAAGGAATAGAGAAAATGTCAAGTTAATATAGGAATTCTTATCTAGAACTAATCAATGGACCTTCACTCCCATTCACATCCAAATTGACTTAATAAATAAACACATTTATTCATGAGAAACTAACAATTTTAGGCCTTTGATTAAGATCAGGAAAAAAAATTCAACAAAATGAATAACATGAAAAGGATCCATCAATTAAACAGAAGATTAAATAACAGAGAAATTGATTCTAATCTCCTGTGCAAAACATGTATTACAGGATTACCAGTTTATTAGAAATAATGGTGAATAAAGGGAAGAAAGAGAGTTAAAAAATTAACAGTAAAAAAAGAAGAAAAAACAATGTGAGAGAGAGAGAGAGAGAGGGAGAACAATTACCATTTTGGAAAGGACAAGAGCAACATTAATGAATATTTGTTTTGGAGTTTCAAAATACAATGGCTTATGGGTAAGTTGGACCAATGGCATAATTACTTTACAAATAACTTCATAGTTTAGAGCCATTTAGCTCGTCATTCAACTACTCAAACAATCATTACTAGTATCCTTGTCTTCCCCTTTTCCCCCTCATAGCTGTCGTTTAAGTCTACTAAACAAAATTAGTCAAGAGGTTGGGTGAACTGCAAATACTTGAACTTGAGTTTGAATCTCTCAAGATGTCATTAGAGGTTTGTCCAATCTGTATGTTATTTGTTAGATTACCCAAACATGTTGTTTGTCTTGTTCTTTACTTAGTTTAGCAATATCGATCTTCAATTCAACAATTTTGTTTTCCAGTTTTTTGTTTTTTTGAGCTGTTTTCTTCAAGGGGGTAATGGAGCTAATGGTGTTTAAGAGATAGTGTTATTGACATATATGGTCAATCCAACTACTACTCTGAAGTTCTTTGTCTGTTTAATCTTATGTTATTGTCATTTGTGGTCAATCCAACTACTTATGCATTGCTTATTTTAAAGTTTGTGTATTTTATCACATCACATCTGTGCATTTTTTTTTTCTTGTGTTGCCCACAATTTCTGCTGATGAGTTTTGGCATTCATTATAAGAATTCTAAGTGTTGCTTCCTACCTTTTATTTTTTGCTTTTTATTTACTTGTTTATATCAATCAATAAAATTCTTAAAACTAGTCTAATTTGGGATCTAATCAATAGTTCAAAACTTTTTTTTTTTTTTTTTTAAAAATGCTTGTTAGATTTATTTATTTTTCTCATCATGACATACTTCTCTTCATGTACCAAACTGACTCACATTTTTTTTATGTACATACCTTGCAACGTAGACTTATTCCACCCCTGCGTGGTTAATCTTTATTTGTTCATTTTTTTCCTTTCTATGTTTTGATTTTATGTTATATGTAGGACTGTGGACGCATTACTTGGTTGATGAGGAGATGTAGGGATTTAAGTACTTGGATTTAAGTATTTTTTTTTTTGGTGGGGGGGTTACTGTTTGGGTATTTAAATGTGGCCTCCTTAGGTATGTTGGTTGTTGAAAAAAGTGATTGAAAACTTTAGTATTACTTGGGAGAAATTAGTTTTTCCACTCGTTGAAGATTGATGAAGATTCGTTTGAGTAAAATTTGTTTGGTTCATATTCCTCTGCTTTCTTAGCAATTCCCATGGGAATTTGAAACCTTAAAGTTCGAAGTTGTATGAAAGGATTTGATTGAGGTTTTTACTTGTAGGATTTGTTCCTCTTTGGTTGGAAATTAAATTTTTTTGGAAAAGAATTTGTTGCTCTTACCATCTAAACTGCAGAATAGAAAAGATAATTAAATAAGGTTTTGTCAGTTGGATTTTTGTTTTTGAAGACAATCGATAGTGGAATATCTACATTTTCACTGTGAATAAGCAAAGATAATCGCCTTAATTTGTCAATCATTCATGTGAAAGTTCAAAATTAAATTTGATGTATGATAGATGACTAACTACTCTACTGTGATCCCATTGAGCTGAAATAATTTCAGGGGTCGCGCTTGGTGTACTGTGATCCCATTGAGCTGAAAGAATTTTTATTTTATGAATAATTTCATCTATTTGAGGTTAGTTTGATATAATTCTAACTTGGGGAGAGGGGGGGGGGAGGAATTGAATGACCCCTTCAAATAAAATTCCTAAGAGTGTTGAGAGTAGTCGGTGGCTGTGGAAAGCCAGAATTGCTATTTAATCATCATAAAAACAATCTTCTGCATACTTCATGTAACTAACTAATTGGAATAATGATCCTTTTGCCAACTCTTGATGTTGGTATATATTTATATGTATTAGAGATGGTGATTTGAGTGAGAAACTCAAATTTGCTTTCATCATAAATTCATGATGTGGAATTTTCAGTGATTATCTTGTCTTTTTTTTCTCTAATTTTAATTGTTTATAACTTTCTATAGTTTCATTTTGGATTTTATTTTTTTACTTAAGGATGGTTTGATTGAATCCCCAAAGTTGAAGAGCTCAACGATTTATGATAAATTTCAAACATGATGTGTAATATATGCAAGTGAATGTGTGTGTATATATATAATGCTGTGTGGATATGTATAATAATGTTGTGTGTATATATAATGATGTGTGTGTATATGCAAATGTTTAATATATAATGTATGTGGCCCTAAATTAATAAGCAACATACACAAATCCTCTGGTAAGAAATGATCCAATCATTTTGTCATTTCACAAATACAAGTGAAGTAGATGAATACATAAGGTTGATTAAGAGACTTAATTAATCTCAGATTTACACGTGTTATACATAGAGAAACCTGATTTTATTCGCAACATACAATTGTTTTTTTAATAGAATCCACTAGGTTTTTGAGTCCCCTCTATTGCATTTGAATGCTCCAACTTTGCTTACTGGTTACCATCCAGCTTTAGCCCAAAGTGGATATGAGGAAAATGTGCCCACTATTAAACAACATACACAAATCTTTCCATCTTTGGAAAGGTAATTCAAGTTATTTGGTTTAGTTACCAGTGAGTGACAGTTCAATATGTTTTGATACAATGGCTTCCTGCTCACATGCATTCTTTTTTCTCTGCTTCAGAATCGTTCCTAGCTGTTACTCGTGAACTTTAGCGTACATATGGAAAGGATGAAGAGAAAAATTGTCGTAAAGTTGCCTTGTTCAAATACAAAGGTGGGAAAATCTTTTCCTTATTTTTGTGCAAATAATTATACATATTTTTGGTAATTTTTTGTTATTAATCATAGCAATGTAAGTATTAGGAAGTCGAGCATCCTTATGGTTTAGAGATGAGTTTTTGTTGTGGAACTAGAAATCAACATTACTGGCACAGAAAGAACCTTATACTTTGGTCACTTAATGTAAGTTTCAACTACATCATCTTAAACATTCTGAAGGAGAAATGAAAATGAAGATAGTTGTTATTGGCTAGTTAGTTTATGTGATACTTCGCCACATGTTTGGTCCTTGTGATTAATCTTTCATAAACCATATGCAATTTTGAAGCCTTTTAAGATCGTTTATGTACTTTGTCACGTGTTTGATCCATGTAGTTAATCTGTGCGCGCGTGCATGTGTTCATTTTTACTCAAACTTATCTATTTATTTTGACAACTTTCTTTCGCGTTTTTGGGTTAGTTTTGGTTATTTTTATAATTCTTTTAAGATTCTTATTTGAACTAAAATCACTTTTTACTTTATGTTAGCCAACTTTCTGATAATAAATCATTTAGCTGTCTGTTTATGTAATGCTCTTCCTCTATAGCTTTCACTACCAACTAGGAGCTCCTTGAACTTGGAGAATAAAAATTTTCTTTCAGAAATTCTGAATTAGATTTCACATGCATTAACTTCTCATTTGGCACTCAATCAGCCTACTAGGAATGTTTATGGCTTTACCATAGTTATAGCCGAATACGGCCTAAACTTAGTCAAAATAGGGCTTTGGGGAGAGAAAATTCAAAATAGCCCCCAAACCACTATGTGGCTCTCACGGATAGCTTCCCTATAACAAATAGGACTTGTGACAATTGATGGAATGTAATTCGGACCTGTAGGTTGGGAGTTAGAGTCGAATAAGCCCTAAACTTAGTCGAAAAAGGGATTTTCGGGGGAAAAATTCAAAACAGCCCCCGAACTACAGTGTGGCTCACACGGATAGCTTCACCATGACAAATAGGACTTGTGAGAACTGACGAAACGTAATTCGGACCTGTAGATTGGGAGTTAGAGCCGAAAACGCCCTAAACTTAGTCGAAAAAGGGCGTTTCAGGGGTGAAAATTCAAAACAACCCCCGAACGACCGTGTGGCTCACACGGATAGCTTTTCCATGACAAATAGGACTTGTGAGAACTGACGGAACGTAATTCAGACCCGTAGGTTGGGAGTTAGAGCCGAGTATGCCCTAAACTTAGTCGAAAAATGGCGTTTTGAGAGCGAAAATTCAAAACAGCCCCCGAACGACCATGTGGCTTACACGGATAGCTTTCCCATGACAAATAGGACTTGTGAGAACTGACGAAACGTAATTTGGACCCGTAGGTTGGGAGTTAGAGCCGAATACGCCCTAAACTTAGTCAAAAAAGGGAGTTTCGGGGGCGAAAATTCAAAACAGCCCCCGAACCACTATGTGGCTCACACAGACAATTCCTCCATGACAAATAGGACTTGTGACAATTGACGGAACGTGATCCGGACCCGTAGGTTGGGAGTTAGAGCCGAATACGTCCTAAACTTAGTCGAAAAAAGATTTTTTGGGGCGAAAATTCATAACTGCCCCCGAACCACCGTGTGGCTCACACGGACAGTTCCTCCATGACAAATAGGATTTTTGAGAACTGACGAAACGTAATTCAGACCCGTAGGTTGGGAGTTAGAGCTGAATACGCCCTAAACTTAGTCGGAAAAAAGCGTTTCGGGGGCGAAAATTCAAAACAGCCCCCGAACTACCATGTGGCTCACACAGATAGCTTTGCCATGACAAATAAGACTTGTGAGAACTGACGGAACGTAATTCGGACCCGTAGGTTGAGAGTTAGAGCCGAAAACGCCCTATACTTAGTCGAAAAATGGCGTTTTGGGGGTGAAAATTCAAAATAGCCCCCGAACAACCGTGTGGCTCACACAGATAGCTTCGCCATGACAAATAGGACTTGTGAGATCTGACAGAACATAATTCGGATCCGTAGGTTGGGAGTTAGAGCCGAATACGCCCTAAACTTACTCGAAAAAAGACTTTCCGGGGGCGAAAATACATAACAGCCCCCGAATATGCCTTACCCTTAGTCGAAAAACTTGTAACACTTAGTTAAAAAAGCAACAATTTTATTAAAATAATATCTACATGTTCTAATAATTGCCTTTATATATTTATAGGACGAAGAAATTACATATTACATGTTTGTGCAGTTTGTTGGAATAAATATTGCATGATACATATATATATACTTTCTTTTATTTCCAAGAAGACATTTCTCGATTGTTCTACCTTAAATGCATGTTAGAACATGTTCCATATGGCTGACTGAATTGATATTTTGTAACCAATTCTAATGTTTCGTTTTTTGTTTTTCTTTGTAGATGGCTTTGTTATGTGGACTTGTGAATAATCCATATTAGTGTATGGAGAAGAATTTTCACTTTTGTGTAGAACTAATATAATACTTTTGTCGTCCTCAGTTTTTGTGTAGTTCATTATTACTGATACAGAAAACTTTTGGCAATCAACAGATAATGACTATCGTGGTACATAGATCACCATTTGTCGGCGTACATATAGGACGTTTTGTCATAGTCCATAGAAAACTTTTGTCGTGGTACATATATCACCTTTTGTTGTAGTACAGATTACAATGGTAATTTGTACCATGCCAAATGGTAATTTCGCTTGGTAGTAAATGTATTTTTTTGTATACGAAGGGTTTTGATTTTTGTATGACATATTTTGTATGGAATTATTATTTTAGTTTGGACAATAATTGATTTGTATGGATTTTGATATTTAATGTTATTTATTTTTGGTATATGGATGCAGATTGTGGAATGATTGATAGTATGTATCATTTTGTTTTTATACGTATTACAGGTTGCATTGTATTTAGACAGGTTGTGGAGAAATTATAATTTCGCGATAAAACATAATATCATGTTTTTGGCGACTAAACAATTAGTAACTAAAAAGAAATTGGGAAAAGACATTTGGCAACTAAAAGTTTTGTAGCAAAAAAAAAAGAAAGACATTTAGCGACTAAAAGTTTAGTAGCCAAAAAAAAAAAATAGACATTTGGCGACTAAAACTTTAGTAGCCAAAAGAAAATCAAACATTGGCGACTAAAATATTTTGTAACTAAAAGCAAAAAACTAAATTATAAGCACACTCTTGCCGACTAAAATTTTAGTAGCAAAAAATGTAGAACTTTAGGCGACCAAATATTTAGTAGCCAAAAGAAGAACTCTTTGCCGACTAAACATTTAGTAGCCAAAGATGGAGACTTTCGGCGACTAAATTTTTAGTAGCCAAAAAAGAACTCTTTGCCGACTAAAATTTTAGTAGCTAAAAAGGTGGGACTTTAGGCGACTAAAAGTTTGGTCGCCGAAAAGGGTCTAATTTAATTTAATATCCAACCTTTTGGCAACTAAATATTTAGTCGGCAAATGAATACATTTGGCGACTAAAATAATTTTAGTCGCCAATTAGCTTTCCCGACTACTCTTCGGCTACTAATTTTGCGACCAAAAAATTTAGTCGCTAAAGCCTTTCGGCGACTAAAAATTAACTTTTGGCAACTAAAAATTTAGTTGCCAAAAGTGAAAATTCTTGTAGTGTATGCATCAAAATATGAATTCGATGAAGTAAAGAAATACGAAATTGAACCGATGATACATTAAAATTTAAAAGTGATGGGGTGATCCCGGTTTAGAATCTTGCGCGAGTAAGTTGCGAACCCTAACATAGCACGGGAAGGTATTTTGGCTCTTATCGGTATAGGCGATATAAGGTTGGTGGTGCAAGTGTCACAACATAGACAATTCCCTTGGGGCAGACTGTGATGTCACAACTCAGGTACGTAGCCCTGGTGTGTTGGCATCATTGGTAGTTACAGCAAGTAACATTTGAATATTTAACCAAGGAAGAGTTAAAATTGCTCGTGGGTATTGCTTAGCGGTTGAGTGGAAATAGTGCTTCACGGAGAGTTACTTAAACTTATCTGATAAACTAAATCTATGAGAATTTAAAAAGAAATGTGGGTATTTTCCTTATAATGAAATACTGCTTCCGTTTGTCATTTTTTATTATTATTATGTATTGTTATTATTTCAACCAACAGCATTCCTGTTATGCTTATTAAATGTTACTTGTTATTCTGTTACTACACATTATTCATTAATTGTGAGTATTATTATCGGGGTGGGTATTTTCGGGTTGTAGTATCTTATTGAGCTCGTCGCTCATTGCATTCCCATTGCCCTAGCGTTTTATGCCAGGTACCGAAAAAATCGAAAGGAATACCGAGGCCTTGCAAGGCGACATCAACCTTGGTTAGCTTGAAGAGTGCTCAAGTTCCATGAACTATTTTCTAAATTTTCTAGTTTTTCTCTAGTTTTCTTTTTATATTTGTGTTATTTTTTTTTTTTATGTACCAAGACTAAGTTGTAATTTAAGAACTTTGACTTTCTGGGTTGTTCATTAATGGATATTAGTAATATTGATGGCAATATTGATTTTAAGTTCTAAATCTTATTATGATGTCCTTAAATTTTGGGGCGTCACAACACATATATCCCATGTGCCTCCTGTTTACCTAACACCGCTCCGAAGCCACACTTGCATGGGGATATCATCCCGAATTTGACCTACACTCCCCGGATGGTTAGCATATACGTACGCACGTAAATCAAAGCACTCGTCTACTCATGAGAACGAAGCAACAATCTCTCATCTACTCATGAGAACAAACATAATAATGCCAAACCTAAGGCATTCAAATAAATCTCAATATACCTACCTTTTTTCTTATACACTCTTTCTCACAAACACTCAAATAAAATAACAATCCATGGAGTCATGGAGGAGTGTAAGGAATTTATCTATGAGTTCTAAGTTTATTTTAATTTCATATAACCATAAGTGTGATTACAATCATAAAATAAATACATATAAAAACCCTAAACCTGACCTACACAACTATTCAAAATAATTAAAATCAATCTATCATCTTCATGTAAATACAAAATCAAACTAACATCAAATAAATAAATAAAAACAACAAATTAAACATAAACCAAGGGAAGTGGGTTTTGTATTCACAATATTTTTTTGAAGATCAAAGAATCACTTAAACAATTAATAAAGCCACCAAAATAAAACCCTAATCTTTTTATTTTTTCTCCTTTCCTCTTCTTCCCCACCGTCTCTCTTTATGCTTTCTCAAGATGCACTCTTTGTTTGATTAATCTCTCTCTCTCTCTCTCTCTCTCTCGGTTGGCCGCACACAACACCGCCCTCTTTTTTGTTTGATGATTACTTAGATAACCTAATTTACATTTATATTATATTATATTATACAAATACAATATATCCCTATAAAGGGGGATTGACCTTTAAATTCCATTTAGATAACTTGTGAACCTTTCAGTCCTAAATGTATTATAATACTCTCAGAAGTCCTAATTTGTGGTGATTTACTTTTATGCCCATAAGGTATGATATTTAATGGTGACTAATGAAGACTACGTATGTTACGGCCTGCCACGTTTAAAAAAAACGCACTATAGTCTTTTATTGGTTGATATGTTAGTTTGGCCTGCCCACATCACCCATTTCACATCTTGGGCCAAAACATACCCACGTAAAAATTCCTACACCCCAGATCTACTTAGGGTGAAGTCCACATTGGTAATAAAAAAATACGGACGGCCAAACCATACCGACGTAGTTCATGAGTAATAGCTAAAAGGTGTTCAAGCGACATTGTCTCCCCGTCGCCGGATGAACGGTGAACACATTCCACAACAGGGCGGAGCTGTAACCCCCCATCGGCATGTACGTTGTCCAATATTCAGTCCGATCAAGGAAAACGTAAACTTCAACAGTAAATGTCATTCCGATTCCAACTGTGCAAATTTTAGGGTTTTTTGAAACTAGATCGCATCATATTTGGTTTGAAATTCCATATGCGAGTGTTGGCGTGGTGACTACATAAGCAAACCACATTTGCAAATTTGGTCGTAATTTGTTTATGGATTTCCAGGGATTTAGGTTGCGGTGAATCACGATGTGAACGGATTCGTATCCCACATTGAAAAAAAAGAGAAAACCCCCTCAAATCCCACCAAATCAGCGTTTGTTTTGGAAAATACCCCAGTGTTAGGTTGGGGGGTCCTGGTTTTTGAAGTGTGGGTAACACTTTTGGGATGTCAAGAACAACGTCCCAAAACCACAACATTGCACCATTCTCATTTAGAAAGTACATCAAATGTTTTCAGGCCAACAGAAATTGAGGGTTCCGACCAACATCCTTGATTCGATGTGTTTGTTGTCGATTGATTTGTCACAAACAACGCTGCATCCGTCATCTTGGTTTAGGTGTTCCACATTCAATTGGGTCATGGTTTTTGCCAACTCCAGATGGGGTTTTCACTGTGGATGCTGTATTTGCAAGTGGTGACCACATATATGGGATCCAAAATTCCGAAAGCGTCATTGTAGGTTCGAATCTGACCCAAATGCATCCACCACAAAATTGAGGAAGCTAATAGGTTCATTGGTCGTCTGGGATTTTGCCGTAGATTATTCTCATTTGGTTATTTCACACTCGTATGGACCATCGATTCACGTTCAAATCTTCATCCCAAATGTGGCAACCACATCTCCATACTGTAAGTCAAGATTCCGAAATCAATTTCATTTAGCTTTTAGGGTTTTAAAATTGTTGTGAATCTCACTTTGAGCAGAATCGGATCTCACATTACACAATGTAGTCAAGGAAACTCCCTATCTCACATCAACCAAAAATACAGAATCTCCCACAAAAAAATCTTACCGATGGTCATGTGTTTTTGTGTTCTTTTTTTAATAGATTTGTGTTGGGTGTTGTTTGGGGTGTAAATATTGTCATGTGGTTCATGCAATTGGTCATTATGTGATGTTATGCGGCGATGTGGTGTGGGTGAGCCACATTTGAAAATTTGTGGCACCAAACACATGGTCACATTGCAACGGTCATACATACTAACACCTATTGTGTTGATGCGATTCTGCAACAAATCATTGTATTATTTTTTTGGATTTCAATTTTCAACGTAAATGGTACGTTCATACACTTAATACATATGGTTGCTACATCACACATTCACATCGTTCAATAATGTACATGCAACGTGACCTCGGAGAACGTTCAAGTTCACTTTCACATTTAATTACATTTTTCAAAATTTAAATACTCATGAACCCTAGAAACCCACAAAATCCTACCTATATTTGATCTTCTCAAAAATATGCACATCAAAACAAAGGTAAGCAATGGAATTCAAAAATCCTTTTAAAAACGTTACATGAAGAAAGGATAAAAATGTCACGAAATCCATTCCAAAATTAGCAAATGGGATCTTGTGGATCATGTTACCAAAAAGAAAGGATTTTCCAGAATATTAAAAAACAAGGAGAACTCCTTAGAAACTCTCTCAAATGGGATTTTTCAATAATTTCTCCATATATAAGTAGGTTATATATGATCAGTACATATATATATATATATATATATAACACCTTTTATATACATATACAAAAAATATATATAAATATTCAGATTAATCATATATAATTAAATATCACATTAAATTAATTAAATTACACATTAAATTTTCATGTACCACGCAATTAATAAAGCCAAAAATAAAATAAAGTAATAGTAATAATAATAATAATAATAATAATAATAATAATAATAACGACTTACGAAAAAATTAGGGTCGCTACATAAAAGGTTTCGGATCCCAATCCCTATCGTCCTCTATCAGCAAAATGAGACTATGATTAGAAAAAAATCTAGATAACCCCCAAACTTTATATTTGTACCATTCCAACCACTCAGGGTTAACTAGAAATCGATCAATCCTACTCCAACTTTGAGAATTTCCCCAAGTGTACTTCCTACCCAACATGAGGATGTCAACCAATTCAAGGGTACTAATAAAATTATCGAACTCTCTCATACATCTGTCTTTCCTAACACACCCTTTTCTTTCACTAATATTTTTAACTTCATTAAAGTCCCCCCTAGACACCATGGATCAGGGAAAACAGACTTCAAATTAACTAAAATTCTCCACAACCTCCTCTTATTCATATCTTCGTTTGGTGTATAAATATTACCAACAACACAATTAAGAGAAGAGTGCATAGTACCTCCCAAAATGATGAAACTTCTAGAGCAGTAACGCTCCTTTAAGGAGAAAACCTCTGGATTCCAGATGCATAGAAATCCTCCAGAAGGGCCAACCGCATCTACAACCATGAACTCCACCGAATCAATAGGCCACAAAGATCTAACAACATTGGCATCAATACTTGAGCGTTTTGTTCATGTCTACCCTTTTCAACCTCAACAATTCCTTAACCCTTGAACCTCTCTCTACCCTACCCAACCCACAAACATTCCAGGAAAAAATCTTCATAACAACAGAACAATTTACCAAAAAGCCCCTTAACAAGTGCTAGACTTTAGCACCTGGCCCCACCCCTTGACCTTTCACTCTATCAATGTCTTCGTTTTCCATCTGAATTATCCAGTTTCATACCCAGTCAATGCCAGTCCCAACTTGATTCTCATATGCACTGTGGCTCAGCCTCTTTTCTAACTTTCTTTTGCTTACATATGTCATTGTTAACAGAGAGAACTGTCGAAGAAGCCATTACTGCAACCAATGCACCTCGTTGAAAGCCACTTCTGAATGGAGCCCCTCATTTCCCCTTTCTTCTCCAGAATCTGCCTTGAACACCAACAGTGTTAATCGTCTTCTTCTCACTGAGCATCTTTTTTGTTCTTGTCCTATTACTTTCCTTAACTTGGGCCGCAATTCTATTGGCCCAAACATATGCACCAGGTAGGACACTTCTCCTTCATCTTCACTTGGGCTAAGCTCATCATCACTATCTCCCACTTCCTCAATTAGGCCTTCCTTCTTAGCAGAAACTGCCATATCATTGTCATGCCCTTTACTATGCTGATCAAAATGGGCTTCATCCAAAATCACTTCCAACGATATGTTGGGCTTAAGTAAATCTCTTTCACTTAAACTTTTCATAAGCCCATTCAGTTCACTTGATGCCTTCACTGCCTCAACTGCTCGACTTCCACTCCCCTTAACCTCCTGCAATAATGATGTATGCATGCTCACATTGGGTAGTGGATTAACCACAGCAGTATTACAAATTCCCATTTCTACACCTGTCTCATTAACCATGGAAAGAGAGGCAGAATTAGACGTGTGCTCAGACCCTACCCCTACTGCCATATCACTACTCCTCTTACTATCTTCCATGTCACGACTTTTCGCCACATCAACCACAAGGTTGGCCACATCATTATCCTTCTTCTTGCTTGCATGGTTCGTTGCAAAACTAAGATCACCACCACCCATGGACTTTTCTAGCACATCCACAATTTCGACTACACGAACATGATACATATTGTCATCTCTTTCCATAAGCATTGTTTTATCGATACGTTTCAGTTGAGATGTACAAATTCAAACTTGCCTACACTTCAACGACTCCATGCTTAAAACATTATGATCCAGCTCAACAACTTCACCGCAAGCTTCGCCAATTTTTCAAAAATTATTAACATTCCACAGATGTGGAGGCACACCAAAACAACTTACTCGCACAACTCTTTCATTATCCAGCCTCACACCTTTATGCCATTCAGTGATTGACTCGCACCACTCCATAATCCAATCCCCAGAGCTATGCATCAATTGCATCATGTCTTCTTTTGATTTGAAAGTAATCAACGCATTTCTCCCACCACTCTCTGAGTTGAATATCCTTTAATCCTCTGAGTTGGCATTCTACTTTGAGGTCAGCTAAGCTGCAATGGGTTATAATTTTAATAACTACACTCATTAGTAGCCAACCAGTGGCATATTCTTCCGTCTTAATCCTGGTATTAGTGCCACTAACATTCATTCCTCCTTTCAAAACCTCAGCGTAAGAGTTTTTCCCTTCAACACCTGCCCCTGTTGATGTCAGTATCCTAATTGATTTCTGAACTGTTGCTCTTGAATATGTTGGTTCCTTATCTCTCCCAAAATCTGTCTTTTTCACCTTTAACATTCTATCGCCACACCATACTCCATTAGCTTTCTGAATCGCTATTCCTGCTGCAACAAAACGATCATACCTTACAAATCTGAATCTGATTCGCGTTCCTTTTCTCCTTTTGTCAGGGATACAGACATCTTTGATGACACCAAAATTTGAAAACATAGTGAACAATCCTTTAAGGGTTCATCAATTCCTGAATCTCATCCACAAAGATTGTGTGGGGCTTTGCTACTGGACCCTTCCTACCTTGTCTTCGTCGGAACATCGGCTTCCAGCCACCTTTGTTGGAACCCATCTTTTTGTTTTAATAACACAAATAGTTAACGGATCAAGTTATTGTTGAACCTCATAATACAAATTTAACAAAAATAATTCATTAAATGAATAATTAATTACTTATTTTATATTTACCAAAAAAAGAAGTTATTTACTTTAATATTATTTTCCCTAAGAGATACCATGACATTTTTTAATCCTTTAAGTAATTTCGTTCAAATGATTTAAAAAGTATATTTATGGCTAATATGATTTTTTTTTTTTTTAAATTTAAGATAATGTATTGTTGTTCATTATTTTTAATCAATTTATTAAAAAATATAGTAATAGAATATAATTTTATAAATTAGGAAACTAAAATTAAGTTAAAATTTAAAAAAAAATTATAAATAATTTTATCAACTAGAATTTAGTTTATAAAGTTTAACTTGTAAAAATATATTATTATTTTTTTCAAAATCTTGGTATTTTAATTAAGTTTAAAAAAATTTCACATGATAAAAAATGACACATCTTGATAGTACCAAAAAAAAAGGGACTAGATTTATGTTAAGATAATTTTGACATAAAATTAAAGATAAATTACCGTAAATCTTTTTAAATTATGACTTATTTGCATTTTACTTATCTGAACTTCAGAACTCAACAAATTAATCTTTTCAAAATATTATTTTATTACAGTTAATCTTTTTTTTTTTTGGATTTTATTACAATTTACAGAAAATTAGATTATGTGTCAAACACATGACACATTATTGAATTTTTAAAACAATAATATCCGTTATTAATTGTTTTAGGATAATAATACTATTATTTAGTGATTTCATTTGCACTTTATTTTCTTCATCTTAGTGACAAAATATAAACTTGTTCACTAGGATAAGAGTATTATTACTTTAAAAATTTATATCATATATTTTACGCATTATCTTATTTTCTATAAATTCTTAACAGCATCTTAACAAACCCCCCCCCTCCCAACACACGCACACACACTATAATGAAATAGTACTTTTAAGACAAATGGTAAATCAACCATAAGTGAATTAGAATGTCATGATAGAAATAGGGCCAATATCATACAGACCCTACCATGTGGTGGCATGAAATACCTGGTCGTCAAGAACACTGTTTTAATGAGAAAACAGCAACCGAACCAAGTCAAGACTTGATAGTAATAGTTTCAGTTTTTGAATGAATCGATGCAAAGCTAATTGGTACCAAACACAATCGTTCCTCTTTCTCTCTCTCTCATACTGCGTTGGCGTGCATCTGGAAGTAAACTAACAATATATATAATCCTTTAGTTCTTCATCAATTCAGATACAATCATACAACGACAAGAAGAAATAAACCAAAAAAGAAAGAGACAGAGAGAGAGACAGAGAGAGAAAGCAGAGCACGCCTCGGTAAAGAGCAACACTTACCCTCCCTCTATAATTCCGTGCATGTGTCTTAAATTCCAAAAGACCCCCAAAAAGATAGATGATACAAATCAAAGCAACTATATGCAAATTATGCAATATGAAAGTAAAGAAAACATAGTGAGAGAGAGAGAGAGAGAGAGAGAGAGAGAGGGGTAGGGTTGTGGGTTTGGTATGAACAGTAGAGAAGTTTTTGCCTATCCATAAAGGACCAAACAAAACCCTATTTTTCTATCTTTGTTTTTACCAAACAAACATCTTTTTGCAGAAAGTGGAATTATATCAAACACATTGTCATGGCCTCTTCTTCCAAAACCAACCAAGATTTTGATCCAGCAAAACAACAAGAGGATGAGAAAGAGAGAGATTGGCTTGAGTTAGGTTTAGGGTTTGGCTCAGTCTGCAAAAACCCAGTAGATATGTCAAGCTCAGCTTCGTCATCTTCCACTTCTTCTTTGCCTTTACAACAAACCCAACAAAGATTAGAATTAGGGTTAGGGTTAGGGTTTGGTAATGAGTGTGTGGCTCTACCAGCTGGAAGTAACTATGATCTTTATCATCATGATCATAACATGGTGTCATCATTAGGTTTGTTCACATCACCATCATTGTTATCTTGGCCATTGCATGTAGATGTAGATTCATCAAATAGCTTTCTCGGCCTTCATGACCGGTTAATGCCGGTTCCAGATGATACCTATCATAGACCCCATCCTGGATTGTGGTTCACACTGCGCTCCTCAATCAACAGGTAACCAGTCTCTCTCTCTCTCTCTCTCTCTCTCTCTCTCTCTCTCTCTCTCTCATCATAGTAGCAGTAATTCATAATGATGAGGTTGAATGAATGGTGTTTGTGGAATTGCAGGAATGGAGAAGAGCTGCCCCAGTTAACAAAGGCGTACATTAGAGTGAAGTAAGTGGTGCACGTTAGTACTCACGCATGATCATATCAAAGTGTCATGTTATAGTCGCTTTTTTTTGCCCTTTTTACTACTAGCAATCTTTTTAATTTCTACATGGTAATGATGGTGTTCAGTGAAATGAGTGAAAAAGCTGACGTTGCTTTTCTTTTCTTTTTTTGCTTTTTTTTCCTTCTTATTTCATTCTTTTTTCTTTTTTCTTTTTTCTGTTTTTTTTTTTTTTTTTTTTTTTTTTTGGGTACAAAAGAGATGAGAACGTGACAGTTTTCATGGTTAAGACATACCTGGTTAGAAAGCTTGGTCTCTCCAATGAAGCTGAGGTAATCACATCCCCCTATTATTTTAAACAATGCTATTAAATAAGTTAACTATATGATTGTATATCGATTAATATTGAATAATAACAATTAATATGTCACAAAATATTAGTGTAATAATTCTAAAACCTTGATCTATATATCATCCCATTGTTAAAATTTTGATTAAAAAAACAGACACAAAATGCTTAAATGACTAGAATTTTACAAGATCCATATTAATGTTCATTTTTTAGAAATCTGGCTTATTAACAAGATCCAGATTTTGTATTTAGGGCTGGTTTGGCATAGACTATATAATCCATCTTTTTATCTTTTTTCCATCACATCACATCTCTACTTTTCTGCACATCTTTTCGTAAAAAGACAAAAAATGTACTTTTTTAGGACACCCCAAACCAATTAGTGTTACTGTATTTATTATGTACTTTTTCAATAATTATTACAAAAATGATACAAATCAGAAACTATGACAGAAAATTTACCTAAAAAGTGAATAAATGGCTTGCATTAAAACTTTGGATGATACCAATATAAATCTCATTCATACAATTCAAATTCTAAACAAAATTCTGATTATTATTTTTTTAATTTATAGCATTGTTAACTTGTAATTACGAAACTTGCATGGAAGTGTATATCTTTGTTTAGAGGAAATGACAAGATTTTCTTGACGTTGATCAGTTTAGGCTAATGATGTGCCTGCCTTTTTAGCCTCCTGCATACATGCAAATCATGGGTATGGCCGCTTGCTTTAGGGTTTTTGATGGGTTGGAGTTTGAATTTTGAACTCACTCACTCATAAGTTTTAAAAAAATTATTAAAAATATTCGTGACATTATTTATGTGATATTCTTAATCAATGAGTACAACATAAATACATTAAGCATTGTTTTGACAACGTATTAAAAAGTCAAAATGTCACTACCAAAAACTCAACTAGTCTTTGTATTTTTCTGTTCATTTTTTAATAAAAAATCAACGAAAATAGCTAATACTTAAAATAACCGTAAGTGAACCATCATTTATTTTGGTATTCTAATCATATAATAAAGTTGAGTTAATATGTCTCACCTGCAAAATTTTTTATTGTTGATGTTTGGAAAGTTGCTATTTTAGTAGGTTATTTTAGTTTTTGACTATTTTAGTAGGTTAAAATTTTTGTGTTTGGAAAAATAGTTAGATTTTTTTGTAATTAGATGTGATATTTATAAGAAAAAAATGAGATAATTATGGATTTAATGTAACATTGTCTTATTGACTATTTTAGTCTATTTTGTTATTTTGTTTGGGAAGTGAGTTTTTATGTAGATTTTATTAGATGTAGGTTTTTATGAGATAAAATTTTTTTGGTGTTTGGGAAGATAGTTGGGTTTTTATGTGATTGGATGTGATGTTTGTGAGAGAAAAAGTGAAATGATTATGGGGTTGGATGTGATATTTTGTTTGGATGTGTTTTTTTTTGTTTTGCAAAACTTTTGTCTTTTAGTAGAACAAATGAGAAAAAAATTTGGGAACTTGCTTCCCAAACACCACCAACCCAAAAAACTAAAAAAAATCTTTGCCAAACACCCCATTATATGACTAATTGTGACATTGTACGTCGGTCAAATTTTAATTACTTATCAATAAAAAAAAAGCTTATGATTTTATAGTTTAATGTATATATAGTTTACCATTAATTTAATTTTAATTTTTTTTTTTACAAATCTACACTGTAATGATTCCCCTTGAATAATTATATTAATTTAAAAATAATTTTACAAATCTACACTGTAATGATTCCCCTTAAATAATTATATTAAAAGCTGTATAATTGGATGCTATCCTAGGTGGAAAGTAATAAGGGATAATTACAATTCAGCGGTCTTTTAAACAGTATTTACACCTACATGAAAAAAAAAAAAAAATTAATTATTAATGTTATATAATTTACCATTATTGTGTAATTTGTTTTTAAAAAAAATTACGTTGAGTTAATGAAGGAAATTAAGAGTACGGTGAGATTGAGTGAGAATATTATTAGTATGGTGATATTAAGTTATAAATGTAAGATAAAGAGTGTTTGTTTATATATTACCGGATTAGTATAATATTAATATATAAAATTAATATTTTTTAATTTTTAGTATTTTTTTAATATTGTAATTTTTTTGTCTAAAAGATATAAATTTTGCTTAAATATTATTTAAAAGTTTACTAATCCCCTCACTTAATTTCTAATCCCAACCCTCTATGGGATTGGTAATCCTTCTAATTTGAGGAATTACTAGTTCAAGGGAATAGTTTAATCTCATCACTCATATTTCTAACTAAATACTCGTTAGATAGGTCCATCCACTATTAATCTGATTCTCCCAAAGCCAAACAAACATGATCATTCAGTCTTGTCTCTGATGATAAAGTATACTCTACATTATATATGTATATATGATGATGAAATGAAAACACAGAACATTGCTAGCTAGTAGTAGTAGTAATCCATTTAACTTGTTGACCCTTATTGGCACTTTTGCGAAAAGTATAGTTCTTCTTTCTGACTACCCCAAGATTCCTAATAGGATTATTCAGTGTCACAAACACATCACATGAAACGTAGATGAGTCCCATATCATGGTTTTTTTTTAATATTATTATTATTTTCAGGAAAAGACAATTTTTATTGATGTAAATCACTAGTACAAGGAGTACAATCCAACAAACATCAATAAAAAATAGACCTTGCTACAACATTATGCTTAAATAACATATCCCAACTAAGTTATAATCATGTGCTGAAGCTACAGACAACCAAAACAAAAGAAGATAACTAATGGAGAGAAGACTGGCTGGAGAGGAAAGGAGGTGTTTTTTGAATAATCATCCAATCTTAATTTATTGAATTTGAGTTATGATTAGTATTATAGTCACGATACAATGTAATTAGATCCTAACTTCTAAGTAGGGGAGATAAAGGGTATATGGGGTGAGAGGAACGGCAGGGGAGGAGAGGAGAGGCAAACGAGGGTTGAAGAGGAGGGAGAAGAGCGAGAGGAGGGCCTTGCAAGTGAGGGTGGTTGTTGAGGGAGATGGCACATCAAGAGAGGGTGAAGAAGAGGGTTTGGCATCGGCGGTTGGCAGTTCCAAAAACTATAGTGGAACTTGACACCATCTTATGACAAAGGCTTCGTTTGGGAACATACTATTTTAGTAATTTTTTGATTTTTTGACTAAAATATGAGATAAAAAAATTAGTATGTTTAGGGTAACTTTTTGGTTTTTTACGAAAAGATATGCAAAAAGTAGAGAGAAAAGGAAATCTTTGACTTTTTGATATAGATTATAGGTTTTTTAGCTTTTTTAGTAACTTTTTGACTGAAATGTTGACTTGCCAAACGAGACCTAAAATATGTTTTACAATTGTATCCAAATTCTATTAAATTGTTGTAATTTAACTTTATTAACAAATTGACATTTTATAATCTTGACAAAAAAAAAAAAAACTATTAAAATGTGTTATAAGATACTCCACATTGTACTTGGTGAATGATAAACTAGAATAAAGATTAAGGCCTAGTTTGGGAAGACTAAATAAGTGCACTTTTTGACTTTTTATGAAATATGGGTTGGGTTTGAAGTGATGTGTTAGAGAGGTGATGTGACTTAAATAAGATGATGTGACTTAAATAGGATAGTGACTTTTTGACTTTTTGTCTTTTTTCAATCATGCCAAACTTGGCCTAAGAGTTCTAGAAAAGAAGTTTTAAAGAGAATTCTAATAATAAGTCCTATCATGTGATATGATATTTTGACCTGTACTTTTATTTTTATTTTTTTATTTTTTCACGTCAGTAGAGCTCTAAATCACTGCTGGTAAACAATAATCACAATAATTAGGCTTGCATGGAATATTGCTGTGAGGCTCCTTTTTTTTCTTTTCTTTTTTTTTGTCTTCTTCTGGACTGACCCTTTTGGGTAAAATAGAAATTTTAAGTTTAGGTTTTATTATGCTGTGTACCTCTCTTCTGGTATGTGCATGTCTAGGCCTGTTTTAAAGTAGTCGACCAGCACTGCCTACTCAAGTGTTTATAGAAACAGTAATGACACATCTCTTAATTTTAAAATTTTAATTGAATTTTAATGATGTGACAAAAAAATAAAAAAATAAAAACCAAGACATCACCGTTACTATGTAGCCCACACACTTAGAGCTCCTAATTTAGAACTTCCAAACATTTTCTTATAGGAATTGGATTGTCTCCTCCAATATACCGTGGACTTGTACATTCAGTTCTGGTCTGGATTCATCACAAGTCTTCTTTGATTTTTAGTATTTGTTTAATTTATTTTGTAAGTTTCTATATAGATGATTTATTAATTATTAAACTAATAGTAGTAGTAATATGATTTAAACATTTTTTTAACTAGACACTAGTATGATTTTGAAAATAAATTGTTTTTGTTTTTTCAAAAGCAAATATGATGAAATTTACATTTATTGGATCAATGTGATTTTATTTTTTTTTAAATCAAAGTAACCTAAAAAATAAATAAAACTTAGACTAGACATGACAGTCTATATATAGGCTTGGTTTGGGAAATTGGTTGACTTTTTGACTTTTTAGTTTTTTTTTATTATTTTAGCCTGGGGTTAAAAAGTCTGATTTGGGAAGGGCTTTTAGCTTTTTTAGTTTTTTTGTGAGAAAAAGAATGTAATGATTATGAGTTAGATGTGATATTTTGTCTTATTAAGACTAAAAAGTCTATTTTATTTTTTCTTGCTATTTTAACCCCAAACTCACTCAAACCCACTTCCCAAACGATGGCATAGTGTGCTGAAAACAATTCTGGCCTAATTATATTCGTGGAAAATTGTATTTTTATGTACTCTCATGTTTATAGTTGCTTGCTTATTTTTGAATACTATTCAGTGTGTTTGGTTTGAATTTTTCGAATTAAGTTTTTTGAAAACTAAGTTTTTTATTTTCGTATTTTTTTAAAATTTTTAGTGAATATTTTTAAATTTTTAAACATTTTTTTACTTTTTTAAATGCACCTTACTTAGATATATCTAAAAAGTAAAAAATTTGTGAAAAAATATTTTAAAAAATTAATAAATACGTAAAAATACAAAAAAAAATGTATTGAATTCTCTTCTTTTTTTTTTGTATTTTTGGTATTTAGTGAATTTTTAGAAGTTTTTTCACAAATATTTTACTTTTTAGGTATATTTATGTTAGGTATGTCTAAAAAATAAAAAAAATAAAATTGCTTAAAATATTAAAAAATTAAGTAAAAACAAAAAAATACGAAAAACAAAAAAATAAAATTTTCTAAAAAGTATTTTTGAAAAAATAGAACCTAGCAAAGTCATTCATTTTGTCTAATGAAAGTAAAAGCCTTACTTAAACAATACACAACACAACAAATAAAGATGAAAACATATTGATGCTTGGTGCATTCTTATCGCTTTATTGATATCTTTCTCTATATTTCTATACTTTCTTCCATCAATAAAGTTTGTTACTTTACTGATTCGAAAAATGTACACAACACAACAAAGAAAGGTGAAATAAAAAAAGTTTCCAGCGGGCAAATGAAAACGAAATTAAAGTCAAAGGTTAAAATAGTAGTTTCTTAATAGGAAAAGTAAAGAATTATAAAACAGTCAAAGGTTAAAATAGTAGTTTCCAAAAATTTAATAGGAAAAGTAAAGAATCATAAAACTTTATATATGGATGCAATTTTTTAAAACTTTTTATTATTTAGGGTCACCGTTACACTTTAATATTATTTTTTGTAAAAAGGTACCAAGTTTGGGAAGACTAAATAAGTGCACTTTTTGACTTTTTATGAAATATGGGTTGGATTTTGGTTAGGTTTGAAGTGATGGGTTAGAGAGGTGATGTGACTTAAATAAGATGATGTGACTTAAATAGGATAGTGACTTTTTGACTTTTTGAATTTTTTTGAGGATGCCAAACTTGTATATCTCTCACCATGTTGACTAGATTAGATTTGCATATAGGTTGATATTTCATGCATGGGGCAGAAGTTGTGGCAGTGGCAGACTTTGAAGCAAGTAAGAGATGCAATATGGTTTCCAGGGTTGGTTGAATCTCTGAATTATTCATCACAGAATTCAGAATCAAATGCCATGTTTCTATATCAGCATCATCATCTCATGTCTTTAAATTATGGAAGACCATGCTTCTTCAATTAATTAATTGACAATAATTGTGCTTATGCCTAATTAATTTTACCACTTTTTTTATTTTTTTATTTTTGGGTCGGGGAGGGGAAAGGGGATGGAGGGAAAGGAGATCCCGAGACTCAATCCAGATTGATGAGTTAGCTTAATTGAGTTTGAAGCTTTTTCACTGTATCACTTTTATTTTTGCTCTCACTCTAGTTCTCAAATTGTATAAATGTGGGAAATATTGCCTCGTAATGTTTTATATATTATTGTCCTTCGGCGCATAATTTATTGGATGCAAATAAGGTACCACGTGGTAATGAGTCTATTTGTTGCAATTTCTTATAAATTAAATGTTGATAATCAAAAAGCACAAGTCGAAAACATCATTTTTCCTTTATTTAGATAATTTGTTTTTTCCAATCTATTTTAGCTAATCCTACCTAATAAGTTGTAAAGCATCCGCAGTAGAGTCCCTAAATCACTCCCTTACCTATTTTAGGGGTTGGGACTCCCTTTATACCACCCCATCAGCTTCCTTATAAGCCACCCTAAATTAATATTTGTTACAATAACTCCCTATTTGTAAGGAGTTACTGTAGCTCCTTCATATATGACAGTGGTCGTTCATCCGGATGTCCTAGACGAGTGATTTGAGCAAAACTTGTTTTGCTGGTCGTCCATCCGAATGTTCGGCCGGTCGACCGCCTTGTCACTGCTCTGCTCTGTCTGTTCTCCATTTTTGTCAAGCTCTTTATTATGATCATCATCATCTTCTTTATTTGGGTCATTGTTCCAAAACAACAGAGGCAAAGTTTGGGACTCAACAAAGGCTTCGTCAAAGCTACATGGCTCAAAGGGTCTGAACCCTTTCATGGGATTGCTTGGAAGTGTGAGTCCAAGTTGAAGCTCCATAATTACCATATATATATACATATATATATATCCAAGAACAACAATACAAAAGTCACCACAAACTTGTATATATAAAATATGGGTTTGATTTGATCAGATCAAACTAGAAAGTAGAGATATGGAGTTTAAAAGGAAAAGTGAAAGAAGAAGATGAAAAAGTGAAAGAATAGGAAAAGAATATTTTAATAATATTTTATGAAATAAAAAAGTGATTTCGAAAATAGGGAATAAATTTTTTAATAATATTTTAAGGTAAAATTTAGATAAACTGATGGGAATGCTAATAAAAGTTGCAAAAACTTTTTTGACACCAACTGTAAAAATAAAAATAAACTATACACAGTTCATATAAATTATACAAAATATCTTTAATGTCATGTGATGCCTTCCTCTATTATGAAAGATGAACAAATATTCTATTATGAAAGACAAACAAATATTGAAAATAATCAACTTGTTTGGTTTGAGTTTTCTGAATTCACTTTTTAGAAAATTAAAACTTTTATTTTTCGTATTTTTTTGGTTTTTCACTGAATTTTTTTAATATTTTAAGTTTTTTTTTTTTAATTTAAATACACCTAACATAAATACACTTAAAAAGTATAATATTTGTGAATTTTTTTTAAAAAAAAATTCACTAAATATCAAAAATACAAAAAATATGAAAATTTAATATATTTTTTATATTCTTGTGTATTTACTGATTGTTTAAAATATTTTTTTACAAATATTTTACTTTTTAGATATATCTAAATAAGGCACATTTAAAAAGGTAAAAAAATTGTTTAAAATTTTAAAAAAATTTACTAAAAACAAAAAAAATATAAAAAATTAAAAATTAAATTTTTTAAAAATTAAATTTAAAAAATTAAAACCAAACCTAATGAATAGTATGGGGATTGGTTTGACAGATGCCTTTTTATTTTTTATGTTTTATCTTTTACTTTTTTAAGGATAAATTTTTATTATAAATAGTTGATGCAATGGTGGTAAAAATGATACTATGAGCAGTTTTGAGAACACGATATAAGCCGCGTCCAATCATCGAACGCGGACGCGAGACGCTTGCTATTTTTGCCAAAACTGATTTGGGATTGTGGTTATAAGCCACAGGTGAAATAAAGAAACTAGCTTCCATTTTTGGTCAATTTATATTTAGCCATGCTGATATGATAATATAAATAAATATTATGTAGAAAAATATAAAAATAACTTTTTATCAACTTCCGACATGAATTTCTGAAAAAATCAAAAAATTTAATTAAAGTAAAAAAAAAATTAACTTTTTACCATTTCCTTAAAATATTCCTCTATAAGTTGAAGAGTAAAGGAAAAAAATGGGGACCGACTTTTGACTTATTTTTGTTGTGGAAAATGTTTAGCACTCCTTTGGCAATAAGTTTTTTAATAATTTTTTGACTTTTTAGTTAAAATATAATATAAAAAAATTAAGTCAAGTTTGGCATAATTTAACTAATATAAAAAATCATTATCCTATTTAAGTCACATCATCTTATTTAAATCACATCACCTCTCTAACACATCATATCAAATCCAACCTAAACCCAACCCCTATAAGCCAATAAGTCAAAAAGTGCACTTTTTTAGAACATCCTAAACCAATGTTTAGAATGACTTTTTAACTTTTTAACTTTTTACGAAAAGATGTGTAAAAATTAAAGAAAAATAATAATATTTAACTTTTTAGTATGGGTTGTTGGCTTTTTAATTTTTTAGTGACTTTTTAACTTTTTGTCTAAAAAAATCACTTTCCAGACAAGACCGTAGGAGGATTTGAAATTCTTTTATTTTTTATTGAATTTTTTAAATTATATATTATTGTTGATTTTTCTTTACTAGCTTATATATGAAAAATAGTAATACAATACAACCGATCAGAGCACATTTGAATTTCAATTCAGTTATAATACAATTTATTTCATAAAAAATAAGTATACGTAAATAAATAATAATAATAATAACCAAAACGACAAAAGTTGACTGATATGGGCTATGCCTAATTGTTATGTTTCACTGGAGGATTCTATTTGTATCAAAAAAAAAATTATGAAGTAGATTCAATTTTTTAATATATTCTATTAAATTATTTAGAATTATAATTTATCGTTAATACACCTTATATTTTTTCTTTCAAATTGTCCATGGTACACCGGAATAATAAATAAATAAAAAATCTTAAATTATAACACTTTAAAAACCTTAGACAAATTTTTCATTACAGTTACTCTTTTTGTTCACCAACAGATTTCTCAATATCAATTAAACCCATCACTATTAACGATGCATAATTTGATATTTGTTGTTCTTTACAGCTTCAATTGGGATTTTTCAAAAAAAATAAAAATAAACTTATTCTTTATACAGGTTCCAGTTGAAAACTTATAATGGGTCAACAATGCTAAAAAGTTAAATTTTTTGCTTTTTAGTTGTTTTAGCTAAAAAAAGTCAATTTTTTTTACCCAAAACAATCCAATTTTTTGCCAAAAAAGTCAAAAAGCCAAAAAGTCAACTTTTTACTAACTTCCTAAAACACCACAATGTTGTTTTGTTTTCTTGGCTTCTTTTGTGATGTAGGTTAAAAGTCACTTTTCAGCTTTTAACTCATTTTAGATCACATCATTTCTCATATTTTTTACATATATTTTTCAAAAAAGCTAAAAAAACTTAAAAAGTTAATTTTTAACTATCTTTTCAAAGAAAATATTCTACCAAACCTCTCACATGGGGTGGGACTCATACAAATCAACATGTGTGTGAGTCCCACACCCATATGAGAAGTTTGGTAGAATATTTGGAATCCCTAGCATAACTCCTTCCCAAAACATCCATTGTTTCTCTTGGCTACGGTACAATGGGGGAGTAGCTCTGGAGATTACTGTGTATGATTATTTTACCAAACACGTTAACATTGAACTTATGCATTCATGCCATGTCTTGATGTTGGAAAACTAAAAGAGTAATGCTAAAAAAATATCATAAAGATAATCATGAAAGATTCTTCATCTTTAAATTACACATATAATAAAATACCACACACTAATTAAATGATGAAAAATCTTTATAATGTATTTTATGATATTTTTTTCATAATCCCTAATATTATTCAAATCAAAATGACCCAACTATTTCCCGCCACTACCTTTCTTTTTGTACAATATTTTGATATTGTTTTTGTCCTGGTATTCCAGCTTTGCACTTAATTATTATTTCATTTATTCTTTTGTTTTGTTTAAACTTTTTTTCTATTTTGTGAGTAACAACACCATAAGAAATAATTATATTTATGATAATTGAAAAGTTTTGATGGGATAAATTGAAGTTTTTGAGCGAGAAAGAAGATGAAAAAAAATAATTAAAATTTTCAGAAGAATATAAAGAGAGTTAAATATAAAGAATACGTGGTTTGGGTGTACCATGATAAAAATATTTTATTTTAGGGTTTATTGTGTATTGTCCATATTATTAAGGTCTCGTTTGGGAACATATTTTTTTAGTAATTTTTTGAATTTTTAGCTAAAATATGATGTAAACAAATTAGTATGTTTGGGATTATTTTTTTTTTTTTTACAAAAAAATATGCAAAAAATATTGAGAAAATAAAATTTTTGACTTTTTAGTATAGGTTGTTGGCTTTTTGATTTTTTCAGTGATTTTTTTACTTTTAAACTAAAAAAGTAATATTGTCAAACAAGCCCTAAATTTATGATATAATAAGAATTAAAATTTTAAATAAACTTACTGAGTTATTATTTTGCTGCAGATAGAATCACCCGTTTCACTCGGTTGGAACTTGGGAAGGTTTGTGGGCCTTTAGACCCATGATAAAAAGAGAATTGTGGGCCGGAACGTTATGCCTGTGGTATGGATTTGGGCCGGAAAAGTTCATTCACCTTGGGCTGAAGATCCAAATTGCATGGTATAAAGTAAATTACAAATAGTACGTAGTTTAATATTAGTTTGCTAATATTAATTGATTTTATAAATTAAATTACTAATAGTACGTAGTTTAATATTAGTTTGCTAATATTAATTGATTTTATAAATTATATTTCACCCTTTTAAATTTATAATAACATAACAAATAATCTCTTTCATTAATCAATCATTAAGTCAATTAACAGTTTTTAATAATACCCAAAATATATTTTAATTAACAGTTTTGATAATTTTATTATTATATATGAGGGTATTTAGGAAATTTTAATTTTTTTTATGTTAATTAACAAATTTTGACAATGTGTCATTTGAAAATTTTAGAATCACAACAAACAATCTATATTTTAAATAAATATTAGGAAGTTTATTTGTAATTTACCCTATATAATATATCAATCTTATTGATTTCACTAGCTTTAGATTATTCACAAATATATAATTATTATTTATATCATTGATGAAATAGATGTCTTCAAATGGTTAAGATTCTAGTCATATAGTTAAGATTCAGGTAAATTATACTTACCTCTTCCCAGAGGTTTGAGAAAGATACTGCTAACCTCATACTTTTGGCATAAATACACTCACTTTTCTTAAGATTTGAATTTACGTAATATTATATCATTTTCATCAATAATTAATTAATCATATAAATAAAAAATTATATTATCATATTTTTTTCAATAAAAATATATATTTATTTTTGTTTATTCGACATGCCAAATGTAACTAATGCTCCCTTTCACTCTAATTCATAATAATTTATTCTAATATGAAATTTATATATTTATATTTATATACTATATATGTCTCCATACATTTTGTGCGTTTGTATATTATGAAAATCAAGCTCTTGGAAGTAGTGGAAAGGAGGGGCACCTTTGTGAAAAATAATGAGCAACGGGTAAAATATATACAAATATATATATTTTATCTATTTTTAGAATTACTAATAAATAAATCCCTATACATAGACGTTGGAAGAAATATTGTCATTCAACTCACTTATCTTTAATAAATTTATTATTATCTGTTAGTATATTAGTTAGTACATTAATTTAGTATATATTTGGGGGAGGTGATGAGTTAGTGGTCTGTCACTATTTTGAAATTGGGCTGAGAGTAATTCTACAGTTATGCTAATAGATCTTCAAGCTGTTGTATGCCTAGCTTTAGGGTTTCTTGTCTTACAGTTATCTGTCTATTTAGTTGAGAAACTTTTAAGCTGTAATTTTCTACGGATCTGCCAGAAGCTAATAATAAGAGAAACTGATATCTTAATTTTTGATCTTCTAATTCTTGTATAAGTTCAATACTAATTTTGATTTTAATCCTAAGTTCTTCATCTAAAGGCATACAATTTTGATTTTTTAAATTCTTTTATGAACAATATTTCCTTAATATTTCTACTCGGGTTGCTCTTCTTATGTTCTAAAATTCTTTTCTATGGCAAAACTATTTTTAGGCAATGCTTGTTTTCATTATATGTACTCCCACCTTGAAACTAAGCTTAGTTCAACATAGTATATTTTTATTTTCCATTTTTTACCTTTCCCTTTCTGCCTACAATTTGCCCTCCAACGCCTAACCACGGCTCACACGGGCTCTTCAACTAAGGTCACTCAGTAACAAAATAGAAAACAGCAGATATTACGAAGGTTCAAAGCATGTAATATTAATAAGCAAATAAGCATTCCATAAACTTAGTTTTTCCAAAGAGAAAATAAATTTTTAGAATAGAAGAGTTACCCTTTTGAAATATTTAAGGAAAAAGAGAAACTATCACACTTCATATTAATAAGAAATATACTTACAAATATTATATTACAGACTCTAAGATTCTGAAAGACTTAGTACACTTAGAAGTTTTTTAGAGGGGTTGGAAATTTTATAACGCAGAGTGAAGGGGAATTTTTCATTTTGCCTCTTTCGTTGGCAAGCATGCCAATTTATACAACACTAAAAGAAGAAAAAACAAAACTCAAAAGGTTATGTCCAACATTTCACGTCTAAAACTTTCCTAAGGGTCAAAACCTATGTTAGCCTAGACTTAGGCTTTTTTGAAAATTAAGTAAAGACAAGGCTATATATGTATACAATTATATGCCTCTTTTGACGATATTTCTACATATAAAAACAAATAGAGGGTTTGGATAATGATGCCGGATACTACTTTAGGCCCCATCGCACATCATTCAATCCTCTCCTTTTTGACAAAATTCTAACACTATAATTTAATATAAGACACGTGTAAAGATTTTCACAGCTTTTCTTTAATGGAGCAAGGTGGGAGTCATCTGCTCTATTAAAGTAGTGAGTGAAGGAAAATCTTTATTACCGACAGACTCAAATAATTATAGACACAAATATCTACAGAATCTTTTATCTTTACTTGGCGTGTATTTTTTCGATAATTGAAGATAAGCTTTATCTTCTATTAATTTTGTCTTCTTCTGCTGGAGTATCAATTATTGATGGAGACGTTTGGACGCTGAATCTTCAAAGCGGATTCTTCGTGGAATATTTACAAAATTGAAGAGTCAAAGGTCAGGAACTGCTGCTATAATATTTTCAAAATATTATATGAGTCTTGTAGTGGACACCCTTTTTTTTTTTTTTTTTTCACCCATACATTCTATCTGAGAGATCGTCTAGGTCTGTTGCTGAGAGTTGGTCGTAAAAGTCATCTTCATCTCCCATGGGTGGTTCATCATGCCATTCTGGGTCATTTTCTCCCATTACTGGAGACTCATGAGAGACGCTATGCTGATAATTGGGATACTGGCTTTCATCGACAAATGTCCCTTTGCTGAAGAGATATCCTGGGATAGCTATATTACAAAATATCTTCTGATTTCTATCTTCACAGACTAGTCGTCCATAATTTCCATTATATGCTAATAGAGGATTGTTGGCAAATTTCTTAACTAGTCATTATATGCTAATAGGAAGTCAGAAATTGCCTATTTGTTTGAGATTTTCTTCTAAGGTTTTTAGTGAGTTTTCCTTTATAATATTGATTGAGTATTCAACTCGTGAATTGAGAGACACATATCAAGGAGATTGTTCGTATACATACAATAGCGTTATTCTTCAGTGGATTCCGAAGATTCAAACGTAGAGTTTCAAAAGGCGTTTGATTTTGTACGTAGTCGTTAATTCAACAGGTGAAGTTGTGGATTCAATTTCAGGATTGATCAGTTCCGAAACGAAGGCGTGGTGAAAGAGTTACAGAAGATTCGAAGACAAATTGACTGAGTTAGGTAATTTGTGTATTATCTTTGTAATATTTCTTTCTTCAGTAGTGGATTGATTAGTGGTGGTTCGCCCATGGTTTTTTATTACAATTGAAGGTTCTTCAATTGTGGTTTTTCCACGTAAAAATCGGTTGTGTCGATTTATTGTTTATTCCGAAAAACAAACAATCTAAATCACTTTCGTAAGTGCTTGTTGATTTAGATTGTGTGTTTTGGATTATTGGGATTTGAAATATTTTAATCTTGATCTAATCACGAATCACCTAGAATTTTCAGAATGTAATGCAGATACTGAATGTCAGCATAATTTTCAAATAGGACTAGGATTTGATACTACTAGATGTAGTTATTGTAATTGGTTTCTAGCTAAAGATAAGAGAGCTCAGTGTTTATTATGCAGTATAACCTATTGTATAGTCTGTCTAGAAAAATTAAATATGACACATAAGATAACATTAGAAAATAACAGAGAGGATCATAGTATAGAAAGTAGAGAATTACATTTAACAATTAGAGAATTAGAAGTACAAGTAAGAGAACTTAAATTTCAAACACGAGAGATAAAAACTAAGACTAGTTTTGACATAGAATGCTTAGAACTAGAAAATAGACAGCTTAAACAGCAGCTAGAACAATTTTCACAATAAATATCCTTTAAAAGATAAACTGATTGAAGAACATATGAATTCTTTAGAATTAGTTAACCTAGTTGATTCTCAACCCTTTAGTTAATACTCTCAAGCAAAGTCAGATAATACTTATTTACCATTTAATTATCCTGTTATACCCAAGTCAAATTTAGTTGAGATTTCTTGTGTAATTAAATTTGTAGAAAAAATCCTTAGTATAGATGCCATGATAGATACCGGAGCCAGTAAGTCATATATTGAACAGCATATGGTTCCACCAAGATGAAGTACAGCTTTAACAACCCCAGCTTTAGTTAGTATAGCCGATGGCATTAAACAGACATATACACATTGCATCAATGGTGCACAGATTAGTTTTCATCACCTAGGTTCTCAAACTCAACATATAGAATGGTTCCCATTACCTCAAGTTTGGATTGGAAATACCCGACAAAATCATCATTTCATCTTAGGACTTAACTTCATACTTAGCTTATAGGGAGGCATGTTTATTAGCCAAAACAACATTAGTTTCTTCAAACGAACTATACATACGCCCACAACATATGCCCTTAGCACCATAGCCCATTTATCAGAGTTGCGTGCGAAACGTGGTGGTACCATAGGAGTAGATTCCGTTCCCGCTAGTTTTTTATTTCCTAGTATAAATATTTTTCCAGAGATAGCCCAAAAGTATATACCTAGTGAGATAGCAAATATTTATTTAGAAAATTTATATATAGAAAAGTAGGAATTATAAAGTTTAGAAGAGTTTGAAGATAAGGGAGATTATTGGAACCTAGAAGATTTTCAACAAACAGTTAACCTAGAATTAATTTTTGCAAAAATAGGGAAATTAAAGAAAAAACCAGTATACAGAAGAACATAAAATGATTTAGATGAAATAATAAGATTAGCTGAAACAACAGAGATTTTAAGAGAACAGCCCATGAAATATTGTGAAAGAAATAAAGTTTTAGCCAGTTTATATATAAAAAATAAAGATTATAGGATTACCTTAGCACAAATAGATCATACGCCAGCAGATATAGAAGAATTTAGAACACAAATTAAGGAGTTGTTAGATTTATGAGTAATTAGACCTAGTAATAGCCCGTATAGGAGCGCCGCATTTATGGTTAGAAATCATGCAGAGATAAAAAAAGGAAAAGCTAGAATGGTTATAAATTACAAAAGATTAAATTATAATACAGAAGATGATAAATATAATATACCAGATAAGGATCAACTCATAAATAGAATACTTACAGCAAAAATATTTAGCAAATTTGATTGTAAGTCAGGATTCTGACAGATAAAAATGGAAAAAGAAAGCATACCTTGGACAGCCTTTTGTTGCCCACAAGGACATTATGAGTGGCTAGTCATGTCTTTTGGACTAAAAAATGCACCTTCCATATTTCAGCGTAAGATGGATAGCATATTTAATAAATATAATTTTATACTGGTATACATAGATGACATATTAGTATTTAGTCAGATAAAAATAGTCATATAGATCATTTATATATAACATTAGAAGAATTCATAAATAATGGAATAATAATTAGCAAGAAGAAGATGGTATTGAATAAGCCTTGTATAAAATTTTTAGGAATGGAGTTAGGAGATAGAAAGATTAGGTTACAACCTCACATAGTTAAGAAAATTTTAGATTATCCAGATAAATTAGAAGATACAAAACAACTTCAATCATTTTTAGGAATTTTGAATTATGCACAAATGTACATTCCTAACCTTAGTAAAATAATAGGACCCCTTTATTGTAAGACCACACCCACAGGACATAAATATTTCAATCAGCAAGATATAGCTCTAGTTAGAAAAATTAAAGATATTTGTAAAAATTTACCAGACCTACAACTTCCCTTAGAATCAGAATATATAGTCGTAGAAACAGACGCAAGTCAATTAGGTTGGGGAACAATATTATTAGCTAAACCTAGTAAGTATGATAGTAAAAATAAAGAGCGCATTTGTAGATACAGTTCTGGAAAATTTAACGAAAAAGATACAACCATGATCAGCCTAGATTTTGAAATATTATGAGTAGTATATGCAATAAACAAATTTAGATTATTTTTATACAAACCCTTTACAATAAGGACAGACTGTGAAGCTATAGTTAGATTTCATAATAAACTTAACGAGCGAAAACTAAGTACTAGAAGACGGGCAAAATTTTTAGACTACATAGTAGGACAAGGATATAAAGTAGAGTTTGAACATATTAAAGGGAGTGATAATAGGTTAACAGATTGGTTAAGTAGGAAAATTTATTTAGAAAAAAGAAAATAACTAGTTTAATTTTTGTGCAGATAATGGAGAACAGCAAAACCATGAATTTTGGGGGATTCGCTCTCCCTATTCATGAAGGCAGAAACAAGTTTAGACCATTAACAGGAATTGAGCTAGACCCAGTTCAACAGTGTCTTTTAGATAACCTTTGGAACAGTTATAGCCACCCAGCTAAACGTCTTTCAGCCCTAAACTCTCTTAGTATATATTTTTCAAAAATCCAAAATAAACCTTTGTCTAAAAGTTTTTCTTTCTATGTAGTAGCTAAATGAACCAAGCCCGATATTTACCATGACTGGATAGAAGTAGAACCCGTAGTTAAAAATTTTCCCATACCTCAGTATAAAGGATTTTATGATTTTGAGTCAACCAGTACCTATGCTCGAAGACAAATAGGAACCAGTTACTTTATCAGTCAGATAGCTAAAGATTACCTGGATACATTGAGTAAGATGCGATCAACAATTCTTGCTACTAGTGGAGTTCTAGTTAGCCAGATAATTGGAAGCAGTAGTACCGGAAGCAGCAGTTCTAACCCTCAGATAGATTCTCAAAATCCTCTCCAGATGTGCAGACATTGTGAAGGCCTTTCCAGAAATTTCAAGAAAATTATGGATAAAGGCAAAAGGGTCAGTGAAGAGCTAGACCAGCTCTGAGACGAAGAAAAACAATTTAGAGCAACCGTTCGAACCCTAACCAACCAGCTTAAAAAATTAGCTCCAGGAAAAACAACTACCCACTTTCCTAACCCCGAAACCAGACAACTCACCAGTGAAGAATTTGACCAATTGAGTGCTAGAATGTATTTCTTCAGACATTCTATCGTTCGATCTTTTTGTGAGAAAAGCCAAGTAATAGAAGACCTAAAACCCTATATATACACCTTAGCCGAAGATAGCAGAAATAGCGAGCTAGTCATTATTCAGCAGTTTCTTCAAGACCTCTCCATAGCAGGAGTTTAATGTTCTGGCTTAGCTTGTCAATGGACTTATCTCTACGAAGATGAGGAGCAGCCTTGCCTAGAAGAAGAAAAATGTAATAAGAGGTCATAACATTTTGGTCGATACCAGTGCAATTTAGATTTCAACATCTGCCTTTGCCAGATAAATCTAGCAACATTCGAGCCATTGGAGATAGAGATTAGGGGCAAAACGTGTTATCTAACAGCCTCACAATTGTTAGATTATGGCTTTGTCTCCAGAATAATTTTTTCAGATCCAGATCAAACAGATAGCTTCGGAAATAAACTTGCTCATGCAGTACTTTGCGTAATGGAGGAGCATCATCCGTACATAGAAGCATTAATAGATAGCAGACTACCATAGTAGAAAGGAATATGGTGCAATCCAGCTAACACATAAAATGTACCTCAGAGGAACTTCGACTTTTCCAAGATTTCCTAGACTTCTCAATCGAAGACCCTGGCCATGCAGAAGATTTCCACTAAGAGAACAGCTCAATAAATGGAGAAAATTTGCCAACAATCCTCTATTAGCATATAATGGAAATTATGGAAGATTAGTTTGTGAAGATAGAAATTAGAAGATATTTTGTAATATAGCTATCCCAGGATATCCCTTCAGCAAAGAGACATTTGTCGATGAAAGCCAGTATCCCAATTATCAGCATAACGTCTCTCATGAGTCTCCAGTAATGGGAGAAAATGACCCAGAATGGCATGATGAACCACCCATGGGAGATAGAGATGATTTTTACGACCAACTCTAAGCAGCAGACCTGGACGATCTCTCAAATAGAATGTATAGGTTAAAAAAAAGAAAAAAAAAAAGGGTGTCCACTACAAGACACTCAGTTATCTTTAATAAATTTATTATTATCTGTTAGTATATTAGTTAGTACATTAATTAGTATATGTATTTTCATTATTCATTATCTTTAGCATAACGATTCTTAAAAAAGTTAATAATAAGTAAAATTTTAAGAATAAATCATCGATTATTTTAACTTATAAATATAATCTGATTACACATTATACAATCAATATAAAATTGTAAAATTTATTCATAAAACCACACAATATAAACAATTCAATTCAGATCAGTCATCTTTTCCAAAAATCAAAATAAAATTTCAATTTTTAAGGTTTTGGGCCATTCAGAAATCTTGGGCTGCACGAATCTCGGGACTGGACTACTAATCCGACGGTAGGGCTCACTCTGTCTGGTACCATCTTGGAGCTCCATGCGCACGTTAGAACGCAACGCTTCACTCGAATTCCTCATTGTTCCCAAGTTGACACCTTGAGAGCCCCAAATTGTTAAATTATTCAAAAAAACATGAAAAATCCATGGTTTCAGCCGCAGTTTTAAGCCTCAATAGCAACCAATTCTCTCTCCACCGACTGTTCCTCAGTTCAAAAGCCGAAGCCCAAGAATCGCTAATTCGGTCTCAAAAGGGGAAAATATTTTCTCGCTCGGGAAAACTGGAACGAAAAGAAGGGAGCTGGTCGGAAAATGGAGGAACTTGGTGGGTCTGACGAGAAAGTTCAAGAACAAGGGGTTTCAGTGAACGATGAAGGTGTTCCTGTGAGTAAAAAGCGGGGTAGGGGTCGTCCGAAGGTGAAGAGGGATGAGGGGAATAGTGATGCCGTGAGGGCGGAGAAAGGCCAAGAAAGTAGGGGCGAAGAAAATGGGGGTTGTTCTGTTGGGGAAAGTGGGAAGAAAAAGAGGGGAAGGAAGAAGGGTACTAAGGTTAGGGTTTCTGAAACTGATACAAAAGATGAAGAACACGAGGAAGGCCAAGGAGGTGGAGGTGAAGATGAAAATGGTGGTTGTTCTATTGATGAAAGTGGGAAGAAGAGGGATAGTAGTGTTAGGGTTTCAAAAACAGATACAAAAGATGAAGAACATGAGGAAGGCCAAGGAGGTGGAGGTGAAGATGAAAGTGGTGGTTGTTCTAATGATGAAAGTGGGAAGAAGAGGGATAGTAGTGTTAGGGTTTCAAAAACAGATACAAAAGATGAAGAACATGAGGAAGGCCAAGGAGGTGGAAGTGAAGATGAAAATGGTAATTGTTCTGATGAAGAAAGAGGGAAGAAGAAGAGGAGAAGGAAGAGGGGTAGTAGTGTTAAGGTTTCAAAAACAGATATGAAAGATGAAGAACATAAGGAAAACTCAGATCAAACCAAGTCTAGGTATTCTCTCAGGGCTGAAAGAGCTATAAAGCCACTCAATACAGAATCCAAGCCAATGAGGGGTGCAAGGAAGGATGAAAATGTACTGATTAGTACTCTCGCTATCTCTCTTTTTGTTTTGCTTTAATTTTGATGCTTTTTCATTTCAATTGATTGAATATTTTGGATTGTGTTGTTGGGGTTTTCTGCTTTCTGACTTTGGATTTCACAGGGTCAGTTGGTGTCAAATATGTGTCATCAGTGCCAGAGGAATGACAAAGGACGGGTTGTTCGGTGCACCAAGTGTATGAGAAAGCGATATTGTGTTCCCTGCATGACTAGATGGTATGATTTGAATGTTTTACTCATTCTGCTAGTATTTAATTTATTACAATTATTTTATTTTGTATGTATATAATGTTTGTTGATTTTTTGAGTTTCATCTGAGGTTACTTTGTAATGAAACTTTGTGCAGTTGCCACTGCTACTTCTTTTCAATTTAGGGTTATTCGTACATTTTCTTTCCCTAAACTGTCACCATTTTTTCTCCTTCATCCGTAAATTACTAATTTCATCCATTTAGTCCCAAAAGTTTATAATTTCATTTCTAATTTCAGCCAATATGGTTCCATTGAAGACAATTGACCATATTGGTAACTGTCAAAACCTAATTTGATGAAATTTGAACTTAAACTATACTATCAAACACTCATAGTTTGAAATGACGGTTGGAGGAGAAGATGGGTGTTTGGTTGCGGGGTGTAAGTTGTCTAATATAGTGTGAGTAAGTAGGTAAGTGTTTGATTGTATGATATAGGTTTTCCAAATTGTAAAATTATTTTTTTGCCCACTAAGCTAGGTTTTTTTTACCATTATTGATTGGGATTTGGATAGATTGTTTCCAATTAGACCATATTAATCGAAATCCAAAATTTTAGGAGCTAACTAGACGAAATTGATAGTTTAGATTTAGGGATGATATATATATAAAAAAAAAAAAATGACAATAGTGTAGGGGATAAAAGTGAAATTAACCCATACTTTTGACATAATTACGTAGACCTCTCTTTTAGTAAGGCTAATAAAGTGTCCAAAACTAATGTAAATGGTGAGTAGATTTACTATTCCTTCTGTCTTAAAATATTAGTCCCTTATAATAAAAAAAAAATCTAGAGGAAAAAGGGAAAAAGAAAGAAAAGAAAGAAAATGAACGAAAATAAATATATATTTTAGCAGAAAAGAGATAACATTATTTTTTCATTCATACGACTAACAAAATTAGGGAAACCCACCATATGCACGCTACCACAATTGGTGTAACTTTACCACAAAATTTCGCAATATTAACCACAAAATGCGTAACCTCGCCACAAATTAGTCAAACAAAATGTCCAAAATTTTGTGGTTCATGTAACAAAGCTTGTGGCTTGGTTACGACATTTTTTATTACGCCAATTTGTGGTGAGGTTATGTATTTTGTGGTTGATGTTATGAAATTTTATGGTAAAGTTACACCAATTTGTGGAGGGTGCATACGGTACACACTTTTGGAGGGGCGTGTACCATAGAACTTCCCAACAAATAATTGATGAAAAAGGGTCTAATTGTTGTGTAAATTAAAACCTCAAGAGAGACCACTGTAATTACGTAAGAAGTGTGAGGTTAATTTTATTTTTTTTTTCAAACGTCAAGGGAGGTGAGTGTAATTTACTCTCTCTCTCTCTATATGTGTGTGTGTGTGTGTGTGTGTCAATATTTCATTTCTTGAAAGCTTAGTTGTAGGAATCGTCCAACTAGGTGGCGATTCTGAGTAAGAATCGCGATTCCGCGATTCTTAGAAAGAAACGTGTAAGAATCGCTTTTTTGTGGAGAGAGAAACGCAATTCAGTCCAAGATGGGATCGTAAAGGGGAGAGAGAGAGAGAGAGAGAGAGAGAGAGAGAAACCCTAGCCTTTGACGTCGACATGAGAGGAGAAAGAAGAAGGGTTACAGTGGACCAGTGTTGAGATTAGGGCTTTGATTGCCTTCGTCACTCTCTTCTCTCACTATCGATCACGATCGTCTTCGTCTCTGAGGGCTTGGATCTTCGTCACTCTCTCAATCGTCTTCGTCTCTCTCTTCGTCTCTGTGCTTCTCTCTCTCTCTCGCTTCGTCTTTGCTTCTCTCCCTCTTCATCTCTGGTCGTCGTTCTTTGCTTCGTCTCTATGTTTAACTATGTTTAATTGATCATATATAATATATATAATAAATATAATTTATCATATATTATATATGTAATAAAATTTATAAATTATAATTTTTACCATATATAATAAAATATTTGATTATTATTTCTTAAAATATCATATATAATAATTATTTTTGTAAAGTATTATTTATTAACTTTTTAACATATAATAAATAAAATAAATCATCCAATTATTTAAAAGAAATCTAATTAAACCATATATAATAAAAAAATTATAAAATAAAATATCTAATTTTCTTTTTATTTATTTTAACATAATTTATTATTCCTTATTTATTATAATTTTATTTATAATATATATCAATTAAAAATAAAAAAATAAATTAACAATAATACATTATTTAAAAAATATAATAAATAAATAAAATAATTAACGTATATTAAAATAAAAATATTTATAAAAAAACTTCTAATGTGCATTAAAATATATATATATATATTACCGCTCTCCGAGACGCTCCCAACCTAAGAAACTTTTATTGGCTCACGATTCCCGCTCCCGCTCCCGCTCCCGCTCCCGCTTCGTGCAACTAAGCTTGAAAGTAACCATTATCTTCTCTTTTTGTTATAATTCTAATTGTTGTTATCGTGACTTGTTTAATGATATGTAGGTACCCTAAGATGACTGAGGATGATTTCGCTGAGGCTTGTCCTGTTTGTCTTAAAATTTGCAATTGCAAGCGGTGCTTACGTTTGGATGGACCAATTGTAAGTTGATTCAGCTTCTTAGTTTATGTTTGCCTGGTGTCTCTTTTTGATGTCTGTACATGAAATACCATATCTTTATCCCCTTTGGTGCAGAAGCTGAAGAATTTAGAATTTGAATGTGATGATAAAGAAAAAATTCAGCACTCCAAATATATACTACTAGCACTTCTTCCATTTTTGAAAATTTTCAATTGGGAACAAATGACAGAGAAGGAGGTGGAGGCTAAGATTCGAGGTATTTTCTACAATTATGACGTTAGGTGGGCTTCCTATTCCAATGGGATTCAAGCTCCTGCTTTGTTATTTAAACATCTTAATTACTTTCTACTCTTGAATCAAAATGGATTGTTTAAGAAAATTTTGTGGCATTGAAAAATAAAGGGAAAATAATGTGTAGGTGGATTTTGGGCTAAATATTGCAAATGACTAGGAATCTTCTCAGAATTGCACCACAGGTTGAAGGCTGAAAATAAATTACAAATCCATGGAATTAAGATGAGAATGTCCTTATTTTTGTCTCTTTTGCAAACCTCCCCAAACCTCTTCATCTGCCCTCCTTCGCCCTTTGCTGCCACGCCCTCCACTTCCTCCGCCCTCCCTCGCACACCTTCCATTTCCCCACTGTTCGCCACTCGACCCCTCCACCCTTCACCTCTCCCCCACTGTCTGGTGCCCAACCTCTCCACCCTACACCTCTCTCTCATCGTCTACAGCCAAACCCCTCTGCTATTCACCCCTCCCCCATCCACCCCCGTCACTTCTCCACGCCCTCCTCACCTTTTTTTCGCCCCTGCCACTCCCCTACCCACTTATGCCAACCCCAGCCCATCCCCACCCAAACCAACACACTCTAGCTACCAGCACCACCTAAAACTCTCCAACTCCTCCCCATTGCCACCCCACACCCCCACACCTCCTTTCTCTCGCTGCTGCAAATCTTGCAGGGTGCAAGTGGAAACCGTGTGGGGTTGTGCACAAGTGTTGCACCATATACATACCCAACACAGTTTGCACTTGCACCTTGCATATATTAAACTTGTAGCATACACATATTGGACTTGCACCCTACAAATTTTGTTGCATCAGGGGAGAGGAGGTGTGGGGTGGCGACGAGAAGGGTCTGGAGGGTTTTGGGCGGTGCTGGTGGCTTGGGTTTGGGTTGTCTACAGTTTTGGGTGGGGGAGTGGCGGAGGTTATTGGAATGGGTGGAGAAGTGTCAGGGAGGGTGAGAGAGGGTGGAGGAGTGTTACGTGTGGGTGGGGGTGGGCGGCGAAGGTGGGGAAGTGGTGGGGGTAGTGTTGCAAAAGCGATGAGGGCATTTTCGTTCTAATTCCATAAATATATATATTGGCAGTCTTCCACTTGTGGCATTATTTTGAGAAGAGTTCCATTGATTTGCAATATTTAGCTCCAAAATCCACCTGCAAGTTATTTTTCCAAAAATAAATGTTTTTCAATGTCTGTGAATGAGAATTGTTGTGTCAACTATATTGTTTTGTAGTTTACTTATTGTTTGGTTGGGCAGGTTTATCATTGTTACAGACAAAGCTACAGCAGGCGAAATGCAGTAAAACAGAGCGTGTCTATTGGTAGATTTTTGTGAATGATTTCAATCTGTTTTTATTAGTTTGCTGATAGATTAATGTAATTGCTTGTTATATCCAGCAACAATTGCAAAACTTCAATTGTTGACTTCCACAGAAGCTGTCCTCACTGTTCTTATGACCTGTGTCTGATATGTTGCCGGGAGTTCCGCGATGGCCACCTACAGGGAGGTGAGGAGGAAGTTATCATGCCATATGTCTATAATGAACTGGGTTACTTTCATGGTGGGAAAAGCTGTTCTGAGTCTTCGAGGAATACAGAAACTTCAGATATACCTGTTGGAACTAGCAGAGTGGATAATATTAAGTCAACATCTGAATGTATGGCTAATAAAGATGGTAGCATTCCTTGTCCACTGGCAACCATGGGTGGGACTTCAAGGAAGACAGAGACTATAGATATACCTGTTGGAACTAGCGAGGTGGATAATGTTAAGCCACCATCTGAATGGAAAGCCAATATAGACGGTAGCATTCCTTGCCCTCCGGAAACCATGGGTGGTTGTGGTCAGGGCATCTTGGAATTGAAGTGTATGTTTGCAGAAGATTGGGTTTCAGAGTTGTTAGTGAAGGCCGAAGAGATAGCCAAAACATATGACCTTAATGATGAGCCTGAAAGTTTTCCACAATGGTGCCCCTGTTCCAATGAGGCTGGTGAAATTGATGTTGGCAGTAGTAATTTAAGGAAAGCATCTTCTCGAGAAGATTCGGCTGACAACTATTTGTTCTGTCCAACTGCTAAAGATATTCAACATGAAGATTTGAAGCATTTTCAATGGCATTGGTATAAAGGTGAGCCAGTGATTGTAGGTGATGTGCTTGATACTACATCTGGTTTGAGCTGGGAACCGATGGTTATGTGGCGTGCATTCCGTCAAATTACAAATCTCAAACATTCCCAGCTTTTAGATGTGACTGCCATTAATTGCTTGGATTGGTGCGAGGTTAGTTTATTTTTCGACCTTTGTTGTGCCAGTTATAAATCTAGTTTGCTGAATATAGTTGATTGTGTCAATTGATATTTCTAGTCCATCAGATTATGATTTATTGATGCAAAATCTTTATATGAGGTGTATTCGTCAGCCATGGTAGATTTTTGCTATTGTAATAGTTGCTAAATGTTTTGATATTGCTTCATGATTTCATTAGGATATGTCAACAAATTATGAATATGCCTTTGTATTTCAAATGGTTTCTTGCTTATTGTTTAATTCTGAGTTGACTGCTTTTTGATTTTTTTTTTTTGCTTTTAGAAAAAGCTAGAGTAGTTTAATGCATTTAGGTCTTTCATCCTAAATGCAAAGAATTAATAGCTAAAGATCCTTTTTTCCACATGCAAAAGATTAGCCAGTGTCAGTCACGATAGTAAATTTGATAATCATCGTGGCACTAAGAATCCCCTCTGGTACTGATGAATGATTATTACTGTTACATCATTTTTAGTTTTATTTTTCCTCCTTACACTATACATGTTTAAAGACACAAATATGTATTTCTTCAGCAAGTAACTTCTCCCTGGACTGATGTTTTAATTTACGTATCTTTTCCCCCCTTCCGTACCATCTTCATGAGAAAACTATCAGTTACTTGCTACCTTCTTTCTTTGTTTCTTTTTAATTTGGAATTTATCTTTCCAAATATTCCCAACTGCTAGAAATTTTTGTAGTCTTGATGAGTTGATGTGCATGCCGTGAATTAGTGTAATATCAGTTGGTTGTTCTTCTGTGCACTGATTATAATTGGATCTAAAGTTAGCTTTTGATGTGGTTGCACTTTTACAGTGTTTATTGTATTAGTATCTGATTTTGTTTTTTATTTTTCTAGTTGTTCTTCTTATGTTTTCCATTTTAATGGAGTCTGTTGTTTTTTTTTCTAGCTTATTATTATCTGATGTGTAAAATTTTTTCAGCTATTGGTTGATTTTGTTACTCTTGTGATGAAATGCAGGTGGATATTAATGTCCACCAATTCTTTAAAGGGTATCTGGAGGGTCGATTTGACAGTTATGACTGGCCTCAGATTCTTAAGTTGAAAGACTGGCCCCCATCAAGCTTGTTTGATGAACGCTTACCTCGGCATGGTGCTGAGTTCACCAGTTGCTTGCCCTTTAAAGAATATACACATCCTCGCTGTGGCTTTCTAAACCTTGCCACGAAATTACCTAAGGAAACTTTGAAGCCAGACTTGGGACCGAAGACGTATATTGCCTATGGAGTTGCTCAGGAGCTCGGACGTGGGGATTCTGTAACCAAGCTTCACTGTGATATGTCTGATGCGGTATGCTTTGTTTCTTTGAGTTTTTTGTACACTTCAGTGCCATTCTTTTTTGGAAATTCTCTATAGGATGGGATGGATGCTTGGATTTTTTCACCTCCTTTTGTTTGTCTGTTTTTATTTTTTCCCGATATAATAGTCTGTTGTGTTCATATAAGCAGGGGGAAGAGTGTTATCAATGCGTAACAATTTGGATCAGGGGTAGTGTTTAAAAATTCCATTGTTGGACTTGGCCTCCTGCTGTGTGTTTGAAATAAATTATGCCTTAGGGGATTAAGAGGCTCAAGCTTGTACTATCTTTGCCTGAAGATTTCGAAATACTTATATGCACATACATAACAGGGTAGCTAAGTAGATGGAGATAAATTCAAGTATACAAAGTTTTTGAATTTAAAATATGTAGTAATCATGTAGAAACCTCTGGCATTCCAAATTTGTGGCATAAAATTGTTTAAGATTTTAAAATTTAACTAATTATTTTGAAAGTCCAAGGTTTCTTGGCAGTGTTAATTTTATTTTTTAAACATATCATATGCTATAATAGTAGTTAAAATGTAAAGATTGTAGAAATTAGGGTTAGGATTAAGTAGAGAGAGAGAGAGAGAAGAGAAGAGATTATGGCAGCAAATAGGTTTTTTGGTTCTTAATCCAACGCTTCACCTCAGCACTTGCTTATATTAAACTCAATTGTTGCACACGACTCTTCTAACAATAGTAATGTTAGGTATAAAATGATTTTGATTTTCCCTGGTTTAAAAGTTAAACTAGCATATATAAACCAGGTTGATGGGTATCTGGATTAACATTAAATCAAGTGTAGACCAGGCAGTTATGCTGTCAGCTTGACTTTGTTATCTTCCAAAATTTTAGGTTTAGATGAATCTGAATTTATTACTTTGCATTCTAAGCCATACAAGGTCACTGACTCAGACATACAAATATGTGCCAGTTCAATGGGGCCTTAATCATGTTCTGATCTCTGAAGATCAGTGGTTCCATTTGTTGAGATCGAGTGTGCTATAAGTTTCATATGATTGAGATACTTTGCTGTTCTGCCCATCCTTCTATATTGGTCTAGAATAAGTGCTATTAACGAGCAGAAAATTCCCCAGATATTTCGTTTGCTAAGAAGAAGGCATGCTGTAAAATTGGTTTTTTGGCAAGGAAACAGCTGCCTCACAGCATCGCTAACTTCTCTGTTTTCTCCCTCTAGCTCTTATTATTAGTGAATGTTTATGGCTGTCTGGTAGACACGTAAAAACACATCCAATAAAAAAAACAGAGAGAGTCGGAACTTAAAAAACAAGTTCTCAGAATGAGATGTTAAATGATTCGAAAATACAGTTAGTTGTTTAAAAATTAGTTCTCTAAACTTACTACTTTTCTTTAAATTGTATTGGTAATTCTTCAGGCTTATAAGAATTATGCCTTCGCAATGTGTAATGTTAATATAGCATATCATCCTACCAACTTAAGGTTTTCTCCTTTATGCTTAACCCCATTATAATAAGGGTTTTTAATATTATATATATATATATTTAATGCAGTTAACAAATATTTGAACTCACTGTTTCAGGTGAATATCTTGACGCATACTAATGCAGTGATCCTTTCTCGGGAACAGCTTACCAAAGTGCAGAAGTTAAAGATAAAGCACAATGCCCAGGATCAAAGGGAATTTATTAAAAATAGTCAGATATTGGACCAAATAGTTGAGGAGAAGAATCTGTTGCCATCTATGGAGAAGGACATTTCATTTTCCTCTGAAATTAAGTTGGACACAAATTTTACTGCTGAGGCATCTAGCTGTTTGCAAGTTTCGACCTTAGATGGTGGTAGGGATCAAAGCTTGCCCGCAAATATAAAACAGTATGTTGATGGTGTCGAAAAGGGCGATCCAACTGCTGAAGGAATTGTTAACGCAGCTTGTCAGCAACATGGTGAAAATGGCATGTCTGGGTTGAACATGCAAGATTATTCATTAATATCTAAGTCAGAAAATTTTCTGGGTGTGAAGGAAGAGGCCAAAGACATGAATGTTTCTTATACCCACTCAAGTGGAAACATGCTAAATACTGTACTTAAGGTGGAGGTCCGTTCAGAAGGTGTGGATGATGGAGAGAAAGTGAATGAAATTGCTGAAGGTAGAGAAAATGCAAATGGATGTGCCCCTTTAAGTGCTTTTGGAACTCAAAACAGAACTGAAGCTAAAATTGTTGAGACATGCAGTGCGGATGAAGCATATAATAATTGCTACAGAACCACTGGTAATGAATTAAATGAGGTTGTGTTAGACAAACAAGATAAAGAATGTGGTTCTGATATACTATCTGAAGAGAAAAGTTGCGTTGGTGAGACTGACAGAAGTGGAAGTAGAAAGAAAGGTTTTCAGGGTAAGAGGAAGAGGGGGAAATCGCATGCAGGTTTGGCTAGCAAGTGTAAGAAGTTGACAGCTGAAAATGCTGTTACAGAACCTCAAATAATTGGAAAAACTGGCAGTGGTGAAGAAAGTCACAGGGATTTTATCAGGGGAAATGGTGAAACTGATGTTTCTGATGCACAAGGATTTACTAATGAGGCTGAAGCTTCTGAAACCAGTGGAGAGGCAAAAGTGGATCGAGATGATATCATGGAGAATGGTGGCCCTGCAGTTTTGGGAAAGGATTTAGATGGATTTGAAAATGCAGACGGAGGTGCTGTCTGGGACATCTTCCGGAGACAAGATGTTCCTAAGTTGCAGGAATATCTAAGGAAACACTTCAAGGAATTCAGGCATATTTATTGTTCTCCATTGCAGCAGGTTATAAACATTCCAGTAACATCCATAACCTTACATCATGTTATATTTTTGAAATATAGAAAGGCAATATTATATAAGAAAGGAATGGGTTGTTGTAGGAGAGCGCCCGAAAATGGCAATAGATGTAAAAGTTCTTTCCTCTTGCACCCTAAATGGGTAGCACTTCTTGAAGTTCCTCCTTCCTCCCCCTTTCTGTCCTTTTCAAATTGGCAATAGTGTAAATTTGAAGTTTGAATCTACCAGGTTAGGTAGAGAGAGAAGAATGTGTGGAATACCTGGCTTTTATAAATATTAAATGGCTAGAAAATTATTACAAATTTCACAGCTGAAAATCTATTGATCGATGGCTTGACATTCTGGCACATGCAAATAATTGATGGCTGAACAAGTGCCACTCCTTGAAGTTCCTCCTTCCGCCCCCCTTTATGTCCTTTTCACTTGTGAAATAGTGTAAATTTGAAGTTCGAATCTGCCAGGTCAGTTAGAAAGAGAAAAATGTGTTGAATACCTGACTTTTACTTACGTAAATACTAAATGGCTAGAAAATGATTGCAAATTTCACAGCAGAAACCTTATCAATCGATAGCTTGACTTTCTGGCACATGCAAATGTTTACCGTTAGTAGTACATGTTTTTAGTGTTATTTCTTAGTTTCTAACCGTATTATCCATTGGCTAATTAATTTATTCTTATCTACTGTTCAAGTGAAATATGATGCTGACCTGTTGAAATGAAAGTAGGGGAAATTGTGTTTCAGTGGGAATGGCTTAAAATAATTGCAATTTTCATGGAGATGGAAGTGTCTGTGTCCAGTGCAAGTGAAAGCTGTGACATGGGACAAAATGCCCACTTGCACCTAGTCTCACCCCAATGAAATGCATTTATCTTGAGTTGTTTCCACTAAAATGCTTTTTCTTCATGAAATTATCCTTTTTTCTTCCTCAGAATTCTAAGGGTTGAAATGTTTGGTTTGTTTTTCAGAAAAAAATTTCAGAATTTTTTTTTTGAAAAAATAAAACTGATTTGATAAGATTAAATATCAAAAAGATATTTTCAAATTTTTAAAAATTATTTTTGGCCTTCCAAAAAGTAAAATTATATAAAAATGATAAGTGTTATTTATTTATTTCACCAAATTAAATTTGAGCTTTTTAAAAAATATTTATGAATTAAGTGTCTGAAAGCCAAACCAAACATGACTAAAGCAATCATTTTGAAATGGTAGTGGGATGGAATTGTTGAAAACGATTCTTGTATGCGTAAAATCTGTTCTCTTGAATGAATGTACTTACTACTGTAAAGCATCATTATAATCTTTCAGTGCTTTTAAAAGCAATCACTTATATCATTTTCTTTGTTGTGTCTTGATGCACCCTAAAATTCTTGAGTTTGGAGAGACTATTAGTTGGTTTAAGATACATCCGGCAAATGGTAATGAATAGAATTGCTGAACTTGGAAAACTTAGAGATGAAATGCATGGATTGTGTTTACTAGAAAAATGCACAGATTGTTGGTGTCAAATGTGTGTTCTTGTGCATGGTTTGTTCAGCTGTTTCATTATTGGGGAAGAATTGTTCTTAATACTCCCTGTTAACATTGACCTTTTCAATTTAACATTTTATTTTTCTTTTTAGTTTACAGTATTTTTTTTGTTTTTTTTGTTTTTGATAATGACTTACAGGTTGTTCACCCTATTCATGACCAAACATTTTATTTGACGCTAGAACATAAAAGGAGGCTCAAGGAGGAATATGGTTGGTTTTTAATTTTTTCAATGTGGGTATTCGATTTATAGGTGCAGTTCCTTTGATCATGTAAGCTTTTGTTTGTGTTGTAGGAATTGAACCATGGACTTTTGTGCAAAAACTAGGGGATGCAGTTTTTATACCGGCTGGCTGTCCCCATCAAGTTAGAAATCTGCAGGTAAAATAGATTGTCCAAGTTGGTTTTCTTTTATGCCTATTGCCTCAGTCTAGATATATGTTTTGAACTTGTTACTACTATGTGGGTTATTGATATTCCATCACAGAGTGCTGTGTTTTCTGCTTTATATTATCAGGTTAACAATATACTACTGAATTTAATTGATAAGAAATTGGAGGTTAGGTGGGAATGTCAGCAAGAGAATGGTGTTAAGGTTTTCATTATAATACCACATCACATCTATCTATTGTGCTTTGATGTTTGACCTGTTTTCATAAGCTGGTGTACATTATGCTGTGAACTAGCCTACTCAAGTTTTGCACATGAAACAAAACAATTCACTACTGTATACTAACCAAACCCAAAAGCATTATAATGTCAAGAAAACAAAAACTCGTTAAGAAAAAAGAAATCTAAACACCACTCTAGCAGGTAGTGTATTTTGGGTATCTAATCAAAACCTAATACAGCCGTATAGGAAAGAAACTTATTTTCAGAGATAAAGTGAGGTGGGACCCACAAAAATCATGTTTGTTTTGGAAAGCTATCATGGGATTAAGAGTCCCATGGGACTATGAAACCCCTCCAAGTAGGGGCCTAGCAATCCTATGGGGGACTTGGGTTTGCTAATTCAATCCCATGAGATTGGAGGTGAAAAGACCTCATTGCTCCCCATTTTACAAGAACAATAAAGTCACATTTTATATGATGAGAACTTTTACATAATTTCATAGATTTAATCCCAACCAATTAATATTATTACACTAGTGTACAAACCAACCCAATTTATCTTACATCTTCAACCTAATACCACCACACTAGTAATCCCCTTCCACCCAACCTAGTCTGGGAAAAATAACAGGGCCATTGTGTTTATTTGTTATATTTTTAATGATTGATATTTGATCTGAAAACGCACGGACATTTCTAAGAAAACTTTGTTGTTAGACAACTATGCAGTTCATCGTTAGCAGCTTACCATCACCTCTCTAGAGATGATACCATTTTTTGTGGGCTGAGGCTCAACAGTTGGGCCATCTCTCTGCTGTGTTATTCTTTTGCTTTGAGACTGTTTCAGGCTTGAAAGCAAAGTTTGGGAAATCTTCTCTCTTTCTGGTGATTTAGGGGCCCCATGTGGGGCCCTTGGCGGGTATTGTTGGGTGTAAACAGTGGAGCACTTGGGATTACATCTCGGCTCTTCCTTTTCATCTGGGCTGACTTGAGACTCAGTGGTTGAGAGATTTTAGAGCCGGTTGGGTGGTTCCAACTCTTTTTTTGTTTTACTATAATAAATTAACATCATATGGGTCGGAAGCACTGCTGCTCCTGCTCTATTTTGGTTTTTATCATATTATCAGAGAAATGGATTGATTGAATACCACCTTGTTAAGTTTTTATTTTTTTCCCTTAATGAGTTCGTAATTAATTACTACAGGTTGAGACCCATGTGGGTCAGTCGGCGTTTGTTTGAGTCATTGAGATCTATTCTAAGTTTTATAATTTATTCTAATTTTTCTACCATCAGTGACTCAATGGGCAATGAGTGGTTGTGTACTCTCAATTTAATTTGTGTAATTTTCTTGAGAATTGTGATTGTAATTGCAGAGTAACTGGGACATCAAGGGAAACACTGGGTGGTGATATTGGATGGAGATTTGCAGATCCAATGCCAGATAATAGGCATAAATTGTATTGCAAGTTATGTGTGTTGACGGGTTTATTATAGGTGGAATCACTAGATGAAAGCCACACTTGACTCATTTTGAAGGGCAAGTTCTACCATGTCCCACTGTTACAGCAGAAATTAGAGAAGCAATGATGAAACACCTTTTGGCCTACAAGGAAAAAAAAAATTGAAGGGGTCAAAAGGATGAAGTGGCAGAACATATTAGAGTTTCTCAACAACAATATGGTAGTGGTGATGATGATGATGATGTTGACAACGAAGAATATGCTGATTTTGAAGGTATTACTGTTTCTAGTGATGACACTGATCTTGAGTTAGCAATGGCAATACAGTCAACTCTAAGGCCCCGTTTGTTTGGAGAGTTAGAGGGGGGATTGGTAGTGAGGTGGGACCTACTAATATTGTGTTTGTTTTGAGAGATAGGGAGGGGATTGATAGTGAGCTCCGGATTAGGATGGGCCTCCCTAAGGGGATTCGGATGGGCCTCCAGGACTTGGTATTAGAAAAATAGTCCGGCGGATTAGAAATTATTTTATTTTATTTTATTTTTTACGTGTTGGGCATTTTTTTTTGAACATTAGTGTTTAATTTTTTGTTAAGTAAAAATCATTATTTTATTTGTTTTATTTTTTTCTGGAAATTTTTTATTTTATTTTTATTTTTTAAAATTTTTTTACATGTTGGGCATTTTTTTTAAAACATTAATGTTTAATATTTTTGTATTTTTTTTTATTGTTTTATTATTTTATATAAAAATAATTTAACAATCCCTACACTAACAACTATTATCAAAACAAACACAATTTTACTTAATCCCTTCACTATCAATCCCCTCCATTCTACCTCTGAAAACAAACAGGGCCTAAGGGATTGGAAGGAATGGGAAGAAAAATAAAGGTTTAGAGCATATGCTGGAGAGGTATGAAGTAGGGGTGGCTCATCCGAATTGACAGGATCACCTTGAGCTACTATGGGACGTTGATCTGCTAGTGTTCGGGAGACTAGGAGTACTCATAATAGTAAGTGGACTGATTGAAACTCATGAAAAGCAAGAGTAGACACAATTGATTTAGTCTTGCATTGGAGTAAAACTTCCAAGCAGCCAAAGCTCCCCACAACAACGATGAACACTTCGAGAGCAAAGTTCGGTGGGACAGTGAGCCAATTCATCATATACATTTGAATATCTGCAAATGTAGTTCTTAATCCTTGGTTTGAACCAATGTTGGATGTTGCTAGAGAAGTTCTACCAAATGTTGAACCCCCAACTCCATATGAGGTGACTAAAGTATATTTGCCCAATTAGTGACGAGTTAAAGAAATGGATTGAATCCCATATGCCTATTTAGGAGGAGAGAGTGGTATCTATAAGTGTGATGGATGAATAGGGCCTACTAGGAAGCATATAATCAATTTCCTAGTGTATATCAATCAGGGAATAGTTTTTCACAAGTATATAGATGCCATAGACATACCTAGAAGGCATGCAGATTATTATTTTGGTTTAATGGACAAGATTATTGAAGAAATTGGAGAGAAATATGTGGTCCAAGTTGTAATAGATAATGAACCTGCAATTAAACTTGCAGGTAAGAAGCTTATGCTGAAGGGTTTGAATTTGTATTGGACAGCGTGTGTAACACATTGAATTGATCTTATGTTACATGACACTGGAAAGTAAAAGAGTGGCTAAAGTGTTGGATGATGGAAGACAATCACAAGTTTTTTTTATAACTGTACTTGGCTTGTTTATTTAATGAAGCTATTTACCAATGGTAGAGAATTATTACAGCCCACCATCACACGTTTTTGCACAAATTTTATTATGTTGGGAAGTATTGTGTGACATAAGATGTTAGAATAGTATATTATTAGTTGGGTTTTTTATTCAATTATAATTATTTTATGCCTTAGGGCTCCCTCATAATTATTAATATTTATTAATATAAAAAAGAATGATATCACAATCATTCCCTAATCTTGGAATTTTCTAAAATTATCATGATATCAAAGCCACAACCCTAAACCTTAAATCCATACACCACACAGCCACCACAAAGCTCCCATCCAGGTTTGACTGAACCTATCGGAGGCAGCCTAATCGACAACTGTCGCAGGTGCCCAGTCTCTTGTTGGTCCCTGTCGATAGGCCATTTGGCCTAAGTCGACCCCTTCAATCACTGTCGTAGGTGTCCAGTCTCGTGTTCGTCCCTACTGACAGGCCTTTTGGCCTAAGTTGACCATTGGGACTGTGTCATCTTGCCTTGTCGACTGCCACTGGCAGTCTCTCAGACCCAGCCGACAGCCCCGAGGCATTCTTGGCTTCCTTCGTCTCCCTCTGCTGTGTCGTCTAATTGCTTGTTTGACCTTCTGTTGCTGTCTTGACTTTGTGATGAGGTATTGACCTCTGTTGTTTCTTCTTTTCTTCTTCACAAAAAAAATAAAAATAAAATAAAATAAAAAAATAAAAATTTTGGTGAGTGTTTAATTCTTTAATATTCTTAGTGGTCATCGTGCTTACTATTCCTCCACTATCTTCTGAGTTTGTGATTGATACTAGTTTTTTGTTGAGGGTTCGGTAATATAGTATCTATGACAGATTCCACCAGTGGGTCCACTACTTCTCAGACACCTAAGAATGAGAGTTCCATTATGCCTACTATTATGACTGATAACCCCAACCCTAGTCTTAAAATCACCACCTCTCTATTCAATGGTCATAATTATCTAGCGTGATCACAGAGTTTAATTATTTTTTTGAAGAGCAAAGGGAAGATGGGGTATGTTGATGGCAGGATACAGGCACCCAGCACCATGGACCAGGGTTATGATTAGTAGGAGATCACCAACTCCCTAATTATAGGTTGGTTGATACATTCTATGGCCTCGGAGATTGGAGAGGGCTATCTATCTATGGACACTACATAGGATATTTTGGATGCAGTGGCTACTACTTAATCTCGCAAAGGGAATTTTTCACAAGCATTTGAGTTGCACTGCTTTATTGAGAGCTCTGTTCAAGGAGAGTAGACTGCTCTTCAGTACTTTACCTTTCTCACCAACTGCTGGAAACACCTTGATCACCTACAAGACTATAAGCTTGTTTGCACTGTTGATTCAGTCTGGTACAAGAAGTTCATTGCATAGAAAAGGGTCTTCAAGTTTTATTTATCAAAAAAAAAAAAAAAAAAAAGGGTCGTCAAGTTTCTGGCCAGTCTCAATGTAGAGTGTGATCCGATTCGAAGTTGGGTTCTGGGTATGGACACTCTTCCTTCACTTGAGTACAGAATAAGGAGAGTTGTCGGTCTACTATGATGTCACCTGTCTCTACTGACCGCTCCATATTACTGTCTACCCCTAGAGATGGCTTTAGCCTGACTTCCATCTCTCTGTCTGCTGCTAAGGAGTCTATATTCTGTGATTATTGTCACAAGCCGTGGCATACTCGTGAGACGTGTTGGAAGCTTCATGGGCCTCCTTTCGGGGGTCGAGGTGATCGGTCTGGTTCTAAAGGAGGTTGGTCAGGCTAGTTTCGAGGACGTGGCTCTCATCCACGAGCTCATCTGTCTAGTGTCGTTGATACACTTGATTCTGCTTTCGCTTCTGTTGGCCAGGCTTCTGATGGTCTCTCTGGCATGATTATTCATAAGCTTGAGGATGTTCTGCGTCACTTGCTGGACCGCCAGTCGTCTATTGCTCTCAGTACATTTTCTTCGTAGTTTGCTTGCTCAGATAACTTAACCTCTTATCTTCATGTTTTCCTTTCTCATAAGTCTTTGCCTTGGATTATTGATTCTGGTGCCTCATATCATATGTCTGGATCCTCTGACCTTTTCTCTGCCTATAAACCCTCTTCAGGTCATGACAAAGTTAGGATTGCAGATGGTACTGTTTTTTTTTATTTCTAGGGAAGGCTTAGTCTATGTCACTCCTACTGTTCCTATCTTCTGTTCTCCATATTCCCAATTTTTTTTGATTAACTTGTTATTCTTGAGTCGTATTACAAAGGATTTGAATTGTAGTGTGACCTTTTTTCTTGATCATTGTCTTTTTTAGGATCTTATCACGAGCAGGACGATTTACAGTGGTAATGCAGAAAATGGTCTCTACTTCTTGAATCAACCGGACCAACTTGCTCATTCTTCCACCACGAGTCCTACTACCAAAGATGATCCATGGCTATGGCATTGGCGTCTTGGGCATCTTTCTTTTTATTTATTTAAGCATTTATTTTCATCTGTTTTTGCAAACAATAATGTGTCTGAGTTTTTTTGTGAGTCTTGTCAACTTGTTTTTGCAAACAATAATGTGTCTGAGTTTTTTTGTGAGTCTTGTCAACTTGGAAAACAACACAGAGTTTCTTTTGCTCCCAGTTTTAATAAAAGTTTAGTTCCTTTTTCATTAATACATTATAATGTCTGGGGTCCATCTTGTGTTATGTCTGTGAAAGGTCATCGATGGTTTGTTATATTTATTGATGATTTTTCTCGTACTACTTGGGTGTATCTCATGAAAGACAAGAGTGAGGTTTTCTCTGTGTTCTACAATTTTCATCAGATGATTTGTACTCAGTTTGAGGCCACTGTCAAATCTTCCGTTTTGATAATGGGGGGAATACCTAGATTCTGGGTTAGGGCAATATTTTTCTGCCCATGGCATTGTCCATCAGACCTCTTGCACCAATACCCCTCAACAAAATGGGGTGGCGGAGCACAAGAATCGTCATCTTCTTGACATGGCTCGGTGCACATGTTTTTCTATGAGTGTGCCTTGGTCCTACTGGGGCGAAGCTGTCTTCACTGTTGCCTATCCTATTAATTGTTTTTCTACCCAGGTCTTGCAAAAACAAGCTCCTCTTCAAGTCCTCGTAGGTTCCGAGTCCTTGTTTTCTATTCCTCCAAAAATATTTGGCTATGTCTGTTTTGTCCACAATCACTCTCCTACTCATGGTAAGTTGGAACCTCGCTCCCTCAAATGTGTTTTCCTTGGATACTCTCCTACTTAAAAAGGGTACAA